>RWGY01000163.1:0-412883 GCA_007726485.1 Eragrostis curvula
ATTTTCTGCTTTTCTTCCATGTACAGACTTGTTACCTATTTAATATATATCAACCAGTAGGGGCGAGCCCCTCCTGTTCCCATAAAAAAAAAGATAAGAAACAATCAAATAGCAGACACATCGATATACTAAAGAGATATATACCCGAGGGTAAATAAGTTGCATAACCAGAGTATAGGACATCTCTGCCAAGGCATAATCAGAGTGCTATAGTGCCCAATCAACAAGAGTGGCAATACAAGTCCAATTATTTATCAGTCATCAGCTGATCCATCTTAGTGCTATAGTGCCCAATTAACACGAGTGTCATTACAAATCCAATCATTCATGACTCATCAGCTGATCCATCTCTCCTTTTCTCCGGCTGCCAACGGCGCAGCTGTGTGCGGGGGGCATCCTTGCCAATTCGATATATTTGAGAAATAGCACATCATTTACATAGGTAGCAAATGGATCAGATTTCACCCACGAATGATCTTTTGAATTGTGTATGTGAAGCTAAATAACTGGCTGGTGGGCAAAGTTTCTAGAATACAAGAAGAACTAATAAAGATAATTTCCTAATTAAACCATGCATATAAGAATCTTTGTGCAGTCAAAACCAACTTCCCTCTCTGATGCCTACATGTATCAAACCTAAGCTATTCGCCTAACTTGGTTTTCTTGTCAACCACCTTGCGCACATTCTGCACATTACATAGGAAGCATCTCGTCAGGTAATAAACTGGAATGCATCATGTGTAGAACTATTACTTTCAGAAAATACTCATGGCGTTACTTTGCTTTTTCCCTTTGTCTTTTGAAATGCATGCTTATGCCACTGTAAACGAAGAAAAATATATGGGGTTGAACACAGCATGAAATAAAGAAAGCTTGCATGTATGATAGGCCGGCGATGGGTACAGGAGCACCGGCCGATGAATCGGCGATGGGTGCAATTTAGTGAGTTCGGTGAGCTGGTCCTACAAAGAGAACCATCCATTGATGGATCGATCGATGTAAACATATACAAAGGTGAGAGAGAGACGGTAGCGAGCTTTTAATGCGGCACCGCATGAAGGAATGCCGTTTTGATGAGGAGAGTGTTGTTGTTGGTGTTAATCAACTTAACCGGAATCATCTAGTCAGATGATAGATCACGCCTAGAATTAATCTGAAACTAAATTAATGGTGCTTATTGACTTACCTGTCATGATGATCCCTTCAGCAAAGGATTGATGAGGCTGTAGAGGTTGTAGACGATGAAGAACGGCGGTAGGTCGAAGTAGAACCAGGGCGCCGCGCTTCCAAACCTTGCAGCACCTTAGGGATCGGTAGATTAGGGTTAGGTTTAACCCTGACGGCTGAACTCGTGATTAACCTGTTAATTAGGGTAACAGGGGTTCCCTTTGGTTATATAGCGTTGTAGGTTTAGGGCCGGGCCTTTAGATGGGCTGAGTTTTGCCTCCTGATCAAGACAACTTAGCAGGGGTGAGTTGGGCTTAAGGTGAGCCTTTCGGTCTAATTAAATATTGACTGAGGTCAATTCCAACAGTTGGTCCCCCATGATGGATGATCCAGTGATCGCTCCATCTTTCTGCGTCCCATATCTCTTCATCATCTCTCTCTCTCTCCCTAGCTGCTGACCCTGACTCTCTCGTCAGCTCGTTCGTCTTCGATCTGCAAAAGATGACTCTATCTCTCATCTTAGTCTGAATTTGACTTGGCCAGGCAATGATTAATTAAGAAGGTGTAGTGACATGCGGCAATCGAGTAATTAACTGCTAGTTACTCGCGCCTTAGCTAGCGTCAAGCTAGTGAATGCTTTTAAAAGAACGGGAATCAGCCAGTTGAGCCGGTCAGTGAAGCGGCCGTGTCCTCATGCAGCATCGTATGATGATGGACTCACGCACGTCCACTCGCCAAAAGTCACCAGTACTACCCAGTATGTAGTCGCGCGTGACGAAGACGATGACTGAGTAGCTATAGTTTCTGGAGGTCCATCGTCACCAGTTGAGAATTGAGACCCATCGGAGACGCTAGCTATCTCGGTCAGCCGCCGATAAGAGGTAGTAGTAATAATACACCCGGCGGTCCAGTGGGTGCACGCGCCGCCGCCATGGCGTGGCGGAGTTTACGGGGATTTTGGGTATGCATATGAATACCCAATTTTTTTGAAAATGAGTTAAATATGACTAAAAAATCTTCAAAACATATATTTGAGGTAAAAATGAATATTTAGCTTTAAAAACGGAAAAATGAATGCCTATTCTAAAAATGAATGCCCAACCGAGCAATCTCAGCTCCGCCACTGCGTCACGCGTCATCTTAAATTTGTATACGGCGCAGCAGAGAAGAGAAGATAATCCAAATGGTATACGTGCGTACGTACGTACACGCGATCATGCCAATGCACGCGTACACCAGCTGCAGCTTGGTAGAGGAGAGGAGTGTAATAAACCATGCAAAATTCTCTGCTCGTGATCAGCGGCTGCTTCACTCAGTCATGAGGCTTCTAAACCTGAAGAACGCTAGACGGACTCGGAATTTGTGTGGAAAGGCCTCTTCGCCGCTGGGCCCAAAAGGCCGTGCACCTGGCCCGACACCTTAGTTACCACCACCGCCGGCCTGCATCACGGCGAGAGTGGGCTGCGCGAGTCCGTGACCATCTCGGCGCGTGGCCCATTCCATAACTGAATGGATCGGACACGCACGCAATCAATTGGTCGCCACGTGGGCTACTCCGCGAGGCTGAAAGCCCGGCCTTCTGAGTTCTTTCCAGGCCCATATAAATTTTTACTTAAAACAGTGAAAGGAGTCTTGGCCTAATGGTTAAGACATCCGAGTAGCACATTTGAGGTCCTGGGTTCGACTCCCGGTGGGAGCGAATATTCTAGGATTTAACGGCATTTGCTTTCAGCGGTAGGCGACGTGGCCGTCGAAGCAAGACGCCAGTGGTGACTTCGTCAATTTGGAGGATTTGCCGGCTCAGTCTTCGAAGATGCTCATAGGGTAAGGTTTGCGTATGTACATTCATAAAGATAAGTGTGCGTGCGTTGTTGTGAGTGTCTGAGTTGTACTGTGTAATCTAAAAAAAAGTTAAAAATAGGAACAGAAAACTGTAAAATAAAAATAAAATATATACTATGCAGAGAGAGCGAGACAGGAACCAAAACAGAAAAATGCCAGATGGACCACTAGGCAGATTACAAGAGCTCAGAGAGGGCTTGCACTTGGCGTACAATTTAGCCTGCTACATGTGCATCCGAGTGAGGCGCATCCATCTCGAGGCCGGCAAATTAAAGCGGGAGTGCAAGCTAAGCAAGATCAGCTGTGCTACTGTGACATACTTACGTTTGGTCTCAATGACTCGTCCCCTTTCTGCTTCGCAAGCAAGACGGAATTCCCTCTTCTTTCGTACCTATCCGAGAATATGAAACAGTGTTTGCGATATGTAAACGAAATTGATCCATTCAACTGTACAGTAGCTTTATGCTGCTCCACTCTAGCTACTTAATCAGTCGACTGAGATCAATTATATGCGATGAGATCGAGCTGAGCAAGTACCTGTGTCATCATGGATCAGCGCGAGCTCCTCCACGGGAACGGGAAGAAGCCCATCGGCGCCTTCCGGCGTCGGTACTGCAGCACCACCGCCGTGACGCTTCTCCTCTTCCTCCTGACCAACACCGTGTCCATCCTCGTCTCCTCCGGCGCCGGCCCCTCGCTGCTCCGCCGCTACAAGCCCGGCACCATCCGCCTCTGGGACGACTCGGCCGCGCTCGCCGCAAGCGGGCACCGTCAGCTGGGCACCGTCCCCAGAACCCCTGAGGACCGGAGTAGCTGCTTTCGAGGCAGCACCTGCAGTGGACCCCTGAAACAAAAGAGAATTAGCAACGAAATAAAGAGGTAAAAGAAACGCGATGAAGTCAAGTACTAACCGGAATGGCTGACGCTTCGGGGTCGGGCCGGCGGACGACCCAGCCTCATCACGCGCCCTCTTTCCCGAGAGGGCACTCGCCGCCGCAGCCATCGTCCCCGCAGAAGGCGCCACCGTCGCCACCGCGGCGATCGCCTCCGAAGCCGCCGTCGCGAGGATGGCGGCGGTCCCCGCCGGCGCGGGCGGGGGAATCACCGTGACTGGCGGAACCAAGGATCCCACCGTCGCGGAGATGGCGGGAACCGTTGCCACCACAGTCGCCATGGCTGGCGAAGCTTCAGAAGCCGCCGCAGACGCCGCCGCCGCCACGGACGACGAAGTCACCACGGCCGACGGGGCCGTGGGGGATGCCACGGTCATCATCATCGCGGCGGGCGGCAGCGCGGTGATTGCGGGGGACGTGGTCGAGGAAGGGACCGCGGTCGAGGCGCTCATCGATGCCGTCGTCGCCGCGGCCACCGCCGAGCTTGTCGCCGCCGACGGCACGGTCACCACGACCGACGTCGTCGCGGCGGCCGATGCCATTTGTGACCCCGCCATGGCCGTCGCCACAGGGAGCAATCTCGCGGGGGCGAGCGTGAGAGCCATGGAGGCTGGGAGAGCCGCTGGCCGCGAAGAGCCTGGCGCGCCCCCACTGCCTGAAGCGCCGGCGACGTCGGGACCCGGGGAGCGATCTTCTAGTCGACCCCAGTCGACCTGATCCTCGTCGTCGTCGCCGTCGTCATCGCCGCCCTCGTCGCCACCGCCGCCGTCGTCATCGTCGTCGTCCTCGTCCTCGGAGTCGGAGACCACGTCGCCTCGGCGGCGACGCCGTCTCCTCTCCTCCTCCCTCCGCACCCGCTTCGCCTTCTTGGCGTCTTCGCGGTCTTTGCGGGCCTTCTGCCGCTCCGCCTGCTCCCTGTTGCTCGCACGGACGGCGTCGTAGACTTCGGGAAGAGGGGCGGCAGAAGGAAGGAAGGCGACGCCAGTCTAAATCCAAGAAAAAGTGCATAAGCGAAAGATCGGGAAAATCGAAACAATGCCGAATCGGGATCGAAACCAAACCGAAAAACTTACGAATTGTAGGGCCCCCTGCTCCGGAAGCATCGGCGGGTGGCCCGGGATCGGATAGTCAAAACTATCCCAATCCGCCGCCGTCTTCCCCATCGCCTCCGAGAGCCGGGCCTTCAGCTCTCGGACGGTAATCCGCGGCTCCGCGTGGGGGTCCACCATGCAGGTCCCCTCCCACGCAAAGTCACGGCCCATATCCCACATGGGGAGGCGCCGGTCTTGAAGCGGCGCAAGCCTCCTGACGTGGTAGGCGCCGATGACCCCGACGCCCGCAACGCCGCCCCTCTTGAGTCTGTCGATCATACCCAAGAGGTCGGCCAACTTCTTCTTGTCAGGGGCGGCAGGCCCCCAACCCCAGCACTCGGGCGCCTCTTCGATCAGGCGCCCGGTGAACTCCGGGAGCGGCGCGAGCGCGGTGTTCTTGAGGTAAAACCACCTCTCGTGCCAACCCTTGTTGGTGTCGGTGACGGGCATGGTGATGTACTCGCGGGCCCGGCCGCTCCGGAGCCGGAAGCTAGCACAGCCGATCGGGACGGCGCGCGGATTCCCTTCCGCGTCCCTCTTGGTCTGGAGCGCGAGGGTGAAGAAGTACTTGAAAAGATGGAAATGGGGGCGAATCTTCAAAAAACCTTCGCACAAGGCGACGAAGGTGGAGATGTGCTGGATAGAGTTGGGGTTGAGGTGCTGCAGCTCCAACTTGTAGTGGTGAAGCAGGCCGCGGAGGAAGGGAAGAGGCGGCATGCCGAAGCCGCGCTCGTGGAAGGAGCGGAAGGAGACAATGTAGCCGTCCGGCGGCGATGGGATCCTCTCCTCCCCGGGAACCAGCCACTCATGCTCCGCGGTGAGGGGCATCAGGAGGCCGCGCGCAACCAGGGCATCGAGGTTCCCCTTGGTGCTGTTGGACCGGCTCCAATCCGCCATGGCGAATGCGGACGAGGGACGCGGAGCGACGGCGAGACGAAGGGAAGTTGGAGAGCGAGCGAGGCGAGGAAGACGAAGCGGTTTGCGCAAGGGCGAGCGGCGGTGGATGCGAAAGGTTGCGAAAACCTGGTAAGGCAAATGAGGTTAGGCTCATCCCTTCTTTATAGTTATCGCGTTCACACGACGCCTCGTTTCTCGCGCCTTCCCTGTTTCGCGATTTAACAGGTGCAGGTGCCTTAAAAATCGCCATCATGGCCCGCTCCACTACCGCACGAAGACAGATCGTGGCCTCGATTCGCGCGGAAGGCGAACCGTCGCGTCTCCACGACGCACGATGACGGCCCAGGCGGGCTTGGAATCCCGGCCGGGCCCACAGGTAATAAAGGCTAGGGGCTGAAAACGCCCCGACGGCCCAGTTTCCGGCCCAGGAGTTCGAAGGCCGGCCCCGCGAAAGGGTTCGAACGGCCGCTCCAGGGCAAAACTAAGTGAGGGGCCACCAAAGAGGGGTCCCCAGCGACCGCAACCCGTACACCGTAGTACAATGGGCCTCTGACGGTAGCGTCCGAGTCCGAGTCTAAAAAACCTCGACCTTGATCTCCCATCGAGGGAGGGCATCGAGCCCACTGACTCCGAGCGAAAGGAGTCGGCGATCGAAAAAGGCAGGAACTCGGATCTGAATGAGGCCGACTCCAGCTAGTCTCAATCGGACCCCCGCGAAGGGCAAGCCGAGGCCTTCACTCGGACACACCCGTTTGCAGCTTAAACGAGCACCACGCATCGAACCATCGAGGAATGACGTGGCTGGCTCACGCGTGCCCCGTCTTATCGTAAAGACGCGCGGGTACGGACGAAACAAAAAGACGAAACGACCCTCGGACGGATCCGCGCATCGAGCGAGGACTCGGGGGCTCGCATTCGCAAACAAGGACCTACTGCGTGGTCTCAGGAAAACCTTTTTTGCCACCCTCGGCACAAGTAAACCACTTGTACCGAGGCTCGGGGGCTACACCCGGCGGGTGCGCTCGCGCGCACCCACCGGTAAGAGTAGTACGAAAATACCCTCGGAGAGACAATGACAAGCCTCGACGGCGACCACGACCCCCGGCCGCCGCCCAGGCTCGGGGGCTACTGACGGATACCCAAATCAGGGTATCCTGATCTAGGATACTTAATCCCGCTAACCGTCTCAGCTTAAATTGTGTAGGGCCCACAGGAACAGGTGCATGACAACAGAGCGCTCGAGGGGCCCACGGCCGACCCCGAGGGCACATACAAGTTCCGCCTCGCCCGACCCCCAGTCGGGCGGGCCCACGACTTCCGCCCCGCCCGACCCCGAGTCGGGTGGGGTCCACAGACTCCGCCTCGCCCGACCCCCAGTCGGGCGGGCCCACAAGCCGCGCTTCGCCCGACCCCGAGTTGGGAGACTTCGTCGAGAAGATTTTCCTCTGACAAGGAGGACAGGCATTTACGACGAGTAGCTGGGGAGCCTTAACTCTACCCAGCAACTCATATACTTGCAGGCACGCGATGTGACCCGCACAGTTGCACCCGTCCCATCTCGCGGCGCCGCCTGACACCTCGAGTACAGCAGCGGGATGGCTACGACATCATCATCACCCTGAACAGGGACGAAGACCGGACCGGCGACAAGACGGCCGCGACAGTCTGGGTTGACATCTCGACCACCTGCCCGGCGACCGGGCTGACAGGACGCCGCCTGACTAGGGCCACAGTGGCAGCTAGGGTTCAGACTAGTGCGGCGTGTAGCCGCGCTAGCCCACAACTCGAAAGCCCCGTTCCCATTTGTAAACCGGCCCACTCCTTGACTATAAAGGGAGAGCTGGGGGGAATCGAGGTTCGAACGGACACAGACATAGAAATACACACGAAGAGGCTTGGAGTCTTTCTCCTCCCTCGTCAACACTTGTAGCTCCCCTCTGCAAGTCGGAACACGAACCACCCACGAACTGGACGTAGGGCATCGATTGCCTGAACCAGTATACATCTCGCCTCTCTCACAAAACCCTCGCCATCATAGAAGATTGTTAGGCGCCGTAGTTACAAATTTACTTGTCGGCCGGTTTCTTAGCACCGACAACTTCTTTGAAGATTTTTGCTTCTTGCACGATGACCTTCTGCTTTCTTAGTGAAAATCAAAGTTTTCGCGCTTGCATTCGAGATACTGAGTACTTTCCCAGCGAAAAACTTTTTCCTTTGAGGGTTTTTTCCTCGGAGCGAAGAGTGATGTTTTCCCTTTTTTGGGAGACTTTTTTTTCGTTAGACGATTCTTGACTTGTCTTAGATTTTACCTGTTTTGGCTTTCCTTTTCTGGAGCCAAAACAAGTTTTTGAGGCAGGATCAGCTTCTTAGCTTACCATTTCCCTTCGGTTTATATCCGAGAGCTTAGTATCATCTCTTGTGATATGCTATCTCAGGGTTGAGTTACACCAAGTTCTGATTTGGTGTACCCTTCGCTTTTTCTAGGCTTTTGCCTGATTTCTTTTATTAAGCTCATGGCTTTGCCTTTTGCTAAGGCTTCTCTCAGCAAATTACTCTGGAATTTTTTGAGGGTAAAAAGTAACTATAAAACTGTGCTATAGTCTTAGAGGGTGCCTCGTTAAAAAACCTCACACCCTTCCCAGGGCTACCCTCGTGAGGAAAAAGAGTGCGCCCCCCGTAAGTTCTTTATGTTTTTACACATAAGCATCGTTCGCTCTACCGAATAGTCGTTCTGATGACTCTTGGTAGAAGCGCATCATGAAGTCTTGCATTATACTTGCGAAGCTCTTTAAGCCGAAGATCCTGTATGATGGGGTTTCTTGTGCTTGCCTTATCAGGTGGATGTTCTTCCTCCCTGTCGTTTCATCATTTTTTATGTTTCTTGCTTGCAACTGATCTCCGAAGACCCTAATCACTGAGATTGGTCCCGGGATCGTCATGCATAGATATGCTTGATGGATTACGGCTTCGAACTTGTTGATAGATCCTCTGCCAAATATTGCGTTATATGGATAGACTATGTCGACCACGTCGAAAGTTATGTCTTCAGTTCTTGCATTTTCACCATCGCCAAAAGTTATGTCTTCAGTTACTGCCTGTATGACTGAATGTCACGGCATTGTTTTGTGGTATGCCCTTTGCCTTCGCCATGTAACTCACAAAACACGGTGCGGGAGCTGCTTCTCTGACCACTGTCTCTGTTTCTTTCTTCCCAGTCTTTGTCGTGGTTGCTTCGTTCCTTTCCTTTTTCATCTTCTCTAGTTCTCTTTTCATCTCACCTTTCCTCTCTATTTTTTAGATTGTGAACCCTTCGACTACTGTGATCTCTGGGTTTTCTTTGTTTTCGTCATGCCTTTGGCTTCGACTTGATTCTCTGTCTTCTTTGGCTTCCTTCTCATCTCTTAGCTATTGTGATTGTTTCTTCTCGTCGTCTTTCTTCCTTCTGAATTCATCATCCGATCTTGCATATTTTTCGAAGGTATCAAGTTGTCCAAAGATTGTGACTGGCTTTTTCCTTGCAAGCGAAGAGTGAAAAGGACCAGCCCTCAAGCCTTTCATTAGGGCATCGATGACTGTGGAAGCTCCTACGCCTCTAGCCTTCGATTTGATTTCCATAAACCTTTGCATGTAATCCCTAAGGCTTTCATCATTCCTTTATTTGCAGGAGAACAACTTTCCTTGATGTACTTCTTCGGCTTGGAAACCCTAAAAATTGTTTATGAATTCTTTTCTCAGCTCGGACCATTAATTGATTGACCCAGGCTCCAGGGTAGGGAACCAAGTCTTGGCGATTCCTTCAACTGCCATCACAAGCGCCTTCGCGTATGTTGAATTTGTACCTCCGCCAAATTCGACTGCAGCTTCGAAGGACATTAAGAATTCCCTTGGATCTGATTTTCCCTGATATGCTTTAATTTTTGGCATCTTGATGTTGACATGCCAAGGCCCGTTTTGTAGTTCTTCGCTTAGCGGTGAGTTTTCGATGAACATCAAATTTGGTTGGACTTCTCTTCTTGTGCTGCTTACTTCATAGACAATTTTCCCTTCGTTCTGCTTTTGCGTCTTCTTTGGATGATTTTGACTTAGCTTCTTCAAGTTGTTCATATCTTCATTGAATTGGTTTAGTCTTTCATCCATTTCATCAATTTCTCTCTGCTTTTGCTTTATCTTCTGCAACATATCAACCTTCAGCTTTGTTTTCTTTTCAACGATGACCAATCGTTTCTCCCTTTCTAATCTTTCTTGGTCCAGAATGCGAAGCCGTTCTGCTATAGAATCTGCTTCATCATCTGCTATTTCGTCACCTTCTAGGAGGACATTTCCCACTTGAGAAGCATCTCTATTGTTATTTTGAGCCCCCCTTAGAGCTTCCTCCTACCTAGCAGCTTCTTCAACTCGAGCGGCCTCCTCAGCTCGTGCAGCTTCGGCTAGTGCTTCTTGTTCTTTTGCAATTCTGGCTTCTTCTCTTGCAAGCCTTTCCTTTTCTGCTTCGATCTCAGCGCGTTGTGCTTCGGCCTCTATTATTTTTGATGATTTGTCTTTAGCCATTTTGTTTTGTGATCGTGGTCATGGGTTCGCCCCGCGTGACGGCGCCAAATGTTGGGGTATCGAAGGTCCCGATTGGACTCAGCGAAGCCCTCCAACAGGTTATACTTGATTGTTCTGCTGCTGCGAAGTTCTTAGAGCGCTGTGACATCCAAAGGTCTCCTTGCGAAGCCCTCCTGATGTCTTGCCGTCTGTTGACTCCTTAGCGAAGCTCTCCTGATATGTCTGCGTCGCCGGATGAAGGTTCTTCTGCCCAGGCTGTTCCACGGGTCTTTTGTTATATGTAACACCGAAGCCCTCAATCGCCCGCGATGCTGGGCGAAGGGGTTAGAGATGATAGAGAAAAGTGAACGAGATGAATGGGGTATCTCTGGCTCGGGGCCCGAAAAACAGATGTCATTACAGGATCCCCTTCCTCCATATTTATAGGGGAGGAAAGATCGCTATTACAGTCGTGCCATTAGCCAATTCTATTACGACTCTCAATTGTAAGCTTAGACTTGCTTCTGCTCTGTACCCTTCGCAGCATCTTCCGATGCCTTAGCCCAGATAACATTTACCCTTCGGATGAATAAGGGAGCCTTGGGCATCATCTCCAACAGTGTCCTAATAGAGGGTTGCCCGTAGGTGGTGACAACCCTGCTGTGCTTAATCCTCTCTGTTCTAGGGAATTGACTTCTTGGAATTGGTCTGGCAGTGAGGACTTAATTGCCTTGTTGTCACGTGACCCTAGGACTTGCATAGGGACTTAATAGCCCTAGTGCCACGTGTCCTAGTAGGGGGGTTGCCGGAAGGTGGTGACAGCCCTGCTGTGTTTAATCCTCTTTGTTCCAGATATAACATCATCCATAGGAATCCTCTCTACCCAAACCTACCATCCTTTTTTGTGTCCTTGGATCAGCTAGACTAGTAGATAATTCCACTCCGTTCCTTTGGTATAATATAAATAACGATACCCTTGAATACTCACGGGTGAAGTGCTACAACGGTATTCTCCGTACGCTTGCGGATTTATCTGTGACATTAAGAAATACCAACAACGAGCACCTTTTAATTTCGGTTTTCCCGAAATTCTCCATTTTCTAGTGTTCATGTTCATCCCCTAGATGATTTTTGATTCCTCTTGTGTGATGTACTTTGGGACTGATTTGTTGGGAATCCTGGTGCTATGATGTGCTTGAACAGTCCTCTATGGTTACTTGACCAAATCCAAGGCACGAGCACTGTTGACGGTCATTAAAGCGCTAAATGACCATCAACTTACCAGTAAATAAAAAGCGTGCACCAATGTTTTATGCATTAAACTAATAAAGTTCCACATGTTTTGGATGTAACCTTCTTTTGTAAGGTACAAAGTAATATTGGTGCAAATTTGCTTATACTCAAAGAGAAATATCAAATACCCAAAAGCACAAGTTATACAAGACCCGACTCCGACATCTCGGCAACACTCAAAGCAAGAAACAAGGAATGACATAGGAAATAATTATTCAAACCAGAGATTTGATCCCTCCATGTCAAAGCCCTCGCTGAGATAGTCAAACTGGACTTTTGAATCACCCAATTAGGAGTCCAGGAGCCGAAGCTACGTCATTTCCAAAATTGAGCATCAGGCTGAATAACAGTTGGCCGGCCGGCCCAACTTTAGGCCGGCCAGCCTAATCTTGTCTCCGTTGGTCCCGATCTTTCTTCAGTGGGCTACATACACCTAAAAACATCCAGACCAAGTGCCCATTAAGGTGGAAGACCAACCGACATCGCAGAGTGGGCTGTTTGGGCCTAAACTTGGCCCTTACTCTACCATAACTGCCCCCAGATATCAACCGACTTCGGAACCGACCTTGGGAGACGATCTAGAGCGTCCACGCGTAAGGCGGTGGCCATCCAAGACAATGGAGGGCCGGCCTACCTTGTAGGGGGGGCCAGCCGGCCTGCCTTGGGGGCCCCGCCAAGTCATCTTCGGCTATAAAATCTCCCCTGCTGTGAGGAGGCTATAACTACCCCTGGTTCCCTCCAGTTCAACTCGTACCTCATGGAAGAAGCATTCCACTTGTGTAGTTTAGAATAGGATTTGTGTTTTAGTTATGCGAGTTAGAGTAGAAGTGAGATCTCCGCTTGGAGTTCTGGAGTTCTTTTCGGAGTTTGGGTAAAGTTCTCTTGTATCTTTTCTTTTATTATATTTTCTTTAATATAATTATTTTTGTATTTATTTTCTTATTTATTATTTAATTTAGTTTTCCTTTTAGTTTATATTATAGAGAAATTCTTTTGTGGGTTCCAGGTCTGTGCATGGTAGATTTATCTGCATGAGTTGTTTGCACCACCATATGCTTACACAATTCACATAGATTTTATCATGTATGGTTGGCTTGCTCTCACCGGAAGAGTAAGTTATCTAGGATAGTTGCTTGTATGGGTCTAGGAATTATTCTAGACGCGAGTTTGCACCCGCCCTAACGTGTCAGGCCTCTGCAATCCACCGTGTTCAAGGTCGGTTTAGTAGGGTTCTCAATAGCACGTAGCGGCCTCAGTAGTTGAACCTAATTCTCGGGTTGCTGCTAGGAGATGCGTGTGCCCCGAGACGCATGAATGCATCTATAGTTGTAGACTATCAGAAAACTAAATGCTAACCCCTAGGCTAAATGATACCTTCTTCTCGTTGTTCTCCCAAACTAAATGCTAACTCCTTGTTATCTATATGATGGATCTTTCTCCTGAGTACAACACACATACCACATATTTGTATCCTTGCTTTGGTCTAGATAGCAATGTTATAAATAATAGATGTTTCCTTGTTACTTCATGATATTCTTAACCTGCTTCCCTGTGGAAAAATATAAATACGATACCCTTGGAATACTCCCGGGTGAAATGCTACAATAGTGTTCCGTGCGCTTGCGGAGTTGAAATTAATCTCTGTGCATAAGAATCGCCAACAAGCACCATCAATTTCATGGATTTGTGAAGTTTCCTTCTCTAGTTCATCCAAACCCTACTCTTCATTGTTGAATCCAAAAATCCATATGGATTTCTTAGGTTTATTGGTGGGAATCCTGTTGTATGATGTTCTATATCTCAAGATGAAGCTATGGTTCCAATTTCATGATTTTTGGAGGTTGTTTGGTCGGGTTTCGAGAATTTTCTTGAGCTTGCGCGCATGCTGTCTTGACAGGTCCGGACTATCCGTCATTTTACCGTAGTGTCCGGTAGCAAGAGTATCTAGCTTCATACCGGAGTATCCTGTCCTGCAGTATCAGGTCCCAGAGTATCTGACTACATATCGAAGTGTCTTGTGGGGTTTCTGGGGTGTGACTTATTCCAATCACATTTTGGAGGGTCCTTTTGATCAATTTGCTTCCACAACACTTCCTAATCACTTCTAAAGTTAGCACATCACTTCAAATGAGAGGTGGATTGGTGTGAGTTTGGGACATAGGCCAAGTTCTATTGAAGAATTTTTATCGGCTCTCATTCACCCCCTCCCCCCGCCCTTCTGGTCACTGTTGGTGGACATTAATTGACCAATCTTTACCGCCAACATACAAATAAATGAGGCTCACACAAGGAAAAAATAGAATATTATTATAAACTAATGCCTCTCCACGAGTTTTGGTGAGTTTTTGTTGCAGGTATTAAATTTTCACTTAATCAATGCCGTGGCCAACATATCTACACCATTCAGAGAAAGAACGAATTTTGCATGAAATGATTATTTAAATCCCAAATTCGATCTCACCATTGCAAAGCCCACGTCAAGATGGTGAATATGGACTTTTGGTTCGCCCAATTCGGAGTTCAGGAGCAGAAGTTATGGCCCGTAGAAGATTTGAGGAAACGCAAAAATTTGTTTGCCGGCCGGCCCAACCATAGGCCGGCCGGCTTACTCTTGTCTCCGTTGGTCCCGATCTTCCTCCAGTGGGCTACATACATCCCAAACATCAAGCCCAAGTACCGATTACATGGACAAACAACCGACATTCTAGAAGATGGACTGTTGGGCCTAAACTCGATGATAACTTCACCTCTGTCGCCCCAGAAGGTAACCGACACCACGAAGAGATCCAAGCTAGGCGTCGACGTGGAAGATGGTGACCATCCATGACAATGGATGGCCGGCCGGCCTCCCACCTAGGCCGGCTGGCCTATGCGAAACTCCAAACAGGCCCATCTTCTACCAGTCGGTTGTGGAATCGGTGGGACGTGACTTGACGCAGGCGGCACGTAAAGGAAATGTCAGCAAGAAAGGAATATTCATGGATTTATCCTCCAAGCATGTAGGGACCATCTCCACTCTCCCAAGGCACCTCCACACTATAAATAGAGGACCCCTCCCTCACTTGAAGACACACCTGAGTTTGAAGAGAAATTGAGAGCGAAGCACTGCCCACATAGTTGTAGTGTAGGGAGTGAGTGAGAGGCAAGGGAAGGGCGGAAGCCGGACCTCTTCTTCTTCCGTTCCTCAGGTATGTACTTCCATTGGGAGTAGCTCCCTTAGTCTTGTGGGCTGGGAAACATGTAAGGAGATTGTTGGTCGGGCATTAAAGTAAGGTATTCTGCCCTATTTATTTGTGGATTTCATGTTTGTAGTAAGTATTTATTTATTTACTGCATTGACTAGCTTATTTGGATATCCTCGCTAGTTGTGACGATAGATGTAAACGTGGTGTTTAGATCTAGAGTTATCCCTGATCTGCTCTTGACCCCACGGAGGATGGTAGCCGCTATGTGTGACAGACGTAACTGGCCTCTACAATCCACCACGTGTCCGGATTATTGTTTTAGTAGGGTTTTCAATAGCACGTAACTCCCCTTGGTAGTTGAACCTAATTCTCGAGTTGCTGCTTTGGCATACGTGTAGCACCCCACCTCAAATTAATGAGGGGTTTGGCTAACCAGGATCTTAATCGGGGGATACTTGGCGAAGCAAGTATGCATAGACCACACACATAAGCATAAGTAAAATAATTTTACATCAAGTTCAGTTATTGCATTGGTTCCATAATTAACCTAAGATATCAAGTTCGAAGTTCGATTAATATTACATAAAAGAGTTCGAAATTCGATTACATAACGCGAGCGGAAGCGAAACACACGACGATACATATATACAATGAAATCATGTCCGGCCCATAGACACGATCTCACTCACCTTGCTCTTGGCTGGGAGAAGAGGGAACCCACTCAATGGACCAGTCCTTGGGCAGTTCACCCTCCCACACTACTTTACCACAACACCCGCAGAAGTTGCAATTTGGAATACCTGCAGTAAAATTTTAAACAACGAAACCCTGAGCAACTAATACTCAGCAAGTCTTACCCGTCAAAATGGCCATCTAAGACCGACTTCTAATATGCAGGGGGGTTGACCAGGGTGTGAAAGTTAATTGCAAAAACGGCACCAATAATTTATCCTTATTTTCATATTTTAGCCAAATTAAAAGGGTTCTTGCATTAATGTAAATATTAGCAACCTAACTAAGCGATACATGGTTACAAAACAATTAATTAAAGTACAAAAGCATATAACATCATCATGTGCACTTCTTACTACGATGTGACACAGTGAACAAGTGGTACTCAATAACCGCAAGGGACGGCGATTCGAATCGATTTACACCTGCAGGCGAAACCCGAATACACGACGTACGCTACTCGAAGGAGTTACGCACGGCAACTTTTCACAAGACATCATAAGGTCGAGCCGATTTCACCTCTCCCGGACACACGTCCTCCACGTGATACCCGCGCCAGGCAATCCGTGGTTAGCCCATGTGCCCTCCCTTCCTACACAAACCCGCAACCACCATTCCATCTTCATCACCAAAAGAGAGGGGGTGCCCCGTCCAACACATGCAACATCGAGCTACTCAGTTTACTAGTTCCCATTCTACTAGCATGCACTCGGTACTGTTCAAACTTGCTCAGCAGGGCCACAACGAACGGTCCTCAATCGACACAAACGGGGCTATGGCGAACAAGGCGAGCCTTGTCACCTCAACCTACACATGAAACTTCCCCGTTCAGTCTCAAATTCATTTTCATCATCATGCGAGAACATAAGGTAAACCCGACCCCACTTACACCGAGCGGTCTCCATACCACTCGATATTCTACCGACGACACTACTTTATTAAGCATAGCAAACTAACGAGGGGTAGAACATAACTGAACCAAACCCATAGGAATATCTGGGGATACATGCAACTAAGTTTTCAATCGAGTCCTATACGTAATGCACATTTCACGACCCGCATACATGTGCGAAAGTGAAAACTTTGCAAAAACATAGGTGTGCACCGGGGCTTGCCTTGGGGCTGGTGGTTAGCACACTCGAGCACGTTCAAGTCAGCGCCGGTCTCCTCGGCCTCGATCTCCACATCCTCGAGTCCGGCGTCGGTTCCTGAATGAATGCAACAATATACACAAAATCAAAGAGAGTTCATGGAACTTCCTTGACAAATATGACATGGTGATTTTATAAATCAAAATGCAACATGCTGGCAGGGCCATTTATCAGGTTTTTTGCATTTTGGTCCCAAGTGATTTACACAATTTACTTTGGATTTATGAACTTCCTTACGTGCAAATAAGGGATCCTATTCTAAATTCTTTAAAAAGGGTTATCGAAGATCTAAAATTAAATTGGTATTTTTATTTAGCATCCTAATCCTATGTACAGTAACATATCCAAAATTTCGTGCAAAAAGATGCAGGAATAAAATAATAAAAAAGATTTTTCTAGAAACTGGAAACTGAAATTACTCCTAAAATAAGGTGTATTTCAAGATGCCACTTGGTGGGATGTTCAGTGAACCTATTAAGAGTGTGTATACCAAAATTCAGAATTTTTGCATTTGTAGATCTTTTTATAAAAATGATTTCCTAATTCTCTTCTCTGAATTTTACAAAATTAACTAAGACGAATTCAGATGTTTATGTTGTACCACTGGATAGGTCTGCTCATAAGGAAACCAACAAATTTTTTTTTGGATTTTTCTGAGCTGCATTTGAATTTCTATCGAATTTACAAGTTTGACCAAAATTCTGAGAAAACAAAAAGGAAAAAAGAAAACGCGGCACTGTAGCAGTGCCATGGCATGGCGTGCGCGCGCGACAGGGCGACGGCGAGGTCGCCGTTCCGGCTAGACGGCGGCGAGTTTCACGCGACGGTCAACGGCAACGCGTAGAGGGCATCGAGGCGATCCTAACGCAGGTTGGTGTGCATGTGCGCGCGGTCGGGAGGGAGGTCGGCGGCGATGGCGATGGCGGCGGCGGCGAGCGGCGGCGCGCGGTGTTCTGGCGAGAGGAGGCAGCGCGCAGGCGAGTTAGCGCGCGCATGAGCATCACGGAGTGAAGGCGAAGCTCACCGTGGTACGTGTGCACGTGGAGGAGGTCCGGAGGGTAGAGTTCGTCGGAGGGGGCGGCGCGGTCCGGCGAACGGCGGCGGAGAAGAAGCGGATTCCGGCGAGCACGCTGCGACATTGACCAAAATTTCAAGCCATGGAGGTGCGTGGAGAAGTGAGGAAGACGCGTGCGTGAGGAATTAAAGAATCGCTCACCGAGTTGGACGAATTCCCCGGCGAGGTCGAGCTCGTTCATCCGACGGCCATGGTGGAAACCCTCCTTCGATCTCGAGCTTCACGTGGAGAGGCTTCGATTGGAGTTGAGGAGCAGCTATAGGGGGTCTCTGCGCTCTGTTTCTCTATTGGGTTCGAGTGAGGAGCTGCGGCAGGTCAACGGCACGGCAGCGAGCTCGGCTGGGCGGCAATGGCGGCTTGACTCGGCTCCGTGTGCGCTCAGCGAGGGGAAGGACGAGGGGGAGTGCGAGTTGGGGCTACGGCCAGGAAGGGGGGCTGAACCGGTCCTCGACGCTGTGCTGCGCTGACGGCGGCCACAGTTCGCCGGAATGGGCAGCGGACGGAAGATCGACGACGAGGTTGACACATGTCGCTACAGTGAAATTTTCGAATTTTTCGAATAAATTTGCACGTGCTGATTTGATTTGATTGAAACCAAACTTTACTGTGCTCCAAAAAATCTTATAAAATCAGTTCTGGAAGGTTTCACTGAGATGAACATTTTTTCTTATTGTAACTTTTCCTAATTCGATTTAGATTTTGAATTAAAATTCAATTAAGACAGATTTTGAATAAATGAACTTTGATTTATTTGAGCCCTTTTCCTTTTGTAGAAAAATCCACAAAATTCTCCAAAAATTTCTTTTTGCCCCTGGATGCCAAGGAAATTTTCAAATGGGCCCACTTGTATACAAAATTTTGAATTTCTAGTTCAAGTTCATATTTGACTATTTTCAAATGAATTGCTTTTAAATAAATTTTCCAAAGTGATCATTAGCATTTGTGATCAAAATTAGGGTGGGATGTTACAATACGTGTGCCCCAAAACGAATAATAGAGTAAGGACCTTACCAAGTTACCCAGCTACATAACACCTTATCATTAGATTGCCTGGCCCTAGGACTTTATCACTTCCTGTCATATTTATCTTTTCGCTCAGCTGTCCGGACTTGATTAGATTTGAGATAGTATACTGTTCGTTCCCTATGGATTCAATACCTTAGGAATACTCCTAGGTGAAAGCTACATCGGTATCCGTATGCTTGCGGATTAATTTCTGTTAGGCCTTAGGACTGCCAACAGTCGCCTTCTTGGTTCTTCAGTTGCCTTGAAGCAGGTAAGAAATATATAATAACTGGCGCCGTCACTTATCGATGGAGAGGAGGCGGTGGGCCGGGGGTCGTGTGCCTGCATGTATAGACGACGAAGGTCATGACGAGCACAAGGATACACAAGTCATGTCATCTTCTCGATCGAGATACTGCTTTTCTTTCTTCTCCTCTCTACAACGTCCTACCATATCCTGCTAAGATGTTAAAAGCAATGGGTCAATTTTGTGCTACTCGACTTTTCTAAAAGTCGCTTAGCTGTTACGCTTGCTCAACTTATTATTAGTATGATCGCGCAAGACTGGACATCGACCTCTTCTGGTACATCTTGCATATATAATACCTCTTAACTAGCTAGATACGTACGATAATAATCAAAAGTTGGACCAAGACTACCGATACGTCGAGCCGATTGTCTTCATCATTCGCTAGTCATGGTAATTTTCCATGCACCATCTACTAGTTTAATTAGAGTCAAACAAACGATGCGTATGTGCCACCCGACGAACATGCAAGCAGCTGGCCAACAGCTAGCCGGGTGTCGTGGCAGCAAGTGCGGAGGTCGGCAGGAAATCACAGAGATATCCATCACAAGACATATGTAGTGAAAGAAAATATGTGTGGCACTCATAAAAAAATGTACTATTGAGACAAATATTATTACCCGAAACGCGTGGTACCCCAAACACATGGCATGCATATGCATGGAGGTAGCCAAATTTGGAGCCACCACAAGCTGACCCTAGAATCTCTCTTGGCCTTACGCTATATATGACCATCCACTTTTACATAAATGACGCCCGCTAGCAACTCATCAAAATCCATAGGCAACAATCTTCTTGAATCCCCTGTCAATCTCAACCAGTTCATAGCAATGGCCAAGAAAATCCTCCTACTCATTACTATCCTATTTGCTATTACGCTTGCAGCAGAAGCCACCCAAGTGCCAAAGGAATGGACCGCCGCCACGAAGTCCATTCTTGACATGAACAATAAGATCACGGTGGCATTCGATGGTGTCAACGCCGCTGCCCCACCAGAAAAAAAGTCTGAAGTCGAAAGAGCCCTAATGATGCAGATGTTAAATGTCGACTTTGCTCTCGAAGATGCCAAGAATGCAGGAGATGAGAAGAAAGTTGTTAGCATCGCACATTCCTATGAGATAGCCGCGGACAAGGTCATTGTAGCCTCGCCACCTGAGAAGTTCAAAACAATGGAAGTCACTTTCAATGCAGTGGTTGTTTAGATTGATGTGTACTCTCAGACCGAGCCACTTAAGTACATAGCACCATGGGCCATGGACCACCCTAGGATTCCTCCAAGGGAAGAACTACAGTATATGTGTCACATAACATCATGGAGATTGCGTATGGTTATCCTAAGATTTTTTTTTCGTTACACGGAGATGGACCGCCATTGCTCTAAATCCTAGCTGTGCCATATGGCATAATGAGTGCCTTTGTACCAGTCATAGCTAGGGAGCTGCAACTTTTTATTTTCCGACATGAGTCCCACATCTTTGTTTTCTGTTATCACTATCTTAATATATTTGAGTCTTTATTATGAAGAAAAATGCAGTGGCTGCACCATCAACAAAGTTGCAGCGATTCTCCTTCATACATGAAGGGTGCCAATGCGGTTGCTGCAGTTGTAACTTCTGAAATTTTTGAAGTAAAACGGAGGAGAGGCCTTCACGGCTGCCACGGCTGGTCTGGGTGCATGAGTGCCACCCACTACGTTAGAAAAAAAAAAAAAACTCATTAGTGACCGGTGGTACGGGTCATTAGTGAAGGCTATTTTACCTCAAACACACATGTTACAAGTTTTTTCCCCATATGTATGGCCATTTTGATTATTTGCTCTGAAGGAGAAACTAGTGTGCCTTCGGTGATTGACGTATCTACTACACCTGCTTACCAAAAGCAAGCCTGCAATGCATATGCAAGAGACCAACAGTTGTCTTCCAACTCATCAGCAGTATTCGAAACATCCAATCTTCCAGGTCAACAACAGTACGTAATTCAACCATTGTCGGCCAACAGTAGCATCAACATTCAGTCCTGAACTCGTGAGATGCCTTGCTGACAGCGAAGGGAAACGAACATGAAACTATCAAAACAGTAGGCAAAATGGGTCATCAAAGGTAACCGAAAGATCAAGTCTGCTGAAGAAACTTACACTGGATGGTGCACAAAGGAATATTATCGGAGAATGGTTATGGAATAACATTGGAAAACAATTTAAAGATCAACATGTTAGTAAACAAGAAAACAATTACTTACACTAGAGTCTTAGTGAGACAATTAAGTGGAGATCTTCTTTTTTTTTTTTGCGAGAGACTAGTGGAGATCTCCTCACGTCATATACAGCAAGAAGACCACAATACATTTTATTTCCATTTTTTAAAAGCAATGCCAGACACTCTCCTGAAGCATCCCATGCTGATTTCTCCATGCCACGGCTAGATGAAGCAAGTAAAGCATAAGTATTCGGATCATAGTAATAAGCCTCTCTCATTTATTAATACAATACTTTATCAAATAGTAATACAATACCTCTTTCATTTGCAAAAAAAAAAGAGGTTAGTGTCGTGGTGATGATATATGAATTACCATATACGGATGGACAAAAGTATTTGATGTCTTGCACCTAGCACTGATGTCACAGAATTAGTATTTTATGATATCTGAATTACCATATACCTTTTTCATTTGCCAAAAGGAAAAAACTTTATCATTTATTTTATGTCACTTTGATATACTAGTATTTGTACTCTGGTTAGCTTGTTTTATCTAACTTCCACACTCACGCGCACTTGACGGACAAAAGCGTGTCCTCTGCCTAGCACTGACTATGGCACACTAAAGAATGATGAGGTCTCAGTGCGACAATAGCGCGCCCATGATTAATTCTTTTGGTACCGGCAGCAGTGGCCGATCACGCTTCTGTGTAAAATTTGTACTTTGGGAAAACGCCATATACTTATTGTGAGCTAGGTAGATTCCTTCTATTATTAGTTAGTATATCCTACTATGCAATCACTGACTTTATGTTGTAACAGCGAAGGGAAACGAACATGAAACTATCAAAACAGTAGGCAAAATAGGTCATCAAGAGTAACCGAAAGATCAAGTCTGCTGAAGAAACTTACACTGGATGGTGCACAAAGGAATATTATCGAAGAATGGTGATGGAATAACATTGGAAAACAATTTAAAGATCAATATGTTAGTAAACAAAAAAAAAATTACTTACACTAGAGTCTTAGTGAGACAAGTGGAGATCTTTTTTTTTTTTTTGGGGGGGGGGGGGGGGGGGGGGGGAGGAGAGAGAGACTAGTGGAGATCTCCTCACGTCATATACAACAAGAAGACCACAAGACATTTTATTTCCATTTTTTAAAGCAATGCCAGACGCTTTTCTGAAGCATCCCATGCTGATTTCTCCATGCCACGGCTAGATGAAGCAAGTAAAGCATAAGTATGTGAATCATTATAGTAAGCCTCTATCATTTATTAATACAATACTTTATCAAATAGTAATACAATACCTCTTTCATTTGCAGAAAAAAAAGGTTAGTGTCTTGTTGATGATATCTGAATTACCATATACAGACGGACAAAAGTATTTGATGCCTTGCACCTAGCACGGATGCCATAGAAGTATTTGATGATATCTGAATTACCATATACCTCTTTATCATATATTTGCCGCAGGTCCAGTTTTTTCTTTATCATATATTTGATGTCACTTTGATATACTAGTATGGTACTCTGGTTAGCTTGTTTTATCTAACTTCCACACTCACTCGCACACGAGACGGACAAAAGTGCGTCCTCTGCCTAGCTCTGACTATGGCACACTAAAGCATGGTGAGGTCTCCACTACGTAAGAAACACTCAAAAGTGACAGCTAAATAGGTAACGGGCTTTTGTTGCCCGTCACCTTAAAAAAATGAGTAACGGGTCACATTAAAACCTGTCATCTATTATTTTACCCAGCTCCACTCTTCATGTATTAGGTGACGGGTAATGGATGTTGACCGTCATTTATAACCTGACCCTCTAATAGGTAACGGGCGTTTTTGTGGCCCGTGACCCGTGATAACTGAATAGGTCACGGGGTACAAACATTACCCGTCACTTGTTACTGGGTCGGGGTCCTTCGTGTTGCCCGTCACGTGTGAGACCCGAACTCGAAATTCTTATTCAATGCAGTTCTTTGTTTCACCCATCTCTCTCGACTCGAGCCGCCGTTTCCCAGCTCTGTGCGACAATAACACGCCCATGATTCTTTTGGTACCGGCAGCAGTGGCCGATCACGCGTCTGTGTAAAATTTGTGCTTTGGGACAACACCGTATACTTATTGGTAGCTAGCTAGATTCCTCCTATTATTAGTTAGTACTAGATAAGTACCCCTTGCCGCGGGGTAAATGTAGTCAGTTTCAATTAAAGGTTATGGATTCTAAAAAAAGGTTTTGAAAATCATGTTATGGTAACGTAGTGGAAAGTCTTCTCTTAATTTGCACTAGCAGGATAATAAATATTTTCATTCACTTATATATGAAGCTTGGAATTGCAACGAACAAAGAAGTTGGTTAGACTGTCTGGTAGTCCAAGCTGCTAATATTCATCACATTACATGGCTAGAAGTAGGCTAGAACAGCTTACAAAGCATCAAACTGCGACTCAGATCAATCAGTATGCTATGAGATTAATATACAGAGCTGAGTGAGTGTTTACGACATGAATGACGAAATAATGTGGTTTGAGAGTAGTAGGAGGTTTTTTAATTACAACAAAAGAAAGAAGCTCACTAGACCTGCTTGTACTCTCATCCGATAAACATTCATCACACATTACATGGCTAGAACGGATTACAAATTAAATCTGGGACAGCAATTCATAAGACTCACCATGCAGCATGGTTGAATATAGAAATGAGCTGAGTGTGACTTGAGAACATGAAAAATACCGCAATAAACTATCATACATAGTTAATACCCATCCACAGCTTGTTCTATGACCGAAAGTAACGTCTAACCTTGATTAGAATAACAAAATCCAAGAGCTTATCTGGGTACCATATGCCTAAAGGAAAATAATGACAAGGAATCATTGTCTGAACAGGGTATATGGAAAAAGTTACTGAAATTCAGCTGCAAATGTTGTGCACATCAGGGTGAATGAATTGAGCTAAAAGATGGATGAAAATAAAAATGAGACCTGTGTCATGAGCAATAATCATTGTGTAAAGCATAGTAGCCACGGCATGAAAAAAATAGCCAAGCTCCATCAGAGCGTGAGAATGTATCATTTACACATGGAACTAAAGTCAGAGGCTAACACTACAATGATATATCATGGCCAGTATGAACAGCAAGCCAAAAGTATATTTACTATGGGGATTGCAACAATCATATGGAACACTACACCAGGACAGGGAAAGAGAAGCATCATAGGATGCTTTTTTAGCCTGAGCCGTACATTAAGTAAAAGATGCTAAGAGTTGCATGCAGAGGAGGTAAAACTGCACGCGATGCAAGCTGCACAGCACAGCACAGCATGAGTGTAGGTTAGAGAATACTAACAGCAGCACAACACAACCTTTTGTCTCTTTCCAATAACATCCTTTAGGATGCCGCGTATTTCAAATTGTGTTGTCCTTTTCTCTTCTTCCTCTACTCATGGTGGACTAACTTCTATTTGACATGAGTACGTTAGCATATTTATTTCTTAAAATTCTTTCTCAGACCTATAAAACCCATCAAAGATATTTTAACTGCCAGAACACATCAATGATTTTTAACCTTGGCTTCAAGCCAAGAAATCTGCATTCACTCTGCTACAACTCCCAGTTCCACTTGATTTAGAGTCCACAGAATAAGTTGATTCTTGTGCAATTCATGGACTGGTAAAACAGATAATTTGGATAGCATGTGAAATACTGTAATTGACTCAGAAGCAGAAAGATGTACTTAACAACTTTGATAATGTATCTCAATCCCAATCATAACAGAAGTGGCATACTGTGGTTATAATGAAAGAATGGGGTAATAGTTAATGAATGACATAAGTGTGTATTTAGAATGCAGATAGTTAAAAATCAAAAGATAATGTGCAGATAGTCACAGAAACTGAAAGCATTACCTTATCCCGTAGTCTGAGCATTCCTTGACTGCTTTACTTAGGCAAGGAATGACCTGTTTTGCAAGCTAGCGAGCTGCTACAACCATCCCACAGTGGGCATATCCCAGCACTAAGTTGGAAACATGATCTTCTTGCACTGCAACATGGTGGAATGGAATCTCTACACCAGTTGTTACTGTCAGCCATTGCCTAACACTAATAGCCCCACGAATGAAAGGGAGAAAGCATTTTGTACCTTTATCACGAACAACTGTGAAAGTGGGCTTCAGCAGATGTACAATAACACAGAATTTCAGCCAACTGCGTCTTGGTTCCTACTCACCAAATGATCAGTTAATTATCTGCTCAAGTCCAACCTGGCATGCTAAGTTTGAGCACATAATTGACAGTGTAGAATTGATTGATACTTACCCTCCCATTGGATTTCTTTCTAAGAATGCGGAATATCCACCAAATTCCATAAACATATTGTATGGCTTATTTGAGAAATACATGCATAGCCTTAGGCCCATCCAGAGGTACAGTATGGCTTCCGGCATACTCATGCTGGAGATTTGCCTGAGATAGTAAACTGATGTCATAATCATGCTAAATAATTAGTGTATCTACATCATGACGGACAAAAAGGGGTCCAAATTACAAGAAACCAAACGTTTGGGAGAAATTCATCTGTACTTCTTGTTTCTAGGATGTACAATATTGTGGGCGGCTCAGGAATTTGGCATCTTTTTTCTAAAGCTATCGGTAGTCAGTATCTGGTTCAGATATAACTATTGCTCCACTTTATATTTCTGGAGCCTAATATACGAAGCAGGATATCTGGAGCATAATTGTGAAACTGTCAATTCAGGAACGGCGGAGGACGGGGTTGGAAGGATTCACCTCGCAAGCATGGAGCTGTCGGGGGCAGCCCTTGCAGTGACGTCCTCAACCCTGAATCAAGCATGGTTGTGGAGGCATCCGAAGGAAGAGCGGCAGGACGAAGTACGTATAGCGAATCAGTCGGAGCCACTGTCACAATAAGATGTGCTGCTGACGCTGCCGTTGGTGCCGTGGCCATGGTCAACACTGCCGCCACCCAACTGCAGAGGTAACAAAGCAGGTCAAAATTATCATCAGCAAAAATAAATTTCTACAAAATCTCTGGTATTTTCTAAGGAGCAATTAGTCAAACACGTTTAATGCTACTAAAACAGCATTTAAAAAACTGATGAGTTCTAGACATAAGTTTCGCAATCTACTTGTGCACTAATGGACAAATCAAAGAATAACTAATGCGATTCTCTCAGCAGCACAGATGGCCCTTCTTTTCTGTTCAAGCCGTGCGGCTGCCCCAACTAAGTCCAAACTGGAAACCGAGATCCGGAAGTCTATAATGGACAGCACGTATGTTATCCTGCTGGCAGTGAGAAGCCGCCCTCTTGGCCGCAAGGGAGGAGGACAGCGTCGAGGCATCTGGAGACCTCTCGACTTCGGAACAGCCAGAATGCATCTGGGCCCAAAACTTCGAGGGATCCTGATCGAGATGGCATGGTGGCGGCAGGGATGGAGATGCAGAGTAACGGCGAGATCGAGCCGAGATGAGCTGCAGCTTCGATGGACCTTGTCCAGCGCCGCCGGATGCTCTTGCGCCGCTGAAAGGCAGTCCGATGCGACGACATGCGAAAGGAGAGGTGTGTTGGGTTCGAGCTCCAGCAAGGAAGCGTCGTTGGAGAGGGACCTATAAGATTGGTTGAAGCGTGATACCTCGTCCGTTATATAGATGAGAATAGCCCTCATCGTAGCGATTACAACAGAAGAATCATCACGGAGATTCAGCCGTTACAGACTTGCCTTGTCAGTCAAGTTCAGTGTTTTAAATAGCGGGCTAAGACCTTTAGCAGTTGATGTCCACAAAGGCTAAGAAAGGCTATAGCGGTGGCTATAGCGGGCTAAGCACATTTATCGGTTTCAAAATATCATTAAGAAATTAGTTAATAATTAGACATAAAACATGACACCAAGGAATTTTTATGGGCTAAAATAGGATGATGGCTTCATGCCTTCATTGTATTATCATTCAAAGTTTTAAACATCTTAATCTAGTTGGCTAAATCATCTTTTAAAGTTCCAAACGTCATGAAAAACTTCGTGCCTTCACCGCACCACCATTTAACCGGCTAAATCACCTTAATTTAGCGGATTTAGCCGGCTATAGCGGCGGGTATAGCGGGCTATGAGGTTTAGCGCTAAACGGAGCTTAGCTTAGCCCTTCGTCTCCCCAGAGGCTATAGAGGGCTATAGCGGTGGCTATAGCCGGCTATTTAGAACATTGGTCAAGTTACAATTAAACTAGATTATATTCTATCTCTAGAAGTCGGTTACAATCAGATATATGCGAACCTCTACCTCTAACACCCCCCGTCAATCACAACATCGAGCACAAGTTGAGATTTCTTCTGAATGACGTCAACAGCCGTGTTGACAAAGGTTTAGTAAACCCATCTGCAATTTGATCTTTAGAAGATACAAACCGAATATCCAAAATTCTGCGAGCAACTCGTTCTTTCACAAAATGATAGTCTACTTCAATATGTTTCATCCTTGCATGAAAAACAGGGTTATCCGAAAGATAGGTTGCTCCAATATTATCGCACCAAAGACATGCTGCAGCAGGAGTAGAAACTCTAAGTTCATGTAACAACTTCTGAACCCACATCAATTCTGTTGCAGTATTTGCCAAGCTTTTATACTCAGCCTCTGTGCAAGATCTAGAGACCATGGCTTGCTTTCTAGCACTCCATGATATAAGATTATCACCAAAATATACTGCAAAACCTCCAGTTGACCGTCGATCATCAGGACAACCTGGCCAGTCTGCATCTGAGAAAGCACTGACAAGTGTTGACTTGGATTTTCTTAACTTCAACCCAAAATTAATAGTTCCTCTAATGTATCTTAAAATTCTTTTAACTGCTGACCAATGCAGAGTGGTAGGAGAATGCAAGTATTGGCAAACTTTATTTATTGACACTAGAACAGATATGCTGATTAGTGACGTTCTTAACGCGTCACCGACTACTTGTAGTGACGAAATTTTGTCATAATTCGCGATTTATGACCTTTTAGGACCCGTCAGCAGTCGAGCGTGGTCAATGGTGATTTACGACGTTTTCACTATTCGGGCAGCCAGCCCGCGCAGCAATGGTATGATACGGTACTTTGTATACGTATACTGCCACAATGGCACGATGACATGGCGCCCAATGTGGCAGCGTTGCCACATAAGCATGATGACGTGTCCATACACGTGTCAACTTTCTGCTGGTCCATATGTCGTTTCCCTATTGGTCCACGCGGCGTTTTTTTTACTGGTTCACGTGTAATGTTTTCAAGAGTCCACGTGTCACTACTCTATTAGTCCATGTGTCACTACTCTATTAGTTCACGTGTCATTTTTTTATTGGTTCACGTGTCTTTATTTTAAGAGTACATGTGTCGCGCTTTATTGCGACACGTGTCATTTCACAGTTGGTCCACGTGCCTTTTCCTGGTTGCTCCACATGTCAATTGCCCAGATCGTCACCCAGCACATAAATGGCCTTATGCGGGCCCATTTGAGGTCCAACTATTTCGTCACAAATCATATCAGGTTGGATCGTCACAAACAGATGCCAAATTTATCTTGTTAAATACATAGAAGAGTCATGTATACATGACAAACCAAAATGATGTCGGAGTTCACATTCCATACAGATCACGAAATGATGCCAGATTACAAAATGGTGACCCATGAACGGAGAGTTCAGTAATCACACCAAAACTAATCAGACTAGAAAATCATTCAAATGTCAGAGATGAAGGATGCACCTGACCACCCTCAAAATTAGACATGAGGCAAGCAATCATGCTTGCCTTTCGTGATGATTCCTTCCTCAAGTGCTCTTACTGCGCTTCCATAGTGCGGTTTGAGTCTCTCGCTTCTTGCACTTGCTTCCGCAAGGCATCGATCTCCCTCCTCTGTTGTTCAACTATTTGTTCAACTTGTCGACCTTCAGCTTTCTCGCGCTCAAGTTCAGCGATCAGTGCTTCTAACCGGGAACAAACAGGAACTCTGAGTTTTTTCTTTTGATTGTAGGACCACAACTTCAAGAAAGGTACTTGCACGAACAACTTCACGAACAACACGACCAGGAGACATCGGTTCCTCTCCGTCTCGTACAGGTTCTTCCATCATCGCTTCCATATCATCCTAGCAAAACAAGGGTGACAGGTCAAAGTTCTATCTTGTTCATAGATTTTTACAGTGCGGGAGAGGCATAAGAGGACATGAAAAGGAAACAAGGACTTACAAGAGCTTTCTGAACTGTCTCACTAAGAGAACCAGTTTTCTGTGATGAATGAAACTCTCTGAACAGGTTGACCGCAGTGGGCTCTGCATCCTTGAATTTATCTCTCTAAAATCATGTGCAAAGAAATGTTTAAAAGGATTTGATCAGAAGAAATCAAAGGAGTCAATTGAGTAGTTCCTTACCACGGCATGGGCCTATGCAACATAGCATCGGGAGCCTGTGCGCTGATACATCCGGACTTTCTCACGGTTCCGCTGGTTTGCAAGACACGTTTCCTGCAAAAAGCACATTTCTGTGAGTGATAAAAAAATACAGTGTTTCTAACATCCAGCATCACTTAAGCGTTTCTGTGCAATGAACAAATTTAATAAAGAGTAAAACAAGTAGTAGTATATCAAAACACTTAAGTCTATAACAAACAAAAAAAGGCACGACAGAGGGAACCAGTAGAGCAGAACAAAGTACGGGTACAACATAGTAATTGTATGTCTACTCTAAAATCTGATGGCATCTTGAATTAACTGTTTAACATTAGGTTGACTGACCAGGAACGAGGCGCTTTCAAGTTCTGCCGTACCATGTGCTGTGGGCTTGACCACAACTTCAGGAGTTCTGCCCATTGGTTGTTATCCATCGATGACACAGGTGATTTGGTAATCCGTTGACTCTCTGGTACATTATCGAAGTACTTCTTCTTCAGCTTATATCTCATTTGACACTGGCCGGATTTCAGCATGTCAGCACAAGCTGAAATCACTGGTTTGCTGGTGATGTCAATGAAAAATTGCACCTAATACAGAGGAAATCAAAGTTATTCTCAAAATGGAATGAAAAGATCGAGCACCCGTGAGCTTGTCAGGTTTGGTACAGGAAATCAAATAGAATTTCCCTCCAGTGTTGACCATGAGTTGATATACTTACGGAAGCTTTTTTGATATAGTTAGAAAGATGATCCTGCTCATGCTGCAACTTGTTCCAGTGAGGAAGGACTGGTATGTGCCTCTGCAGTACGATGCCGGCCTCAGTGGCAAGCTTTGCAGCTTGCCTTGGTACTTCAGGCCGTTTCTTGCCTTCGGAAATGTGGATTGGCAACTTCATGTGCATTCCTTTGTTGATCCTTTCTAGATCTTTCCCGGCTCTTCTTGGGCCCTTTGGAGTAGTTCTGATTTCTTCCTCTAACAAATTGCACGTGTTAGTCATTAAGTGGCTATCAGCAATAGAGAAAATAATATCTAGCAACAACAAAGGAGATCCTTGCCGTCATCATGCACTTGGCTCCTGTCCTCTTGTGTTTCTTCGACAGTGTTTGCAGCGGACAATTCCCTTGCCCGCTGCCTAGTTATTCTTGTGACTTCTTGAGGAGGTGGCAACACTCTCTTGGAACCTCTTCTGCCTGTAACAGGACTGGTTGCATCCTGCGTTGACCTCTTCTGCCCTCTCCACTTAGGAACTTGTAAGGCCTCGACACGAAAAATGGAAGAAAAATTAGCTATGCAATGACTACGGTACTAACAAGTAATTAACAATGTAACAATGACTGCAGAAACTTGCGAAAAAATTAAAACTTTATTACTACTGTCTGCGTTTAGGGTCCCCGATAGACCAAGGCTTCTGAAGATTTGTTGATTTGCAGCAATTATTTTCAGTCGTTGAAGCTCATATTCATTGGTCTCTTCCTCTTCATAGTGAACCACATCCGCTACACATTCGTAGAACATATTCTGAGAGATTGATGTTTCAAATACAAGTTGAGACAAATATCAGTTGTATATGCCCAAAATGACAAATAAAAACAAATCAACATCCCCTACAAAGATGGAAGCAATATACCTGCCATCGCCGGATTCCGTCATGGTGCCATCGAAGTCTTAGAGACGGACAGAGCATGGTTGCATACAACAAAGAGTGGCGTGTGTGTGTGTGTGTTTGGGGGGGGGGGGGGGGGGGTGGGGGTGGCAGGACACGGAGGTGGAGCTAGGGAACGGCGGCGAGGTAAGCTGGAGCAGGGAGCGGCGAGACGAGATCTGGTTGTTGTTTTTTTTTTTTTGAACGGAGACGAGATCTGGTTTGGTTTGGTAGCGAGGGCAAGGTTCAGCGCCCTTTCATGGCTTCCTTGGCATAGTTTACCAAAAGACCCTTGGCCGCGGATCGGGAAAAAAGAACACGGATGAGTGCGGAGGGGAATGGACAATATGGACTTTTCGCATCACGGGTGAAATTTTGAAAGTGCTGCTCACGTCTCAGCGGGCTGGTGAAAATTTGGCAGCAGCTACATTGTGAATTTGTGACGTTTTCGAGCGACGGGGTCGTGTACAAACAGAAGACGATCCCGTGATCGAAACCAGACCCATGGGAACATCCCTGGAACTGACATAGAATACACCCGATAAATATGCACCCAGCCTAACCATCAACATGCACAGTGCTAAATACTAGAAGAAAAAATATCGTTGAAACAAAATCAACCCAAATCGTGTCCAAATCGACCCCAACAGACCCTAACCTGGTAAAAATGAAATCGACTCTTAACTACACATAACTCGACTTGGGGGGTGTTGTCCGAGAAGCATCCTTACAGTAAAATAAAAGATTGAACGAGTTATCGGAGAATGGTTCCTGGATTCACCATCTCTGCAGACGGACTCATTCGTAGGCCAGAGCGCGGTGACCGGCACACGCCTCTTTGGAGTTGTCGACGAGGTAGCTGAACAATTCTGCAAATGGAAGCCAAATGAGAGGGCATTGAGAGCATTTTTTGGAATCCGGATTCCGGATACCACAAAGACGAAGTGTCACTCTAGGAAACTGTGAAATGAAAAAGTATCTAGCGAGGAACTACAGTGTGTTCCCGGTTCCCGCGAAGCCCGGTGAAACGTCCAACCCTGTCAACCTTGCGCCGCAGAGAAGCTTCTCAGAGAAGGAATCAACTATGATGACAAACCTTCGATTCGGTCCCTAATACTAGCTCTTTGCTCTTTCGGGCGAGACAACAATGCAGCCCCGTTTGTATTACCATGTGATTGTGGATTCTGGATTCTAAAAGCACAAGCTGAAACAAAAGGCCAGCCTTGAGTCTCAACAATCTGGCCTGTGCTTGTGCAGGCGGTGCACTGTCGTGGCTTTGCCATGGCGTCGTGACATCCGGGAACCTTCCCACTGAGTCGATGGCTGTCAAAACGGGATTTAGCAAGATTTTGATAAAGCGTTGGGTTTAGCTGTCCCTTCCCTCGGAATGAATTTGTGTCTGACCGTGTCCAATTCCAACCCATCCAAAATTTTCATCCCAATCCCTAACTATCAAGAATGAATGCGGGATGTTCCCTTGTATGGGTCTGGTTTCGATCAGGATCGTCTGGTGCTGCGATCATGGTACACTTCAGAAAATTAGACCCACGCAATTGGAATGAAGGATTTGTTCCTCGTTCCTGCGGGAATTGAATTGTTTCCTGTGAAATTTCTAAGACTTTCCAAACGGGGCCTGAAAAAGAATTGGGCTCCGGTTCGTGTAATAAGTTAGAGAATTTGCACGCTTTCTCAATTATCATTTCATTCGTGAATAGCTGGATGTGTCCATGCCTTTCCTCATACCATATTACTTCCCGCTGGCAGAGAGGATGATCAGCCACTCATAGGTTAACCCGGTGCACATGTATATGTTGACAATCATGATCAAACATGCACCAAGTTAATTCGGTTATTCTTTCTTCTCCAGGACGCTTATAACAAGGAAATCATACTTTGCAATTACCATGATGCTTGAGTATCAAGAGATTAATACATTCAGCACAGATGAAGCGTCTCCGCTTTTCACAGGATCGAGTCGGAAGTGTCGGTGAACGGACACAACAGTACATCACATAAAAAGCACGAATTAAGTCTTAAAGTGATTACATTAGTCCAATTAAAACATAGAGTCGCACAGCGGAAGTCATAACGATACAAGTCCATAGGAAGTAAAGGTACAAGCGCACGCGCTCACGATACAAATGAATCCGCATCCGAAGCCATGAAGATGCAAACTCGAGAGGAAACTACTCCTCGGTCTCCCAGTGGGCCGTACAACCAAAAGGGAGCTGGCCATCCCACTGTCCACCTCCACCCGTAGAGTCAGGGATAAAGGTGCTACCTGCACAAAAACATAAGGAGCCAAACCCTGAGCAACTAATACTCAGCAAGTCTTACCCGTCAAAAGGCTAACTACAGCCGACTCCTAATATGCAAGGCTACAAGGGGGTAGGCTGACGCATAAGCATAAACCACACTAATTACTTGGTCCTTACTTTCATGTTTTATTTCATATTAAGTACTTAACCAAATAAACAGTGCACTTATCTCTAAAACAGGTAAAGTAACAATACATCAGATAGGCAATATAACAGTAATGAGATATATGAAATATAACAGTACTAGAGCATCATCATCAATCAAATCACACTACGAGGTGACTCAGTGAGCAAGGTTGCTCTTGACCGAGAGCGGCGGCATCGATGTACATCCTGCAGGAGAAAACCTGACCATACGCCGCACACGCGTAAAGTCGCATGCGGCAACTGTTCACAAGGGTCCCCCTGAAGCTAGGCTGGGTCCAACCCCTCCCGAGAAAGGCCTTCCCGCACGGTCCCCGTCCCAGACGTACGCCCCGATTGGGAAGCATCCTTTCTCTCCCGAATACCATGATAGAAAGGGCAGGCTTCCGTCGCACACCAGGGCAACCCAAGCTACTAAGTTTACTAGGCCCATAAAAACACTAGCATATGATCAGTACGTTCGAACTTGCTCAACAAGGTCAACAACGAATGGTCCTCAATCGACACAGACGGGGCTACCACCTTGAAGGCCCAGTCTTCTCCAACCATCCTACACAAACAAAATCCCCGTCCGGTCTCAACAGATCCTAAATACATCTAGTACAATCCAGGGTAATTCTTAACTCGCGAGTGGGACCTACCACTCGACTTCTACCGCCCGCTAGCCACTAAGCATAGCAAGTTCTAACGTATCCTAGACCACATCTACAAAATAGGACACAAAGGTAGTATATGGAAGCGTAGTCCTAGTGCAGTTCTAAGATTTCACATCAACTCCTAATAAACCTAATGCACAAGCAAATACTAGCCCCAATCAAGTGCGAAAAGTAAAATCCTAAATAGGGAGGCATGCATCGGGGCTTGCCTGGCTCAGGAGTGTAGCTAACTGGGTCAGCGGGGTCAGTGTCCTGCTGCGGCTGCTCCTCCTGGGCCTGCTCCTCCGGCAGCTGGAAGTCGAGCGGCTCTGGAGTTGTCTCTGTCACTACACGTTATGACAAGGAATAATGCAAAGTTAGATGCAAGAATATGATGCAATTAATGATTTAATTACTTGATAGGACAGTCATTTACACTGTAAGTACAATTGATTAACTTTGTTAATTAATTTCGTCTGAAGTATTTCCTTCATTGACTTTCAATTAAGTTAACCATTTAATCAACTTGGGTAGATTAAATAAATAATTTGATTTTGAAAATTAATTTATGTCCAGTGGCATTTTTCTGGTGAAAGCACCACTGGAAGTGATTTATGGTGAGGTTTGATGATTTATAGATGAATGGATTATTTATAATAATTTATACAATGCAGAGAACGATTTAAATCATAAGAAAATAATTAGACATCATATGACAGTGGAAAATGTTCTGTAAATAGGCTATCAGTAACTTAACAATCATGCAAGATTCCAGTATTTATAGAGCAGCAGAGAATTAATTATGATTTAAACAAGATCTGGACAGTTGTATTTATACAGGAAAATGATGAAGGGTATTAAGTGACTTGTTATTTTTCCTAGACAGAGCAGGGCACAAGGAAACTAAAACAAATTGGTTTCACATTTTTCTGAGATGTATTCGATTTATTATGCATTTTACAAATCTCAGGCAATTTCTAGAGAATTAAACAATTTCGGAAAAGGATTGAAAATGGGCAGACCAATCAGATCTGGCCACAAAGGTGACCACAAAGTCTGGGCCGCACCGGATCTGGACTTGGCCACAATAGATCTGCCAGTCATGTGCGAGGACACACGCGGGGTTACGGAGTTGGCCACACGGGATCCCATGTAGCCACACTGGATCCGAATCGTGTGGTCTCTGTTGAGTTGGCCGGAGACGACGCTGGAAAACGGCGGCGCTGCTCGCCGGAGTAAGCTCCGGTGAGCCTACCAGCCAACTGAGGGCACGAGCGGGGGTGGTGCAAGACGGGGATCTCACCTCGATGACTCGAAGTGGGAAAAGATGGCCAGAAGTAGCTCGGCGACGAGAGGCGGTGGGTGGCGGAAATCCGGCGAGGTCGCGGGCTCAAGGTGGCGCTGGGAGGTTTGGTGACCAACACGTCGACGTGGAGGCGGCTCAAAGGACGGAGTTCATCGGAGGGTGATGCGCGGCGGCTCGACGACGGCGACGGGGAAAAGTCAAAATCCGGGGCGGCTACACTGCGGAAGACGAAAGGTGGTGAGCTCCGAGGGGTGCACAAGCACGGCGTGAACGACGATGAGCAAGGAATCGAAGTGACTCTCACCGGAGAAGATAAAATCGACGGCGGCGAGCGCGCTACCCCATGGCCGGACTTGAAGAAGACCGGTCGATTCGTGGGCTCGCGGCTCGAGCAGGCGACAGAGACCACAGCACTAGCCCCCGGGCAACATGACGAAGCTCGGAGGGAAGTGACTTGGCCGGGGCTGGCATGACGGCGTCGGGGTGGAGCTCGATTTCGGCAGCGGCAATGGCGAGAGGAGGTGGCGGCTAGGGTTTGCGAGGCCGGGAGCAGAGAAATGAGCGCGAGCGAGCTGGGAAGGGCGCGGACGCCGTTTTGACGCAGAGGAGCATCGAGGACGCGGGCCGGGCGCCGCGTGGCGTCGCCGTACGCCGTCAGCGACGTGGCGGTAAAGTTCCTCCGCGCGCAGTGAGAGAGGAGAGACTGACAAGCGGGCCCTCGGGCATCTTTTGAATTTTCGGATTTATTCAAACTGAGATTTTCCCCAAACTTTGGCACACGAATTGAGCTAGCAAATTAGCTCCAAAATTCGCAAGTTTGGTACCACTGGATAGCTCTTGAGAAGTTCTATCATGTGGCCAACATGCACATCTGAACTTAAAAGGGTTTTCAAATGGCAGCTGGTCAAAGTAGAGTACTTTCTAAGCTTTGGGGATTTTATTGAGGCATCAGACGAATTGTAAAATTCATGGAAAAATCTCCAAAAATCTGATTTGATAAGGGCTACCCACTGGTATTTTTGGTTACACAACTTTCTGTTGGAAAATTTCAGTTCTTTCACATGGCTTGATTTGATAATTGTTTGAAATTTGAACTTCGAATTTAAACTTGATTTGCTTTTGGTTCTGTTCAGTTGGTGATGTGTGTACTAGCTGGCTCCAATGACATGGGGTGTCACAACAGATACGGTGCCCCGCACCATTTGTCCGGTATTGTCAAATTACTCACTGACAAGGATATTCCAGTGAAAAGGGCAAACTTGATCCATGGATAGTCTCGTGTAGTGTTTACACAGGGGAATACCCGTCGTACCATATCGGAGATGATACGAGATGGCTCGACACGCCTAAGAAACTGCGATATGAAGAGATTGTTTTGTTCTCCGAACTAAAACTGTATTAAAACCTGGTTGCTTCACAGTCCTTGAGGCCTTCATGAGGGAGGCGCAGGTACGGTGCCCCGCACCATTTGTCTGGTATTGTCAAGTTACTCACTGACGGGTATTTCGGGATATTCAGGTGAATAGGGGCGAACTTGATCACGGGATAGTCTGTGTGTTTACACAGGTGAAGACCCGGCGTACCATACCGGAGATGATACAAGATGGCTCGACACGCCTAAAGAAGCTGCGATATGAAGAGATTGTTTCGTTCTCCGAACCAAAACTATAATAAAAGCTGGTTGCTCGTGAGGGAGGAGCAGGTACGGTGCCCCGCACCATTTGTCCAGTATTGTCAAGTTACTCACTGCCGGGATGTTCCCGGGAATAGGGCGAACTTGATCATGGATAGTCCCGTGTAGTGTTTACAGAGGAGAAGACCTGGCGTACCATACCAGACATGATACGAGATGGCTCGACACGCCTAAGAAGCTGCGATACGAAGAGATCGTTTCGTTTTCCGAACCAAAACTATAGTAAAAGCTGGTTGCTTCACAGTCCTTGAGGCCTTCGTGACGAGATTGTTGTTATTTCACCCATGAAACCGAAGTGAGGGAGGAGCAGGTACGGTTCCCCGCACCATATGTCTGGTATTGTCAAGTCACTCACTCATGGGTTATTCCCGGGATAGGGCGAACTTGATCATGGATAGTCCCGTGTAGTGTTTACACAGGGGAAGGCCCGGTGTACCATACCGGAGATGATACGAGATGTCTCATAGTAATTGCATCTTCCCTTAATTTATGGATGAGAAAAAGAATGTTTATGAGTAGCATGGCAACTACAACTCGTACAATGGTGTGTAAGCCATCTCATACTCCTAAATTTTAGCGCTTGAGGTGGTTGTCTCGCCAAACAACCACCTATTTCTTTTACCTCCCTCTCTCTCTTCCACCTCATCAAAAATCCTATGTGGCGTTGCATGAGACGGGCTACGTGTAACGTTGTACCTGCCCTAAGTTAGAGAATTTGCACGCTTTCTCAATTATCATTTCATTCGCGAATAGCTGGATGTGTCCATGCCTTTCCTCATACCATATTACTTAATTCCCGCTGGCAGAGAGGATGATCAGCCACTCATAGTTGGCTAAAAAATTAGCTTGCTAATAATTTATTTGAGTAAAATTAGCCGATCCAAACAGGGCTCCCTCACAGGATATTACAGTGAAATAGGGCGAACTTGATCACTCGGATAGTCTCCTGAAGTGTCTACACATGGGAAGAAAAATCGAAAGGAACCGTGTTCTCGAACCGCAGCGGCCACCGACATCACTGCGGCGTAAATCATGCATCGCACTACAGAAATAACCCTGATGAATGAAGATAGGTATGGAATGCACGGGATAAGCGTGAATCAAACACGGAACAAGATATGTTTGGTATTGTCAAGTTACTCACTTCTGGGATATTCCCCTGAATAGGGCAAACTTGACGGGATAGTCCCTTGTAGTGTTTACAGAGGGGAAGGCTCTACCATACAGGCGAACTGAGAAAAATCGAAAGGAATCGTGTTCACGAACCGCAGCGGCCATCAACATCACTGCGGCTTAAATCATGCATCGTACTACGGAAATAAGCCTGAATGAAGATAGATATGGAATGCACCTCGGATAAACGTGAATCAAACACGGAACAAGATATGTCCACGCACAGCAGGTGGTGATCAGCATCACTCCTCCACAAAATTAGTCGACAGTGTTGATACAGTGTTTTTGGCAGAGGGAGCCGGAGACAGTGTTGATAAAAGCTGGTTGCTTCACAGTCCTTGAGGCCTTGTTGACTCGTCGTGAGGGAGGAGCAGGTACGGTGCCCCTCACCATTTGTCTGGTATTGTCAAGTTACTCACTGACGGGATATTCCCCTGAATAGGGCGAACTTGACGGGATAGTCCCCTGTAGTGTTTACAGAGGGGAAGGCTCTACAATACAAGCAAATTGAGAAAAATCGAAAGGAACCGTGTTCACGAACCGCAACGGCCATCAACATCACTGCGGCATAAATCATGCATCGCACTACAGAAATAAGGCTAAATGAAGATAGATATGGAATGCACCTCGGATAAGCATGGATCATACACGGAACAAGATATGTCCACGCACAGCAGGCGGTGATCAGCATCACACCTCCACAAAATAAGCATCTTACTGGGGAGTCAGGCACTAATTAGTACTAGTAGTATCGAACTATGGCTCGACACGCCGGCCCATCCTAAACTAGTCTTATTATGCCGCAGCTTTTACAAGGTACTACATTACTAGCATCCTCCATTCTATCTAGAATCTTTTCCCAATCCCTAACCCACCTCTCAGACCAAAGACAAATGTCATCGGCGGCGGCGGCATCAGCAGGGTCATTGTCCTCGGCGGCGTCCGCGTCGGCATCTTTCTCCTCGGCGGCAGGGTCATTGTCCTCGGCGGCGTCGGCGGCAGCGTCTTTCTCCTCGGCAGCAGGGTCAGTGTCCTCGGCAGCATCCGTGTCGGCATCTATCTCCTCGGCGGCAGGGACATTGTCCTCAGCGGTGTCAGCGGCAGCGTATTTCTCCTCGGCGGTGTCAGCGGCAGCGTCTTCCTCCTCAACGGCGGCGTCTTTCTCCACGGACACAGCTGTTTTGATCCCCACCAGCATGCTCCGAAATTCGGAGACGTGTTCACGGCAGCTGTTGAAAGCTACACAAACAATCAAGAAATTTAGAAAAAATCGAATCAATTTGAACAAATTTAGAAACAACCGACATGTATATAATGAATCGTGATCTCAATCATGGGAACGTCTCCTGAAAGTGATACATTGCGCTTACTTCGGACTAGGTTTGTCAGGTGCCTGTCGCATATGGAGATGATCTCGTCGAGTTCACTTGGTGGACTTCCGGCTCGCTCCAAGCAGTCCCCCAGTTTCCCCAGCTTGCTGTGCGAAATTCCCATGAACGACAGGAGATTCACCTGAAAGTCGAACCGGTCAAGGACTGCTGTCAGGACCTGGCTTGATAGAATCTCGCGGTTAAGCTTCGTCTTCATGTGCGTAAACAGAGATCCAAAGCAAGTCAAAATGAGAAGAAATCGACAGCGGAGGCGATGGCAGAAATAGAAAATAAAACAAGAAAAATTCAAACCGCTTTTCCGGGATTATTTCTTCTACAGGAACTTCCACAAGCCCCGGGCTTGCATTGCTCCTGTCGCTTGCGGCTGCGCCCCCCCCTCTGTTGCTCGTTCCTCCCCTTGTCCATGTCTCGCCTACATACATATGGAAAGCAAAACGAGTAACGAGACTAAAATTCATGAAGAAGCAGAAATCCAATAATATGATTGAGGATATCGAACATCAGAGAAGAAAATGGATACCTTTTTTTTCGCAAATCTCTGAAGCTCCACGCAGTGAGAGTTTGTGGTGCGAGTGATGCGCGGATGAGCACGGGAGGGAGACGCTTAAGCCTATGGTGCGAGTGATGCCTGTCCGCCGAAAGAAAATGGAGGCTACGCAGGAGGCCCACCTGTGTCACTGACAGTGGCATATTCGGGATTATGCAATTTTGCAATGGCACGGTAGCACGGGAACCCGCGAGAGCCTAGGAACTACAGTACGGTAGTAGGAAGTGTTCTCTGACAGAGCCTACCATGCGGAGATCCAAGCGTGGTTGCTTCACGCGGAGACCAAAAGCATGGTTGCTCATCATCAGGCAATTGAAAATGAGTCAAGACGGGCGGCTGGCACCATTGCCTTGTCTTGTCAAGTTTTACTCGGGCAGTTGAAAATGCGCCGTAGTGCATCTCGGCAAGGTCCGATTCACCCATGGCTTCGTCCACTACTAGCTTAATGATTGCGTGACTGACTGGTGCTCCCAACACTTTTATGGACCCACATGTTGGTGACAGGAAGGGTCGGCTACAAGTCAACCTCTGAGAAACAAAGGGTCACGCCCGTGTCAAAAAAAAGGGGGTCGTGCCGCTTCTTCTTCGCCGAATCGCCCCCTTCTCACTGTTCACTGCTTCGCATTTTCTCCCCTGCCTCTTCCGGTAACCACGCACCTCGCATCGTCCTCACCGTCTTTGACTTGGATTTTCAAGGTAAGGCCTCTGTAGGTCTCTCAATCCATCTGGGTGCTGATTTTACCCACGATTGCAACTTATTCTGGATCCATTTCTCACATGCACCGTACCGTATCCACCCAGTTCAATCGATTTGTGCTTAGTTTCAAGAAGAGAGGAGCAACGACTATGGCCGGAGATGACGATACGGTCGACCTGAGTCCGCTCCGCGTCGGCGGTAACTCTGCCGTCGCATTTGGAGGCGCATCTGCAGGCGATGCACAGCACCCCACCCAAGCGAGGGTTTTTGGCCAGAAACGTCGACGGAGGTGGGCAGCTCCGCGCTGTCCGGGTCGTCGGGGCCTCGTCTGAGGTCCACCACGCCTCCGCTGCCGCAGTCGACCTCGGGTGCGCCCACGGACGTCGATGTCCTGCGCGTCCAAGGGCCCGATGGACAGGAGCGGGTCCTCAACGAGCCGGCGGAGCGGCAACTCTGGGGCGCGCTTAACCAGAATCAGGGCCAAGCCATTTATGCCCTGGAGACCGCGCTCCGCGCGATAAACGCGATGGGGGCCCCGACTCAGGTGCGTACATCCTCACTCTTTCGCAGAGTCTTCTTCCCGCTTTTGTTCTGCTTATCCCTCTTTGTTGTCTCAGGAACTGTCCAAGTTGAGTCGGGCCAAGTCGAACTGCATTCGCTTCCAAGAGAGCGAACGAGTTCGGCTTGATGAGGAGGGGCAGGCCGTGGTGGAGCAGGCCACACAGGCCATGCGGGAGGCCGACCAGGCCAAGTTGGCGCTGGCCGGGGCAGAGGAGAGAGCGACCGCCGCCGAAAAGAGGGCCGAGGAGGCGGAGAGGAGGGCCGAAGCGGCGGAGAAGAAAGCCGAGAAGGCGGAGGAGGACGCGGCCAAGGCACGCGAGGCGGCCGACTCCGAACGAGTGCTTCGACGGACATCCTCCGAGTTGGTCTCCCAGCTCACCGCCCGGGTTACCGGGTTGGAGAAGGAGGTTGACGGTAAGGTTGCTGTACCTCTGCCTTGATCCATTCGCCTCGTCGTTCGTTTGTTTGATTTTCTTGTTTATTTGGTTTTCAGCGCTCAAGGCGGACCTGGAGGTGGCGCGGGGCGAGAACACCCAGCTGGAGTGGCTGCGGATCGGCGCCGAGCTTCTCGTTGACGAGCTGCAGGTGCCACAGCCGGACGGGACCGCCACCCTGGAGGCGCGCCTGCTTTCCATCTCCAACCGCTTCGGTGCTCTCCGTCGTGAGAGCTTCGAGGCCGGGGTCTTCTGGACGTTGGTGATGGAGCAGACGCACTACGGCGACACCCTCGACCTCGAGGGCTTGTCGCTGGGCATGGTGCCCGGCTTCTCCGATGAAGAGATGGAGGAGCTGAAGAAGAAGACCGCGCCCGCTGCTGCGACGATTGCCGGCCTCCTCGCCTCCTTCGCGTTCCCTCTGCCGTCGCCTCCGAGTGACGAGTAGTAGGAGATAGAGTAGTTAGTCGAGTTGGGCCGAGTGGCCCTCATGTAAATATAAAAAACTTGCCTTTAGTTGAAACAAGTACTTCGTTCTTTAAAATTGTGTTCGTTCGAAACTTATTCGAAAATTTAAGTGTTTTTTCCCTTCGTGACTTCCTCCTCTTTCAGACCGCTTGATTGCCTTGGACCTTTCATTCGACTGACTGGTAACCCAGGCCGCTCTTAGCCGCCGAGGCGTCAGAGTCCCGAGTCGGCCAGTCGGGTCGGCCGAGAGATCGTCGACGCTCAAGTTCTGTCCGAGTCGGACCTGCACTTAGGATTTTTCATGTAAATTCCTTAGCCACGGACGCGTTGTCGGCGCAATTTTTGCTCTTGGCCTTGACGCTCGTTTGTCATGGGCATTTTGGATTTTACACGGCCTTTTTTGCGCACCCGCCGGGTGGAGCCCCCGAGCCGTTAGGGTCGGGGATCGGCGGTCGGCAGGTCAGGACTTGTTGTGAATTTCAAAAAGACAGAAAGAGACGAACTTTCTTTTTATTTCGTTTGCATGTCTTTGAACGATGCAAAAGGAAAAGGAGGTACAAGCTAAGGGTAGAAACGACGTAGCTGGTCGATGTTCCACGCGTTGGCGAATATGCGTCCGTCGGCGTTCTTGAGCTTGTAGGTTCCGGGCCGAAGCACCTCCGCAACGGTGTATGGTCCCTCCCACGGCGGAGTCAGCTTGTGCCGACCCTGATTGCCCTGCAAAAGGCGAAGAACGAGGTCGCCAACCTCGAAAGCGCGGCCTTTAACCTTTCGTTCGTGGTAGCGGCGCAGCGCTTGTTGATACTTGGCGGAATGCAAGAGCGCGGCTTCTCGTGCTTCGTCGATCTGGTCGAGCGCATCCTCGAGGTAGCGCTCGTTGAGGTCCGGGTCAAACGCTTGCACCCGCGGGGCCCCATAATCCAGGTCAGTCGGTAGCACTGCCTCGGCTCCATACACCATGAAGAATGGAGTGTAGCCAGTGGCACGACTCGGCGTCGTCCTTAGGCTCCACAACACTGCATCGAGCTCTTTTGCCCACCGACCGGCAAATTTCTTGAGCTTGTTGAAGATTCTGGGCTTTAATCCTTGGAGGATCATGCCGTTCGCTCGTTCACACTGCCCATTCGTTTGGGGGTGAGAAACAGCTGCCCAGTCGACTCGGATGCCGTATTGATCGCAAAAGTTCAGGAATTTCTTCCCCGTGAACTGCGTGCCATTGTCAGTGATGATGGCATTTGGCACCCCGAATCGATGTACAATGTCGGTGAAGAACTTGACGGCTTGCGCCGAGTCAATTTTGCCGATCGGCCTGGCCTCTATCCACTTTGAGAACTTGTCAATGGCGACAAGCAAGTGGGTGTAGCCTCCCGGTGCCTTTTTGAAGGGTCCAACCAGGTCCAGTCCCCATACCGCGAACGGCCAAGTAATAGGGATGGTTTGGAGGGCCTGAGCCGGCAGATGAGTTTTACGAGCATAATGCTGGCACCCTTCGCAAGTGCGCACCACCCGTTGGGCGTCGGCAACAGCGGTCGGCCAATAAAAACCGTGCCGAAACGCGTTGCCGACTAAGCTTCGCGGTGCAGCGTGATGGCCGCACGTTCCGCCATGGATATCCTGGAGTAACTGCCTACCCTCGCCGAGAGGGATACAGCGTTGGAGGATTCCAGAGCGCCCTTTTTTATACAGCTCGCCGTCGACCATCGCAAATGTCTTGGCGCGCCTCGCGAGTCGGCGTGCCTCAGTGCGGTCGGACGGAAGCTGTTGTCGCAGGAGGTAGTCGATGAAGGGTTGCCTCCAGTCATCGCGGGGCCCGGGGTCAGCCCCCGAGTCGGGCGAGGCGTCGCGGGGGTCGGCGGGAGCCCCCGAGTTTTTGTCGCGCTCGATGACCAAGGCCTCGTTGGCCTCAATCGGAGCCGGTTCTTGTGCTTGCTCTTTCGTCGGGTCGGCCGACGCAGGATCATTGATGGACGGCTTGTCTTGATCGCAGGCAAAAGTGCCTGCCGGGATTATCTCCCGGTTGGACCCCAGCCTGGCCAACGAATCGGCCGTTTCGTTGTCCCGCCGAGGGACGTATTCAACCTGAAAACCATCGAACTTTTCTTCCAGACGGCGGATTTCAGCACAGTAGGCCGCCATCTTGGGGTTAGTGCAGGTGGACTCATTCATGACCTGGTTAACAACGAGCTGAGAGTCGCCAAAGGCTTCGAGCCTACGGACTCCTAACTCGACAGCTGCTTTCATGCCGTTAAGCAGAGCTTCGTACTCGGCTACATTGTGCGATGCTGGGAAGTTGAGCCGGATGACATATTGCATTCGCACACCTCTCGGAGAGATGAGCAGCCACCCACCCCCGGCACCCCTTTTTGTGAGAGAGCCGTCAAAAAACAGCCGCCAACATTCCTTTTCGACAGGAACTATGGGCAACTGAGTTTCGGTCCACTCGGCGATGAAATCTACCAGGGTATGTGATTTTACGGCAGATGGGTGCGTAAATTCTATTCCCTGATCCATTAATTCTAACGCCCATTTAGAAATTTTGACCGACACCTCCGGATTGCCTAGAACCTCAGCAAGGGGGAAGGAAGAGACGACGGTTACCGGATGGGCGTCGAAGTAGTGGCGGAGTTTGCGCCGAGTGATGACCAGCGCGTATATCACCTTCTGGATCTGCTGCCACCTTGTCTTGCAGTCGGAGAGGACCTCGCTGACGAAGTACACGGGCCGTTGTACCCTGAGCACCTTGCCCGACTCCGTCCGCTCCACCACCAGGGCGGTGCTGACCACCTGCGTTGTCGCCGCTATGTAGAGCAACAAAGGCTCCTTCTCGGTCGGAGAGGCGAGAATCGGGGCGCTAGAGAGTCTGGTCTTGAGGTGATCAAGAGCCTCTTGCGCCTCGGTTGTCCAGACGAAGTTGTCGGACTTCTTGAGGAGACGATAGAGTGGCAACCCCTTTTCCCCGAGTCGGGAAATAAATCGACTGAGTGCGGCTAAGCAGCCGGTCAGCTTCTGTACGCCTTTCAGGTTTTTGATCGGCCCCATCTTCGCGATGGCTTCGATTTTTTCTGGGTTGGCTTCGATGCCGCGTTGTGAAACGCAATATCCCAGGAGCATTCCTTTTGGGACCCCGAAAACGCATTTCTCGGGATTGAGCTTAATGCCATTCTCTCTTAGCCGTTGGAACACGGCGTTGAGATCGGCGACTAAGTCGTCGGTTCGCATGGATTTGACTACGATGTCATCCACGTACGCTTGCACGATCCGTCCGATGAGATCACCGAAACATTTGATCATACAACGTTGGTAAGTGGCGCCGGCATTCTTTAACCCAAACGGCATTGTAACGTAACAATATGAGCCGAAGGGAGTGATGAACGCCGTTGCCTCTTGATCACCGATCTTTAGTGGGATCTGGTGATAGCCCGAGTAGGCGTCTAGGAAACACAGGGTTTCGCACCCTGCGGTCCAGTCAACAATTTGGTCGATGCGCGGCAAAGGAAACGGGTCCTTTGGGCATGCCTTATTGAGACTTGTGTAGTCAACACACATCCTCCATTTCCCATTTTTCTTTTTAACAAGTACAGGATTGGAGAGCCACTCGGGGTGATACTTTTCTTTGATGAAGCCGGCGGCAAGGAGCTTTGCCAGCTCGTCGCCTATGGCTCGGCGCCTTTCCTCGTCGAATCGGCGCAACCTCTGCTTGACCGGTTTCGATCCCGGTTTGATGTTGAGGGAGTGCTCGGCGATTTCCCTTGGAATCCCCGGCATGTCCGAGGGTTTCCACGCGAAGATGTCCTTGTTGGCGCGAAGGAAATCGACGAGCGCGCTTTCCTATTTGGCAGAAAGGGTCGCCCCGACGATGACCGTCTTCCCCTCGGGGTCGGACGGGTCGAGGGGAACCTTCTTGGTGTCCTTGGATGGCTCGAACGAGCCGGACGCCTTCTTCGGAGTCGGCGTCTCCTCGGACTCCACGCTGGCGACCTCCGGGAGGTCGGGCTTGTTGATGAGCGCCGCTGCCAGCTCGCAGCACTCTACTTCACACTCGTAAGCACGTTGAACGGACGTGCTCACGGTGATGACACCTCTCGGCCCCGGCATCTTGAGCTTGAGGTAGGTGTAGTTGGGGACGGCCATGAACTTCGCGTAACATGGCCGACCAAGGATCGCGTGGTACGCGCCGGGGAAGTCCACCACGTCGAAGGTGAGGACCTCCGTGCGGTAGTTGATCGGCGTGCCGAAGGTGACGGGCAAGTCGATTTGCCCGAGCGGCATGGCCGTCTTTCCGGGCACGACCCCATGGAAGGGTGCGCCCGAAGGTCGGATGCGAGAGCGACTGACTCCCATAGCATCGAGGGTCTCTGCATACAAAATATTTAAGCCACTACCACCATCCATCAATACCTTGGATAGGCGCTTGTTGGAGACGATGGGGTCGACGACGAGTGGGTACCGCCCCGGACGCGGCACGTGCTCGGGGTGGTCGCCGCGGTCGTAGGTGATGGCCGCCTCGGACCACTTGAGGAAGGCCGGAGTCGCCGGCTCGGCGGCGTACACCTCCCGGCGCTCCAGCTTCTGGCGCCGCTTGGAGGAGCTGGCTCCTTCGCCTCCGAAGATCATGAGGCAGCCGGTGGTTTTCGGAAACCCACCGTCCGCCTCCTTGTCGTCCTTCCCGTCATCCCCGGGGTCAGAATCCTTGGGGTCGGACCTCTTTGCCTTCGCGCCCAGGAACTTCAGCATGAGCCCGCAATCCTTGAGGGCGTGCTTGACGGGATAGGCGTGGTTGGGGCACGGCGCTTCCAGCATCTTTTCGAAATGCTGGTTCTTGCCGTCGTTGTCGACGGCCGGCTTCTTCTGCTTACGCTCGACGGCCGCGACGAGTGCGTCGTTGCGGCGTTGCTGATCGCCGCCCTTCTTCTTCTTCTGCTTTTGCTTCTTGTCGTGCGGGGCAGACGGACCCGCACCGGAACTCTCGTTCCGCTTTGCCTTGCCTTTAGTCCGGTGAAGGAGGGCATCGACCGCATCCTCACCGGAGGCGTAGCTGGTGGCCACGTCGAGCAGCTCCTTGATGGAGCGCGGGCTCTTGCGGCCGAGCTCATGAACGAGCCCTTCGTTGCTGGTGCCCGCTATGAACGCGGAGATCACCTCGGCGTCAGCGAGATTGGGCAACGCGTTGCATTGCCTGGAGAATCGCTTGATGTAGTCCCTCAGGGACTCGTCGGCGCCCTGCCGGCAGTTCCGAAGGTCCCACGGGTTCCCCGGGCGCGCGTACGTGCCCTGGAAGTTGCCGATGAACACCTCCTGGAGGTCAACCCAATCCTGGATTGAGCCCTCCGGGAGATGCTCGAGCCACGTCCTGGCCGAGTCGGCCAAGAAGAGGGGGAGGTTGCGGATGATGAACCGCTCGTCGGTGGCACCGCCGGCTTGGCACGCCAGGCGGTAGTCCTCCAGCCACAACGCGGGATTCGTCTCCCCGTTGTACTTCGTGATATTGCTGGGCGGCCGAAACCGCTGGGGGACGGGAGCCCGCAAGATGGCGCGGCCAAAAGCCCGTGGGCCAGCCGGGACCGGAGCCCGAGGCTTGTCTTCCTCCGGGTCAAATCTCCCGCCACGCCGCGGAGCGTAGACAAAGTCCTCGGTTTCGCACCGTGGACCTCGCCCTTGCTCGCGGCGCCTTGCCCGCAGAATGTCGCGGGCGTCGCGGATCCTGCCGATCCGCTGATGGACCGGCGGCGCGTCCCCAGTCCCACTTTGCTCGGGGGTTTGGTGGACGGAACTTTCGGGTTGTGGCCGTGGCTTGCTTGGCGTGCGGTAGGAAACGCTGGATTCCCACCGCCGTGCAGCGGAGCTTTGCTCGCGCTCGGCCTGCTGCACCGCCGCCAAGTCCAGGAGGTCCTTGAGCTCCCCCTGGATTCTTCGCTGGTCCTCGTCGGACGGTTGCGGGAGCGCGCGCAAAAGTGTCGCAGCCGCGGCGACATTTTGGCTGGGCCTGGTGTATCTGGGCACGAGGTTGCCCGCCTCGGCCAGAATCCGCTGCCGGGCTTCGCGCCCATGGGCACGCACGCGTTCGCGCAGGGCCTGGCGCTGCGCCACCTCGTGTTCGAGCCGCTCGCGCTCCTCCTTGAGCCGCCGCGCGGCTTCTGCGAGCTCGTGTTGGCGTTGGAGCAGACGCTCCAGGTCATCGCCCTCCCGGAGGTCGGCGCTCGCCGGAGGGGTTCCTTGCTGCGCCTGTGTCACAAGCAGGGGCGCGGCTTCTGCGGCCGCTCCGGCGTCCGCCGTCGTCGCGACCGCTGCAGGGTCTGGCTGCGCCGCCACGTCGTGAACGTTGCGGCGGCTGCCTCCACCAGCTTCCACCACCATGCACTCGCGCGAAGGATGGTGACTGCCGGCGTCGGAGTCGTAGTCGAGGAGGTCATCCTCGTCGCTGTCGTAGTCGTACTCCGCCATACCCACGAGCTCCGCGCTCGCGGACATGGCGGGGGTGAGGGCCCTTTGTGGGGGTGCCGGCGGTTCGACGCGCGAAAGCCCCCCATCCCGGACCACGATGAACTCCAGGCTCCCGAAGTACACGAGAGCGCCCGGAGACCAATCGATGTCGTGGCTCGCCATCAACTGAAGACGTCAAACGCGCTGAGGTCCCCTACCTGGCGCGCCAACTGTCGGTGTTAAGAAACCGGCCGACAAGTAAATTTGTAACTACGGCGCCTAACAATCTTCTATGATGGCGAGGGTTTTGCGAGAGAGGCGAGATGTATACTGGTTCAGGCAATCGATGCCCTACGTCCAGTTCGTGGGTGGTTCGTGTTTCGACTTGCAGAGGGGAGCTACAAGTGTTGACGAGGGAGGAGAAAGACTCCAAGCCTCTTCGTGTGTATCTCTATGTCTGTGTCTGTTCGAACTTCGATCCCCCTCGCTCATGCACCCAGCTCTCCTTTTATAGTCAAGGAGTGAGCCGGTTTACAAATGGGAACGGGGCTTTCGAGTTGTGGGCTAGCGCGGCTACACGCCGCACTAGTCTGAACCCTAGCTGCCACTGTGGCCCTAGTCAGGCGGCGTCCTGTCAGCCCGGTCGCCGGGCAGGTGGTCGAGATGTCAACCCAGACTGTCGCGGCCGTCTTGTCGCCGGTCCGGTCTTCGTCCCTGTTCAGGGTGATGATGATGTCGTAGCCATCCCGCTGCTGTACTCGAGGTGTCAGGCGGCGCCGCGAGATGGGACGGGTGCCACTGTGCGGGTCACATCGCGTGCCTGCAAGTATATGAGTTGCTGGGTAGAGTTAAGGCTCCCCAGCTACTCGTCGTAAATGCCTGTCCTCCTTGTCAGAGGAAAATCTTCTCGACGAAGTCTCCCAACTCGGGGTCGGGCGAAGCGCGGCTTGTGGGCCCGCCCGACTGGGAGTCGGGCGAGGCGGAGTTCGGGGCCCCACCCGACTCGGGGTCGGGCGGGGCGGAAGTCGTGGGCCCGCCCGATTGGGGTCGGGCGAGGCGGAGTTCGTGGACCCCACCCGACTCGGGGTCGGGCGGGGCGGAAGTCGTGGGCCCGCCCGACTGGGGGTCGGGCGAGGCGGAACTTGTATGTGCCCTCGGGGTTGGCCGTGGGCCCCTCGAGCGCTCTGTTGTCATGCACCTGTTCCTGTGGGCCCTACACAATTTAAGCTGAGACGGTTAGCGGGATTAAGTATCCTAGATTAGGATACCCTGATTTGGGTATCCGTCACTTACCAATTCCGAAGACAACTTCCGGAATCGGGGCGAGTGCCCGCCTCGACTCTAACTCCAAATAGACTACTACCTAGACTCTAAATGGCGAACAAGACAAAAGCTGGACTTCTCTGTGATGTGTCTTCATGTCTGCTCCGCCTCCAGGTGATGTGCCTCTTTTATAGGGTGGATGAGGCGGTTTAGGGGGGTCGGCCGACCTGTCAGTGTAGGTCGGCCGACCCAAGGACGTCGCCCGACCCTTGATCAGGGTCGGTTGTTCCCCCAACGGCTTGGATCCCTTCCTAGTGGCGGTTGTATGGCGGTTGAAGTGGTCGGTTTGCTCGAAAAGTCCTCCGAAGCGTTGGATTGAGGTGGTGGAACTTGGATGGCTTGATGGGGAGCTAAGTTGGATGTCGCCCGACGTGGATTGGGTCGGGCGACGTGGTTGACACGTCGGCCGACGCTGGGGGGTCTGGCGACCCTGCTGGACGGTTGAACCCCATGTCACCCGGTGCTTCCCGCGTCCAATTGCTTCACTTCTTTGGTTCATATGGCCGTTGTGACTTTGTGGAATATGCTGGATAAATTCCACGGCCATTGTTGACGGTCCTTACGACCCATTTTTACCGTCAACTTTATGCACCTTTTTGAACCTAACACCATCACCAAGTGCAGACATAGGGTTTATTTCTAACAAATTCCACTAGTCTTGGTGAATTATGAAGTACAGGTGCAATCCATACAAAAACAGGGGAAAACATGCACTAAACGTGGACTTTGCAATCGACGGATTTTCCCCGGACTGAAGAACTTAGTCCAAAAGCCCAAAACCACAGAATCAGGCTTCAAGATCAAGCAATGCATGTGGTTTAGGCAAGTACACAGGCCAAGGAAGCAGCCAGAGGAGGACCAGGCCCAGAGGGGCCCAGGCCAGGTCAGCCGACCCCCTCTGGCCAGGTCGGCCGACCTGCCAGGGAGGCCCCACTGGCCCATCTTTTTATGGCGGTTTATCACCGACTTCTGGAGGTCGGTTCCCCCTGCATTAAATGTCACCGACCTCGGGAACCGCCTCAAAGTTGCCGACCTTCCAAGGCTATAAATAAAGGGGCACCTCTCCCTCTCAACACACACCACAAGACGCAAGACTCTCCAATAGAGCTCCACTCCAATCCTTAGGCTGAGAGCCTTTTGTACACTAGTAGAATAGGAGAGAGGGCAAGGGAGAGAAAGGAATACTCCTTCCACTTTGGTGGAGGTTTAGTTCTATTTCTTTACCTTGGCGTGTAAACACTCTTTGTGATTTATACGTGGTGATTATTTATCTAGCGAGCATATTACTTTTCTAGGCGTAATTCCTGTTATACTTGTTTACGGGATCATCGCTCCGCAAGGGGTGCTCTAGCCTTCTAAATTCAGCTTTGGGCCGAGGTTAGAGTAGTAATCAACGGCATAGACGTGGTGTCTAGGCTAGAGGTTACCTTTGTTTGCTGTGTGCTCCACGGTTTGTAGAGGTAGGCGGCAGGAAGTGACAGCCCTGTCCGTCCAAAGGAACCCTCCACGTTCGGGTACATAGTAGAGCTACAGGTCGGAGTGGCTTGGCAGACCAGGCCTAAGCCGGCGCCCGAAGTAGACAAGTAGAGCTTGAGTTCGTCTATCCTCTAGGATAACTAGATATAATCACCCTCTCGATCCTAATTTGCTAGTTGTCTTGGTTGTCCTTGGGTAGAACTAAACTTGTTGCAGGATAACTCCGTTCCTTGGGGAAAACAAATACGATACCTTGGAATACTCCCGGGTGAAGTGCTACAACGGTATTCCGTGCGCTTGCGGATTTATTCGTGTCGTAAGAAATACCAACAAGCATTTCTGGCGCCGTTGCCGGGGAACGGTTGATATCTCTGCTACAAATTAGGTTTGCCCTCGTAATCTATCTTACTTACCGTTCTGTTTTTACTTTCTTTAAATTTTAAATTTCAAAAAAAAATATATATTTCATGGAACCACAACCCACCATCCAATCTTTTTCCACTCCACGGGGCGAGCTCTTAGAGCCACCATCATCATCACAACCCATTTCTTCATTTGGCTATGAGTTTTCCCCCAATTTTATTTCGATGATAAGAGGTTTATCCTTTTCGGGTTTTAAACATGAAAATCCTTATGAACACTTGCGAGAGTTTGAGCATTTGTGTTCATGCCGATCGATCCATGGCATGACACAAGAAACGTTGAAGTGGAAATTGTTTCCCTTCTCTCTCAATGAGAGGGCGAAGCAATGGTACACTTACACCGCTAAGAGAGTGAACGGTGATTGGAAAGAATTGCGAGACAAATTTTGTCTAACGTTCTTCCCCGTATCCCGTATCACTTCTCTACGAGCGGAAATAATTAACTTTCGGCAAGAAAAAGAGGAAACCTTGAGTGCATCATGGATTCGGTTCTGTTCATTAACAGACTCCGGACATGAATTGTTGCTCCCCGAACCCGTTTTATTACAACATTTTTATTCGGGATTGAGCAGCGATACCGCACTTTATCTTGACACGGCCGCTGGTGGATCTTTTACTCATAAGACCATAGCGGAAGCACACGAACTTTTGGATCGCATTGTGGAAAACACACCTTTTTCCGCTGATTTACTAGTTGAGCCGGAGTCAAAAGATGAGGAACTCGTTGTGCAAGAAACATAACAATTGGTGCCTACAATGGTAGACCCAACAATCGAGTCCCCATCTAACACAAAAACAATGATAGAGGATGATGAACCTCTTGAGTTCCCGTTTGAGTTCGAGGAAGAAATTTTTGAAAATTTTGGAGACTCCTCGAACTACTCTTGTCAAAAGAGGCCAAAACTCCCTGCACCAACCCCCGAACCTTTAGAAAAAGATTTTCTTTTGAAAACCATTCGGGAGTTGACATCGATCATAAGCGATGAATGGTTGAGAGAAAATGAGCTTTCTTCCGATACTATTCGTTTTGAACATCCCACCTCAACCATCCAAAGCTCAATTCGGGGATCAAAGGTAGATGTTCTCTATAATCCTTTAGTGGGTGCCAATATCATGTCCGAATCTTTTGCTTTAACCATGTTTGGGAACGAAGTTTGGGCGCCCACTAGCAAACTCCTTAGAACCTCTCCGGGGCACTTCTTTGAGGGTTTGGGGATCGTTAGAGACATCTGCATTAAGCACGATGATGCCGAAGTATCGCTGGATTTTCACGTCTTCGGGGTTTTGGATTTTGATGTTCTTGTAGGCCATCCCATAGAAAAGCTTTTCTTAAAAATATCGCCTTCTGGAACCCTTGACTTCACCCTCGGCAAGGAACCTTTTTCTATCCCTATCGTTCATACGCTAAATACTTTTGCCAAGGAGTCCCCCGAAGTAGACGATTGCATAGAGGAAGTTATGGCAGTTTTTCTTCATGAAACCCCCGAATCGTCCTTGGAAGAAGATGCTCTTAATTTTGTTTTAGAAGAAGACGATTCGGAAGAAACCTTTGAGCTGCCCGAAACCTTAGCCTCGCCGCCACCACCCATAGAGCTCAAAGCACTCCCACCGGGCTTACGCTACGCTTTTCTTCACGGAAACCACGAAACGCCTGTCATCATAAGTGACAAGCTTTCGGAGGAAGAAACCGCTAAACTCTTAGCCGTGTTAGAGAAACGTCGCTCCGTTCTTGGCTACTCGCTAGGAGACCTCAAGGGAATCAGCCCTGCTCTTTGCACCCATCGCATTCCCATAGATCCCGATAGCACACCTTCTAGGGAACCTCAACGGAGGTTGAACAATGCAATGAGGGAAGTCGTTAAGAAAGAGGTCTTGAAACTTTTGCATGCTGGTATTATCTATCCTGTTCCACACAGCGAGTGGGTGAGCCCAGTGCAGGTTGTGCCCAAGAAAGGAGGAATGACGGTCGTTCATAACGACAAGGATGAATTGATCCCTCAACGAACCGTCACGGGGTGGAGAATGTGCATCGATTACCGAAAACTTAACAAGGCTACAAAGAAAGATCATTTTCCACTGCCCTTCATCGATGAGATGTTGGAACGGCTGGCAAATCATTCTTTCTTTTGTTTCCTTGATGGGTATTCGGGATATCATCAAATTCCCATCCATCCCGATGATCAGAGTAAGACGACTTTCACATGCCCTTACGGAACTTATGCTTATCGTCGAATGTCTTTTGGGCTATGTAATGCGCCTGCTTCTTTTCAACGATGCATGATGTCTATCTTTTCTGACATGATCGAAGAGATTATGGAGGTTTTTATGGATGATTTCTCTGTCTATGGGAAAACCTTCGATCATTGTTTAGAAAATTTAGACAAAGTCTTGCAACGTTGTCAAGAAAAGGACTTAGTGCTCAATTGGGAGAAATGCCACTTTATGGTTAGAGAAGGCATAGTCCTTGGGCACTTGATTTCTGAAAGAGGGATAGAGGTGGACAAGGCGAAATTAGAAGTTATAGAAAAGCTTCCACCTCCCGTTAATATTAAGGGTGTTCGCAGTTTTCTTGGACATGCGGGGTTCTATCGCCGTTTTATCAAAGATTTCTCTCAAATTGCTAGACCCCTTACAAATTTGCTTGCAAAAGATGCACCCTTTAATTTCACTGATGAATGCATGAATGCTTTCCATACTCTCAAAAATGCACTCATCTCCGCTCCAATCATCCAACCCCCTGATTGGACGCTTCCATTTGAAATTATGTGTGATGCTAGCGACTTTGCTGTGGGGGCTGTTCTTGGTCAAACTAGAGATAAGAAGCATCATGCAATTTCTTATGCTAGCAAAACTCTGTCTGGAGCTCAGTTGAATTATACTACCACTGAAAAAGAGCTCCTTGTTGTTGTTTTTGCTTTTGATAAGTTTAGATCTTACTTAGCTGGAGTAAAAGTTATCGTTTACACCGATCATGCTGCTTTGAAATTTTTGCTCTCTAAGAAAGATGCTAAACCCCGTTTGATAAGATGGATTCTTCTGCTCCAAGAGTTTGATTTAGAAATTCGTGATAAGAAAGGAGTAGAAAATTCTGTAGCGGATCATTTGTCGCGCATGCAATTCACTAACCCGCAGGAATTACCCATCAATGACTTCTTGCGCGACGACATGCTACTCCACGTCAAGGACTCACATCCGTGGTACGCCGACATTGTGAACTTCATAGTGACGGGGTACGTACCACCGGGAGAAAACAAGAAATGACTCATCTATGAGAGTCGTCGTCACCTTTGGAGTGAGCCCTTCCTTTACCGTGTCTGCGCCGATGGACTGCTCAGAAGATGTGTGCCGACACCTGAGAGCACACAAATCATCGAGAAATGTCATGCAGCTCCATACGGGGGACACCATGGAGTGTTTCGTACTCAGGCCAAGATATGGCAAAGTGGTTTCTTTTGGCCAACAATGTACGAAGACACAAAAGAATTCGTCAGACGATGCCCACAATGTCAAAGATTTGGAGGCATCACGGCAAGGGATGCAATGCCCCTCAACTTCAATTTACAAGTCGAACTCTTCGACGTATGGGGCATCGACTTCATGGGGCCATTCCCCAAGTCACAAGACTATGAATACATCTTGGTGGCAGTCGACTACGTGTCCAAATGGGTAGAGGCAATGCCGTGCCGAGCTGCCGACTCCAAGCACGCTCGCCGGATGTTCCACGAGATTATCTTCCCAAGATTTGGAACACCGAGACTAGTGATAAGCGACGGAGGGTCTCATTTCATTGATAAGACCTTCCGAAGCCTCCTTAGAGAACTTGGAGCACGACACAACATAGCCACTCCATACCATCCTCAAACAAGTGGGCAGGCCGAGACTTCAAACAAGCAAATCAAACGGATCCTGCAAAAGACCGTGTTAGAAATGGGGAAGTCATGGAAAAGCAAGCTACCCGATGCACTATGGGCATACCGGACAGCATACAAGACACCCATAGGCATGTCACCATACCAACTCGTATATGGAAAAACATGCCATTTACCCATCGAGTTGGAACATCGAGCATATTGGGCCATTAGAAAATGGAATATGGACCTTCGAGGTGCCGGATGGAAGAGAAAAATGGAGATAGCTGAGTTGGAAGAATGGAGAGACAAAGCTTACCACAACTCAGCCATTTATAAGGAGAGGACTAAACGGTGGCACGATAAAAGAATAAGAGTAAAAGAATTCAAAGTTGGAGACAAAGTCTTGCTATTCAACTCACGGGTGAAACTATTCGGGCACGGAAAATTGAGAAGCAAATGGGACGGGCCATACACGGTTATTGAAACTTCGCCACACGGAGCAATCACACTCCAAGACGACGAAGGTAAAGTATTCAAGGTAAATGGCCAGCGTCTAAAAATTTATTTTGAACCCGATACGAATAAAGAGTTTGATGTCATGCACTTGATTAATTTAGAATCTTTATCATGATATCCTCTGATTTATGTTATCACCCGTAGCAGCACTTTCCTTTGAATAAATATAGCAAGAAATTAGCCAGAAAAAGAAGGTGGCCAGAGGGGCCCACAGTAGGTCGGCCGACCCCCCTTTTTCAGGTCGGGCGACTCCTGTGGGAGCCCCAACGGTCCCATTTTTCTCTCACACTCTGCTCCAACGTTCACATACTCAAATCCCATTGATTTAGCTCTTGCTCCGCTGCGGAAAAATCAGAATTAATTCTTTCCATAGTTTTCTATATAAATAAAGGTGATTTCCACCCTTTTTCACTTGCACCTCTCTTCCATCATTGTCTTTTCGCCCAAAGAAACCTTTGCCACCACCATGGACAGCAGCATCCCGAGCTTTGACGTCCCCGCTACCACTAGTGAGCTTTGCCGCTTCTTTGACCTTGAAAACATCCTTGATCCCGTCACTCCAACCCGTGAGCAAGCCATGAGCGTCAAAGAAGCACCTCTCACCATCACACCACCACCACCAGCAGCAAAAGACCCCTCTAAAAACCTTCCCGCTAGTGCACCACCACGCTACGGCAAGGGGAAAACCATCCCCAAGAAGCCAAGTCACGATGAGGCCGAAGGCTCTCTCCGTCCAGGGGAGAAGTATGTCGGCACCCTCGTCGCAAGGAATGGAGACGTGGTGCATCACCAATATGAGGGGCGCAACCTGCCTAGCCCCTCCAAGAAGGCGGGCATTCGGTTCAAGATCAAGGGAATTCGTGGTGGTGGAAAGCAGCTCCACCCACCACTCAGTTCGGCGGAGAAGCGAGGCGCCCTCGAATCCATAAGCACCACTCCACCCAAGAAGGTGAAAAGGCATATCCCTCCTCCTCCCATCAAGAGGGCAGGGGGGATGTATGAGAGTGAGGAGGAAAAGACCCCGAAAAAGAGTCCCTATCAACGTCTCCTCGCTAAACATAATGATCTCCGCGACGCTCATGAACGCCTAAACGATAAAGTGGCAGAGATAAAAGACGCTCTTGCTGAAATACGAGATGCCCATGATGACCATCGCCGCAGCACCAACTCAAAGATGAAGCGTCTTTTCAAGAGCGCGGGAAAGGAAGAAAAGTTCTACGACTAAAACCTCCCGCGATCATCATTTTCCCATGGCGCATTTACTTAGTTTAATTGCATTTGCTTTCATCATTTTAATTCCCTCATCAAGTTTGTAATGCGCCTTCATATTTGTTTCTAAATTCAATCAAATTAGTGCTCCCCGGGCTTGCATACCGGTAGAGCAATTGGTGTTTCCAAATATTTTTGTCTATTTTGAAGGAAACAGGCAAAAAGGCAAGTGTGGGGGGAGAACATAGCGAAAATAGAAACAAACACGAGCAAATCACTCAGAACCATCACGGGAAGGACAACACCAACAATTGGGCAAAATTTGGGCACCAGCAGGGGCCACACCAAGTCGGCCGACCCCCCCTGACCTGGTCGGCCGACCCCTGGTGGGTCCCACTGGCCCTCTGCTTCCTCGTGGTACTCAAGTTTGTTTCCCACACTCCCTTTTTGCCTACATTATCTGTCAAGAGACGCGAAAAAAATTAAAACTTGACCAATTAAAACTTGGGAAAATTTCTTTTACTTACATCCTTATGAATCCCAATGCTCTCCCTTTTTGTTCTCAACATGAACTTGCACACTTGTTATTACTCGCTTCATCACCACTTGCTTGTGAACAACCTATCCATAGGAACCCATGTTTTTCTAGATAATTGGCGAGTGTGATATGGTTCGATGAAATGATCTTTTGCTCAATCTACAAAGTCCTTGGGAATTTTATTTCAAAAAGTTAAAATAGCATGGCTCGCTGCTCCTCTTTTGGTATATGATTTCCTACCAATGCCATATGTTGATTACAATTTTCAAACTTACACACATATGCTGCTTGTGTTGCAATGAGCTTTTCCAAAATTTTGTGACCCTAGTGAGATACTTGTCATGCTCTCTTGATCAAGATCACGTACACACATCCACATCTACCAAATATCTCATCATGCCCCATGCTAAACTCCTACACTGGGATTTAGCACACCCATCCACCAAAATAAAGACACTCCTCACATTCATGTTACTTTACCTCTCTCTCAAACAAGCAAAAACGAGACATGGCTATGCAAAAGAAAAGAAGCCTCACAAAAGATGAGGAAAATAAAGAAAAGAAAATGCTCACACATGGAGTATGAAAAAGAAGAGAAAAGAAAAGAAAGAAAAAAAAATGATAGCCATGTCTCGAAAATTCAAGATAGAGAGAGGTAAAAATCCACAAAAAGGAGTCGTCACATACAAACTTTCCACATCCATACACACATGCACTTCTTGATCAAGGTTGTATGATTTGAATTCTCCATGGATCCACTCTTTTGGTTCAGCAATATTTGTGATACAAGTATGCTTCTTTTTATCCCTACCTTGAGCCCCACATACAAGCCAAGGAAGCAGCCAGAGGAGGACCAGGCCCAGAGGGGCCCAGGCCAGGTCGGCCGACCCCCTCTGGCCAGGTCGGCCGACCTGCCAGGGAGGCCCCACTGGCCCATCTTTTTATGGCGGTTCATCACCGACTTCTGGAGATCGGTTCCCCCTGCATTAAATGTCACCGACCTCGGGAACCGCCTCAAAGTTGCCGACCTTGCAAGGCTATAAATAAAGGGGCACCTCTCCCTCTCAACACACACCACAAGACGCAATACTCTCCAATAGAGCTCCACTCCAATCCTTAGGCTGAGAGCCTTTTGTACACTAGTAGAATAGGAGAGAGGGCAAGGGAGAGAAAGGAATACTCCTTCCATTTTGGTGGAGGTTTAGTTCTATTTCTTTACCTTGGCGTGTAAACACTGTTTGTGATTTATACGTGGTGATTATTTATCTAGCGAGCAATATTACTTTTCTAGGCGTAATTCCTGTTATACTTGTTTACGGGACCATCGCTCCGCAAGGGGTGCTCTAGCCTTCTAAATTCAGCTTTGGGCCGAGGTTAGAGTAGTAATCAACGGCATAGACGTGGTGTCTAGGCTAGAGGTTACCTTTGTTTGCTGTGTGCTCCACGGTTTGTAGAGGTAGGCGGCAGGAAGTGACAGCCCTGTCCGTCCAAAGGAACCCTCCACGTTCGGGTACATAGTAGAGCTACAGGTCGGAGTGGCTTGGCAGACCAGGCCTAAGCCGGCGCCCGAAGTAGACAAGTAGAGCTTGAGTTCGTCTATCCTCTAGGATAACTAGATATAATCACCCTCTCGATCCTAATTTGCTAGTTGTCTTGGTTGTCCTTGGGTAGAACTAACCTTGTTGCAGGATAACTCCGTTCCTTGGGGAAAACAAATACGATACCTTGGAATACTCCCGGGTGAAGTGCTACAACGGTATTCCGTGCGCTTGCGGATTTTATTCGTGTCGTAAGAAATACCAACAGCCATTGAACCTCATTTGGTACCGGGTGACCTATGGATGATCACGTCACCCAGTTCTCCCATTGTCGTTTGCCTCGACCCTCTTCTTCGTATGGTCGTGTTGTCATTGTGTAGCACATTTCCATAGCCACTTGACCATTTGGACTTGATTTGGATCGGGTGACGTACGGATGTGTACGTCGCCCGAGCCTCGGCCAACCAACTTTGCTTCATAACTTGTGTCCAACCTTCATGTTGTCGGGGTTTCACCATTTCTTTATTAAAATCACGCCAAATTGTCATGAACCCTGCAAAACAATGGCGAATACACAACTCGTGGAACTTGATTAGTAGATAAGCAAAAATGCCTATTGCCTTGCATTCAAAGCTTTTTATTCCCGGATTTAATGCCAAAATATTGGCGTTTTAGCGACGCCAACAAATCCCCTAAGCTCAAACCTTTGCTCGTCCCGAGCAAATCTAGGTTCTAAATCAGGTGGATCAAGGGTTGCTACTATGCCAATTACCGTTCAAGAACTAAGGTTGCAAGACATGCTCAAACATACAAGTGTAAACCGGCATAACCTTGCACTCATTGTATTTATTTCAACACTATGGGGCATAAGATTACCTTGTCATTGGTGGTTGAGAGATGGAATGGTTCAGAAATAAAACCAACCCTTTAGTAGGTTATTCCTTGGAGTTTTTTTTTATGTTGCATACGCATGAAAAATTCTCCCAAGTTAACAATGTTTCCTTAGATGGCACCCTCATTCACTCATATGTGTTTCCTTACCAAAGTTCTTTTCCTTCTCTATGTAGGCTTGAAAGTGGAGCTTGGTGAGGAAAAGGCATACTTACCATGCACATTTTGTTAAGTCAAAGAATAGTCCTATTGAGAGACATGGCTGTTCGCATTTTGGTCATTGGAATAAAATGTTCGGGGGTGAGGGAGAAAATGGACTCATGCGAAGGATTTGGAAAGATAGCACAAAGGCAATGACATAAGGTACTAGCTAGTCCATTATGTCGGAATTTGTGCCATGAAAAACTAGTCTTTATTTGCCCAAATTTTTGAAGAACTTGATCCTTGCTTATGTAAAGGCCATGAGAGCTATGTAAAAATGCATGATTCTCTTCTTCTTCTTCTTCTTCTCTCTTTTTTTTAATAAATATATACAGCATGCTCTTTTTGCTTTTGAATTTGATAGCTCTCATGCTTATTTTCAGCAAGCTAAAAGGATCGGCAAATGTGGTGGCATTTTTGAAGACAAAGTTTTGAATTGGATAGGTTCAAAGGCTTCGCGAAGGAAAGATCTGGCTAAAATTGAACTTCCCCGGGGAATGAGTGCTTAAATTCATTGAGAATTTCAGCACGTCCGGATTTTTATTTAGGATGAAGAAAGCAAAGATAAACGCGAAGGCAATGACCAATTTTGAACAGGCATACTTCATAAGGACTCAAACTTTGACAAAACTCAATGCACGAGTAAGTAGCATATGTAGGGGTTAAATATTTCAGCTCATGTGCAGCTTTGGTAGGACATTTTATTTGCCATGAGGGAAACAAGCCACTTGGGGTTTTGATATATGCGACTGAAATAAAACATCTCCAAGGTTTTACCATGTTAAGGGGAAGGTGAAATAATGCTCATTTTACCATATCACAATCTCTCAACCACTTAGACTTGGTTTTATCATTTTAGCATCCCACAAGGTGTAGAGTTAAGTATAGGGGAATGCCGATAAACACTCTAAATATGAGAGCATGATAGTGCAAACTTAGCAATTGAGGGCAATTAAACAGAGCAACCCTTCATCATATCCACTTAGCATGGGTAGAAACAAGACAAAGCATTTATTTCTTTTTGGTGGTTTTGAAGTTATGCAAATTTTTATGGCTTTTCTTAACATAGAAAACAGAAAGCTTTTTTGGGTTTTTGTCATATGAAAATAAATAAAGAAAAAGAAACACTAAACTAGAAAATTATTTATATACAAGGTGGGGCAATTCTCCAACGGACAGCGAACAGACAGCAGAACGAGACTAGCAGGCGATAAGTGAAACGGGCAGCGAGACAAGACCAGCAAGCAATATGATAACGAGCAAGACAACGTAGATTGACTAGAGAGGAGTTTTGTGGACGTACCTCCCCCCCCCCCCCCCCCCCCCCCCAAGATCGAACCTTTGCACATTGGTGCAAGGTAAGAGCTTATGGCGGCCTTCTACCATTCGACGTCGTCGTCGCGCAGCGGCCGACGGGGTGGAGGCAGCCTATCAATTTGAAGGTGGTTGAATGCCGTCGAAAGTGAAGTTCCGTAGTACTCCAGCGTGTAGTCGGTTCTCCGTTGGAAACGGGTGAGTTCTTCATTGGTGCGGTTGATGGCAATGCGATTGCCTTCAATCTCATGGGCGTTGAGGTAGACTTGTTGCTCCATGTTTTCTTCCCATCGGCGCCTTTCCTGCAGATTTTCATAATAATATTGTTCCTCATTATACGCACCTTGATGCTCGTAGTCATGCAAAGAACCAGCCCCGGTGTGCTCGTTATATCCCTGATTGTATCCATCATCATAGCCTTGGTTGTAGTTATAATTATAGTTCGGGTTAGCTTGGTTATAGCCTTGACCATAGTGGTCGTGGCCGTAACCATGGTTGTACCCTTGACCATAATCATGACCATATCCTTGGCTATAATGGTGTTGTGCTTGCTCTGATTGTTCCTCTTCTTCGCCGTCCTTCTCTTCTTCTTCTTCATTTTCAGCACGTTCCTCTTCTTGGCGCGCACGGCTCCGTGTACGTGGACCTGCGGGGTTAGTTTGCGGTGCAGCACTGCCTTCTCCGGTTTGCTTATGGGGCAGATTTAACTTGTACTTCTTTAGCTTGTAAATACTAAGTTTTGGATCAGGAAGCTTAATCAAAGTGTCGCTCCACCTATATTTCGAGTAAAACACCTCGCCCCTCCTTAAAAGCATATGCGCTTGCACAAAATGAGTCTCCCCTAATTCGATGATTCCCCCGGGGAGGTAAGCTAGACGAACGTTGTCAAGAGCATTGAGGTAGTTCGCAATTCTAGTGATGAATGAAGTGAAAAGGATTTCGGTGTCCTGCACTTTTGTCACAAATTCCAGCCAATGTTCAATCATAAAATAAGTGGGGTTCATTTCAATTTTCTTGATCATGGCATAAAGGTATTTCATATCGTCAATTCTTACTATGCGAGGATCTTTGCGAGCAGTGACGGTGTACCCAATAAAACGGTGCAGGATTCGAAGAGTGGGATTATGGATGTGACTAGTGCGAGGACCATCCTTCATTGGTTCAGCAATTTTCCCCCAAAATTTGTTTGAATCAAAATGCTTAATATCAGAAATTCTATGAGGATGAAATCCAAGAGCTTTTGACATACAGGAGAAAGATAAAGTGTGCTCTCGATTAAAAAGACGAAATTTGTATGGAACACTATCACCAACTTGCTTACGAACCAAAGTTGAAAGGAATTTGAATGTGAGGAGTTCAGAACCTGGTTCTTCGATCATGCAGAACGTCTCCCAATCGATAGCCTTCATTGCCTTGTGGAAATCGCCCTCAATGTCAAGGGCGGCCAGAAGCCCAGAATCGATTATTCAATTTGGATGGAACATGTGTCGGCGGAGACGCTCGAACCGTGTTCGCTCTTGATCATTTCAGAGTTGAATGTGCTCATACTGAGTGAGCTCGGCTGGCGGCGGTGGTGTTCGGACCAGCGGCGGTGGTGGTGGTGTTCGGATGATTGAAACCGACCGTCGGCCTGGCTGCACAGGGCTGTCCATGTCCATCTCCGAGCTGCTGTGGCTGAACCGCATAGAGTTTGAACGGGGAGTCCCCATGATCGATGGAGAGTCGGTGTGACGCGATGTACCTTCCCCGTCTCTCTTGCTCTTCTTCTTCCTCTTTCCCTTGATCCAATCCATACATGCGAGCAAAATGTACAACAAACGACTACACCAAAATGAAGTATTAATGGATTAGCGGGGTTAGTCGTTCGTTCCGCAAATAAACATTCACTTGTCGTTCACGTTCCTCGGAGGAGTGCGGCCATTAGGGAAGTACTTAATTAAAAACTAAACTAATTTTTATTTGGTTTTCTGGAAGTTTAGGTGGTCACGTGAGCAAAGGAAGTTATTATATTCACCAAAGGAACTTTGCTTTGCGGCCACTTAGCAAACTAATTAAACTAGGGGGATTAGAGAGGATAGAGGAGGAGTTTGCTTTGCTCCGGTGCGGATTGTTGCAATGGGACTCGAGCTCCTTTTATAGGCGATGGAGGAGGAGCTCCCGGAGCGAGCTGCGGCCGGGCGACATGGCGCAGGGGGGTCGGGCGACCCCATGGCGTCGGGCGACGCTGGTGGCGGGGTCGGGCGACCCAGTGGCGCGGCGCTGCGCGCCCATGTGTGTGAGATGGAGGCGTCGGGCGACGTGACGGCAGGGTCGGGCGACCCTGTGGAAGCGTCAGGCGACGAGCGGCGGAGGACGCGCCGCGCGTGCGTCGTGGCGGGACCAGGCGACGTCGCGCCAGGGTCAGGCGACGTGCACGGCGTCGGGCGACGCGACGGCAGCGGCTGAGCTTCCTCCAGCACCTGTTCACGCGTCTCATCGTGCCAGTTGGTGGTGCAGAGGAGGAAGAAGGTGGGCGACGTCGTGGCGCGGTCGGGCGACCATGGGTGCGGGGTCGGGCGACCCAGCAGGGTCGGGCGACGTGGCCATGTCGGCCGACTCTTCTTCCTTCCATTTTTTATGATTTTCTCCTTTTGTTCTTTTTGTTTTGTTTTAGTTTTACTTCTAGATTAACTTCTAGGTGAATTAAAACTACAAAATTGAAATGAATCAAGGAAAATAAACTAAAAATTGAGAAGCAAGAAAAGAAAATTTTGGGTTACCTCCCGGCTAGTGCCCTTCATTTTAAGTCGGTGGGCTCGACTTTTCCATACCTTTTAGTGCTTTTTGTCGACGCCCGTCGTAGGAGAGGACGTAGGCGTCGTGCTCGTGGCAACTTCCTTCTTCTGCCAAACTTGAGTTGTTCGTGTCGGGGCGGCGGATTTTTCCTTCTTCTCCCACCTCGGGGCGTCTACGCCTTTCGGGGTGAATGGCTTCTTTGGTACATACTTCTTCGACGCGTGCTTCTTCGGTGCGGCTTTCTTTTGAGGCTCACTCGGCTCGCTCTTTGGCTTGCCCTTGTTTACGGCCACTTGAGGCTCGACTTTCCTCCAAGTCGGTGCATCACTTGGCCGATTGGCGTGTATCTTCTTTGGGACATAGCGCTGAAATGTCTTCACTTGCGAGCATTGCTCTACGCGAGGCTTGAAGTCGAACGATTCTTCATCATTCCTGTTGATGTTAAGGTGGATGACCCCCAACCCAACGTCAATGTTGGCATTGGCCGTGCTTAAGAACGGCCTACCCAAGATGAGTGGGGTCTTGTTGTCCACTTCAATGTCCAAAATGACGAAGTCGACGGGTATAAAGAAGCCCCTAATCCGAACGGGAATATCCTCGGCGATTCCGGTGGGGTACCGCACGGATTGGTCCGCATGCTGCAAGCACATGGCCGTAGGGGCAAGAGAAGTATAATTAAGTTGATCGAATACTACCTTTGGCATGACGCTCACACTTGCTCCCAAATCGCAGAGAGCGTGCTCGAAGCGGTGCTGCCCAATGGAACACGAGATTGTGGGGCAGCCAGGGTCTTTCTTCTTTTCCGGAATGGAGTTGAGGATGGTGGACTACACTCCTCCGTAAGCTTCACTACTTCGGTCGAGGGTAACGGGCGTTTGTTGAGGAGGATGTCCTTTAGGAACTTGGCGTAGGTAGGGACCTGCATTGCATCAAGTAGTGGAATATTGACGTATAATTTCTGAATTACCTCCACAAACTTGCCGAATTGCTCGTCGACCGTTGGCTTGCGGTTTCTCCGGGGGAAAGGCAGGATCGTAGTGTCGTAGTACTCGTGCGGTGCCGTTTTAGGCATGCACACTTCTTCCAGCACCTCCTCTTCTTCTTCTTCTTCCGTGACCTCAACCTCTCTCTCCTTCTCCTTTGCCTTCTCCTTGGTCACCACCCTTGGTCGCGGTGGATCTTGCATCTTCTTCCCCGACCTGGTTTCCACCACACTAACATTTTCCTTTGGGTTTGCCTCCGGTTGGCCCGGAAGTTTCCCCGATTTGTGTCTCAAGCATCTTAGTGTGGCTAAGCTGACTTTGGAGGGTTGAAGAAAGAGCATCGAGCTTATTGTCTAGGTTCTCTAAGATTTTATCAGTAACATAGAACTTCTTGCTAATGCCTTCATTAATTTTAGCTTGGCCTAGAACAAGTTCTTTAAGGTTTGGTTCAGCAAAATTGAGAGGGGCGAAATTGTTGTTACCATGGCCGCGGTTGTCGAAGTTGAAGTTCGAGCGTATGTTCCATCCTTGTGCGAAGTTGTCGCGGGGGCGGAAACCTTCATTGCCATTGTTGTTGTTGCTGGCAAAGTTGGCCTCCTCATCTCTTGTTTCGGGGCAGGCAGCCCCGGAAGGTCCCGTGTTGCCGCACACTTCGCACGTCATCTTCGAGTCGAGAACTTGGCACAACTCTTGGCTTTCTACCTTCTTCAAGAGAAGGTCCATCTTGGCTGCGAGCATGTCGAGGGTGTCGACTTGGTGTACGCCGCGTGTACGGGGCTGTGGGGCTGGGCGTTCACGCTCATTCTCGTACCCTTGGTTGGATGTAATCTTCTCGAGCAATTCTCTTGCCGCAGGGACGGTGAGAGAGGTGAATGCGCCTCCCGTTGCAGCGTCAAGATGTTCGCGGTAGTTCCGCAGCAGCCCGTTGTAGAAGCTTTGAATGCGCAGCCACTCCTCCATGCCATGGTGGGGGCACGCGAGGAGATAATCTTGGAAGCGATCCCACGTTTCCGAAAGATTTTCCTTTGTGAGTTGCCTGAAGCTTGCGATGCGGTTCTGAAGTGCATTGGTTTTCCCGGGAGGGGAGAACTTGTTGAGGAATGCATCGGAGACTTTCTTCCAATCCGTCACCACGTCAGGAGGGAGTGCGTAGTACCATTGCTTCGCCCTTCCCAACAGCGAGAATGGGAAAAGGCGAAGGCGGATGTCGTTAATGGACACGTCTTTGATGGTGAGCGTGCCACTAACTTCAAGGAAATTTTGGAGGTGCGCGTTGGCATCCTCTGAAGCTTTTCCGCAGAAGGGGTTGCCATTCACCATGCTGACTAAGGACGGATCCAGCTTGAAGTTCGCACCATTTGCCGCATTCTTGGCTGCGGGCAAGTTGTTGGTGCTTGGAACGGAGTACTCGCGGATCATCTTGTTGGCCATGTTGTCAACGGGTCGAGTTGGTGAAGGAGTACGACCCTCGGGTTCGCCGCTCGAACAACCGACCTCGAGCAATGCCAATGGGCGAGTTGGAGACTTGAGTCTTTGACGAACTCGTCTCAAAATCTGCTCGGGGTTCTCGACGTAGTTCTCCGATAGCGAGAAACCGGACATGCACGTCCTGTTCGTTCAAACACAAGAGCAAGAACGAAAAGGGTAAGCCCGCAAAGGATAGCGGTAAACATGCAGCAAGTTTCTATCAAGAACGATATCTTTAGCCTATTCCTTAAAATGCTTGTTGACGGTAGCTATGCTCTATTAATTTAATTCAATTTAAACCGCAAGCGCACGGTGTACCATTGCAGCATTTCACCTCGGAGTATTCCGAGGTATCGAATTTCCTCAGGGAAGCAACTCAGATAAAGTATATCATTACTTGATAAAGACTTAACTACAAGAATACTACTAATCCAATGACGGGGGTAAACTCAATGATAGAAATAGATAGGAGTGATTCACACTATCAAAGAGGTGTCAAGTCGCCAAGTCGTAGGTAAGTAAATCTATTTGGTATAACGAGTGAGTACAACGATTCCTAAGTGTTGGTAAAATGAGGTTCAAGTCCTAAGTTGATTCTAAAGCTATGTCGATCTCATGAGGACTGTCTCTACCTTGATCTGATTCTACACTTAAGATAGAGTTCTTAGTCCTGTCGGGATTTACGGGGCACCTACTAACTAACCGAACGTGACCGACTACAAGGGACGGACAAGGCTGTCACCACTTGCCGCCTATGGCCCCAGTGGCCTTCGCCGTATTCCGCAGCTAGCGCTAACCTAGGCACCACGCCTACACTAACAACTAATATCTCGCCTAGCACGTGCTCAAGCAAAGCGAGAAAGTAAGAAGACTCCTCGTGTTATTTAACAAAGAGAATTCCGACCGAGGAACGCTCAGTAGAAGAACAATTATTCGCTCAAGATAACTTAAGGACTTTGCTCTAAATCTAGCAAGGCATACACTAGAACTTGCAAGATATAAACAAGGACCAACTTTATATTGATTTTCACTAAGTACTTGATACAACGGAAATCGGAAAGGAAGATACAATAATATCTTACTTACCAATTCCGAAGACAACTTCCGGAATCGGGGCGAGTGCCCAACTCGACTCTAACTCCAAATAGATTACTACCTAGACTCTAAATGGTGAATAAGACGAAAGCTGGACTCCTCTGTGATGTGTCTTCGTGTCTCCTCCACCTCCAGGTGATGTGCCCCTTTTATAGGGTGGATGAGGCGGTTTAGGGGGGGTCGGCCGACCTTAGGAGGTCGCCCGACCTGTCAGGGTAGGTCAGCCGACCCAGGGACGTCGCCCGACCCTTAATCAGGGTCGGTTGTTCCCCCAACGGCTTGGATCCCTTCCTAGTGGCAGTTGTATGGCAGTTGAAGTGGTTGGTTCGCTCGAAAAGTCCTCCGAAGCGTTGGATTGAGGCGGTGGAACTTGGATGGCTTGATGGGGAGCTGAGTTGGATGTCGCTCGACATGGATTGGGTTGGGCGATGTGGTTGACACATCGGCCGACGCTAGGGGGTCTGGCGACCCTGCTGGAGGGTTGACCCCCACGTCACCCGGTGCTTCCCGTGTCCAATTGCTTCACTTCTTTCGTTCATATGGCCATTGTGACTTCGTGGAATATGCTGGATAAATTCCACGGCCATTGAACCTCATTTGGTACCGGGTGACCTATGGGTGATCACGTCACCCAGTTCTCCCATTGTCATTTGCCTCGACCCTCTTCTTCATATGGTCGTGTTGTCATTGTGTAGCACATTTCCATAGCCACTTGACCATTTGGACTTAATTTGGGTCGGGTGACGTACATGTACGTCGCCCGAGCCTCGGCCAACCAACTTTGCTTCATAACTTGTGTCCAATCTTCATGTTGTCGGGGTTTCACCATTTCTTTATTAAAATCACGCCAAATTGCCTTGAACCCTACAAAACAATGGCGGATACACAACTCGTGGAACTTGATTAGTAGATAAGCAAAATATGTCTATGGCCTTGCATTCAAACCTTTTTATTCCCGGATTTAGTGCCAAAATATTGGCATTTTAGCAACGCCAACACACCCCCATGATTAATTATTGGAAAATTGAAGAGATCACTAGGCAACAATGCAATTTCTGAAAGAAGACAGGCTCCTGCGTTGGAGTGCATTTGCGCAAAGGGATAAACACTTTCATCAAACACCACATCTCTAGAAATATAAATACGACCAGTGGAGACATCTAAACACTTGAATCCTTTGTGCAAGTTGCTATACCCAAGAAACACACATTGTTTTGAACGAAATTGAAGCTTGTGCTTGTTATAGCGACGAAGATTGGGCCAACAAGCACACCCAAAAGTGCGAAGCGCAAGATAGTTTGGTTTCTCACCAAAAAGTTTCTCCAAAGGAGTAAGAAAATCAATGACTTTGCTTGGTGTGCGATTTATAAGATAGGTGGCCGTGAGAAACGCCTCATCCCAAAATATCAGGGCCATAGATGCATGAGCAAGCAAGGAGAGACCTACTTCAACAATGTAACGATGTTTACGTTCAGCGGAGCCATTCTGTTGATGAGCATATGGGCAAGAGACATGGTGAGATATGCCTATGCGTTGGAAGAAGGAGTTGAGCTTCTCATATTCACCCCCCCCCCCCCCCCCCAATCAGTCTGCATGGCAATAATGTTTCTATCAAAGAGCCTCTCAACAAGTTGTTAAAGTCAAGGAATTTTGCAAAAACATCAGATTTGTGTTCAAGCAAATAAATCCAAGTGAATTTACTGAAATCATCAATGAAACTAACATAGAATTTCTGACCCCCAACAGAGCTAGGAGCAGGACCCCATACATCTGAAAAAACTAACTCAAGTGGAAACTTGGACATGCTAAAAGACTGTCACACCCGGTTTCAAAGACCAAAACCGAATGCATCTGTATGCGTGCCCAGGATCAATTTTCACGCACACAGGACAAAATATGTGATAAAAGAACAATATCTTTATTAATTTGATAACATTGTTACAACAATGACCAAATGGTCTAAAAGAAAATATTACATTGCAGCGGAAAATAAATCTAAACTTGGCGTCCTTCAACCCCACAGGAAGTCGACTGGAAGACCGCATGCCCAGAACGCTGATTCTCCAACTCCCTTGTACTCCATGATGTCTTCATTCACTAAGCAACAAGCAAAAGGTGGTTTTGGGTCCGCGTGAGTACATAGAGTACTCAGCAAGTGGGGGAAAGTATGACATGTTGGCTAATAACAAGAAAGGCTTATATGGTTTATTTGCATAAATGCAGTTAATAAGTAAAACATTTTATAAAAGTATATCCTAGTTACTAGATGATATATACCTCTGAACGGCCAAGGTTACTCCACCTTGCCAAGATCAAGGGTTCCAAGCACCCTACACGTCTCTACAAGTTACTCCACCTGTACCCAATCACAGTTACCCCACTGTGATTGCCCATCCATCCATCCATCAGTCCCAACTAATCGTGTGAGGGTCCATGCCGCTCTTGACCGTGAGCACGGCTGTCATGACAGTTTTCACTCTGCAGAGGTTGTACACATTTCCCCATGAGTTGTGATTCCGTCCCCTGTTGCCAGGTGAACTAAGGTCTCCCTTATGCCATGCCGGCCAAGCACATGCACACTTCCTTAGGTGTGCGGCCAGGAGATCATAACAAGGCCTTTCCACAGCTTCCTCCAGCTTGTATGTGCCCACTAAGGTTCCACCGATAAAGTATACCCTTGACCCCTAGAGGCCCCCTCTTGTGCCAGATGGTTCCGAGGAGTAACTCTCCTGTCCCCACACATCTCTCTCCTGACGATTCCAGCATACCCGCCTTCCTCGCACCGCCGTTTGGCACGCACAAAACTGGTCTCCACAGTGTAATACGCCAGGCCGCGCCCATTCTTGGACTCGTGGCTGTACGATTTTCATGGGTGGTCGGTCCACGAACCGGTCCTTAGATTTAGGTGGTCAACAAAACCAAGGGACTGCCAGTAACCCCTGCACAGTCCCCGAGCTGCCGGTAACCCCAGCACAGCTCCCAAACCATAATAACCCAAATCCCTAGCTCCATTCATGTTGCTAAAGAATTAACCTTTAACCCTCATGTGAAAGTAGTTCATTTAGTCAAGTTAACATGATACCCGAACCAACTCAAAGCAAGGCTAAGCAAATACTACCCATGAACAAGTAAAAGAAAACTAGAGCGACAAGGAATGATATATGGAAATTCTAGTGAACCCTACACATATGTTCGCATTCATTTGACTCTAGCATGCAACTTTGCAAACAAAACATTTGTAAACTTGGATACAAAATGGTCAAGGACACTTGCCTCTTTAGTTATGTTGCTCAGTGAGTATATTCTTGATCTTCAATATCTTCGTACGATTGCCGAGCGTTATTCCTATTCGCGCAAACATGAAAACAAACATACAATAAATAAAAAATGCAGGGTATTAAACAGTAAGAAAATGGCTTAACAAGGCTATGGTTGGATAGGTTAGGTCGTGATGAGAATTTAGGCGAAAGAATCACTTAATTCGGAGTTAGGAGTAAAAAGATATGACTGAACAAAGGTTGTGAGGGCTCAACAAAGATGAAAACTTAGTTCCAGAAATATGCGCAAGATATAGAAGGCTGAAAGAACTGCAGTTTGAATAACATCACAGGCTACATTGCAATTGGGTGGTTAATTCATAGGTGATCAATATGACAACAGGAGATCACCTTGAGGCACACGAATGATATATTATTTTTAATATCACAAACCTATGTCGTGCGAAAATGACATGTGCACCTGCCATTGCACCACACAAATTTGATCATTAAAATAATATATTAATCGCTGCATTGTTGTGCAATATAAGGTAGCGTAATGTATATATTTTTGATGGTGTACGAAATGCACTAAACTGAATGAACAGAGTTGTTCGAGGTGTACTTTGAGTGGGCAAGAACAGGACATATGTATACGAAAGAAATGAATTTTGTTTGTTGGAGACTGACTGAACATGCTGAAATGAGCTTGGATTTCAAAGGACTGAAACAACGCTATATATATTCAGTTAAACAGGGGCTATAGCGCTAGTGCTGCAAGAGAACAAAACAATGTAGCGACAGGTTTTCTGTGATCTTTACCTAGACAAGGATGCGGCTGTTTGCAGAGATGAATACAGCCCGGGGCCATTGTGTGTAGCAGACAGCATCGACGCCGACCTTGTTCCTGGTGGCTTCGAGTCCGATATCAGCGATCCCTATGGTGGAGACGAATAAGATTCTGTGGAACACAAGGAGGATTGGTCACTGCATCAGCTCAACAAATGGATTCAGCACAACAAGAGCAGAATTACCGTCACGGGCTCTGGACGCGGACAGACAGGATACGGTGGCCACGGCGTCCACAATTTCGCCATCTGTGGTTATCTACTGTGGGAACTGTTTCTGTGGGATGTTGAGGATGACCATAGGCACAGGATGGTGGAGCATCGCTGCGTTTGGTTGGATGGAACAGCGGTAACGGGGACACGAACTGCTGGTCGCCTGGAGCATAGCAGAGCCGTGCGGTGTCAACAGATCTTTGGATCGTGTTCCTCAGAGATCAACTGTGACATTCAACAAGGCGTTTAGACAGAATTGCTGGTGGTTGTCATGGGCACGTCAAGGACAACATGGATTGGGCATTACATCACCTGGAAAGGAGATCGAAAGGGCAAAACAGAGCAAGGTTGTCCTGCATCATTACATGAAGGAATCGCGTTCCTGGGATCGTCACTGCAGATCTCAGCAAACCCCCCTACGATAAAGAACAAGACTTGATGGGACACGATATGGTATATCAAGCTCATGAAGAAAGCTCCTGGATTGGGAGGAAATAGAATCGAAATACCAATACGTGCGCTGGATACGCCCAGAACAGGAAGCAGTGGCGATTGCAAACACGATCCCGGTCGCATCCGGACAGATATGGCCATGATATTTGGATATGCAGTAGATAACTTCTAGGCGCACCTGCTGATAAAACGTTGGAGCATTTCGTTGGCTGCATCGCTTGGAACCTCGATGCCAACCTGGGCGCGAACAGACATGGATAAGAGGGATGGCGAATAAGATTCCTGATGCATCGAAGCTCCAATGGCCCTGATATTTGGATATGACATAGAGGACAAATAGGAGCATCACCTGGTAAATTTTGGCGTGATTTCGTTGGTTGAATCATCGGGAACGTCCAGGCCAACCAGGAGGCGGCATGGCTGGACGAGGTGGGCAGTAGAGAAGGCGATGAGAAAACTCGACCTGCAGCTCGGGATTGGATGGAAGAGGAAGAAGAGGTCATCAGCTCGGCCAAGGGGCGTCCAGGCTCTGGTTTATAGGTCCAAGGGAGGGAGGGAAGAGGGCAGGGTCGAGGAGAAACTGCAGCAATGAAGGAGGGCTGATTCATGGCCATTGTGGTGATTGTTCATCTCCTCATGAAGGCAATTGATGGAGTGCGGGTTATGGGTGTGAGTGCTGCTTTATTTTCCACGGACACAATAGTAAAGAGCAGCAAGGATTAAGTGAAAAGACAAAGGCTTGGCAGTGAGCTGTTTGGTATACTGCATGCCTACGAGTGAAGAGAAGAGTTGGGCTACAGACAAGCATGATACGTGAGGACATGCTGCTGCTTCTGGGTTGGTTGGCCTGCGGCAAGTTCAGCAGAGAGAGAGAGAGAGAGAGAGAGAGAGAGAGAGAGAGAGAGAGAGATGGGAAACAAAATGATTAAGGACAGGATTAGGGACCCATTTAGGAAGGGTATTTTCCGGTTTATAAAATAATAAAAAGACTCAAACAATTTTAAAGAAAACACTAGAAACTGAAGACAAACATTTTTTTAAAGTTTCGAGACAAACTAAAATTTGCTTATTTAAATATTTTCATAATCAAACTATTTTTTTTAAATAGACCTTTCAGTTAAAATAAAATAAAATAACTTAGTGCAAACATTTTATAAGACAAAATAAATTCAATTTAAATAAAAATATAAGAAAAACCTTTGAAAATATTAAAAATTGGCATGCAAAGTTAAAAAACGGTTCACATCTCAAAATGGGAAATTTTGGGGTGTGACAAAGACTTTGGGTACGACAATTGATGGCTCTTCCCTTGTTGACATGCATCACAAACGGACTCACTACTAGCATCCCTAGTAAAAGGGAGTTTATTTTGACTAAGGAATTGTTGAACAATGGACGAAGAGGGATGGCCTAGACGACGATGCCACCGAGACGACGAAGGCTTGATGGCACCAAGTGCTTGTCTACTTGGAAGAGACTTCAATGGATAGAGACCTCCTTCACATTCCCTACGATGAAGGGTTCTCCTCGTTTCCAGATCCTTAATCAAAAAATGCCAAGGGTAAAGCTCAAAAAAGACTTGATTGTCAAGAGCAAAGCGATGTTTGGAAACTAAGTTCTTATTTGCATCAGGAACATGAAGAACATTCTTAAGATGTAAATCACGAGAGGGTGTGTGTAAAATAGCATGACCAACATGCTTAATTCTCATACATGCGCCATTGGCGGAGTGATACCTCGTCCGTACCCGCCTGTGTGTTTATATGGATGAGAATAGCCCTCATTGTAGCGATTACAACAGAAGAGTCATCACGGAAATTCAGCCGTTACATACTTGCCTTGTAAGTCAAGTTACAATTAAACTAGATTCTATTCTATCTCTAGAAGTCGGCTACAGTCAGATATATGTGAACCTCTATCTCTAACACCCCCCGTCAATCATGTTGGTATTTCTTAACGTCACAGATAAATCCGCAAGCGTACGGAGAATACCGTTGTAGCACTTCAACCGTCAGTATTCAAGGGTATCGTTATTTGTATTTTCCCAAAGGAATGGAGTGTAAATATCTTCTACTCTAGTTCATCCAAGGACACGAAGAAGGATGGTAGAATTAGGTAGAGAGGATTCCTATGGATGAGGTTCTTATCAAAGGATAAATCCCGCCTCTAAATGCTCACTTGAGGCGTCTACCAAGTCACTCCGGCCAAGAGGCCTACCACATACCCGAACGTGGAGGATTACGAAGGATGGATAGGGCTGTCACCACCTAACGCCTACCTCTACAAACCGTGGAATACGCAGCAAACAACGGTAACCTCTAACCTAGACACCACGTCTATGTTATCGATTACTATATTAACCTTTGACGTCTAAAGGCAAGGTACTCTATATGAATAGAGCGATGAACCCATAAGCAAGTAAAGAAAGAACTTAAACTAGATATGAAGCACATAAACAAATAGAAGATCATGAATACTTACTTGTGTTCACGATGAATGAAGAACAAACGATGAACGGACGACTAACAATGAACGAACAACGAACAACGAACAATGAATTATAATAAGTATTCTCAAAGAAACAAGATTTGGGCTAAGTCCTCACAAAGGGAGGACTACCCTTCTCTTCTACCCTACTCTCTCCCTACTCTACTAGGATACAAGGGGCCCTAGGCCCCTTGGGGGTGGAATGAGGCTCTCCTCTTGTGTGTCCTTGAGGGGAGGGGGTACCCCTTTATCTATAGGCATGAGGAGGTCGGTGGGGAACCGTCATAGGAAGATGGGCCAAGGGGGCCTCCAACAGGGGTCGGCCGACCTGGGTTGGTCCTCATTTGGCCTGGCCTTCCTTTGGTGTGTGCTATGGGTTGCCTCCTCCCCTGGTCCACTTGCTATACATTGACTTGAAGCCTTCTGGTTTCTCCTTTGGAATATTTATGATGTGTATCCCCTTGATATGATTCTGATATGCTTTGGGATATATTCTTGATATGATTTGATTTGATTGTGGATCCATATCTCTCTCCTTATTGAGGATTTCTAGGAAAGGATCTCTTGTCATATCTTCTCTTGATATTCTTCTAGTTTTGGGGCTTTGGGAAGATATCTTTATTCCGGGGAAAATACGATGATTGTGAACTCCATGGTTTGTGCCTCGATTTCCCTGTTTTCATATGAAATGCACCTGCACTAACAAATTCACCAACACTAGTGGAAATGATTAGTAATAAGCCCTATGTCTACTCTTGATGTTGGATATTGATTAAAAGGTGCAGGCGTTTGACGGTAAAACATATGCTTTAAGGACCGTCAACAAATCACAACATTGAGCACAAGTTGAGATTGCTTCTGAATGACGCCAATAGCCGTGTTGACAAAGGTTTAGTAAACCCATCCGCAATTTGATCTTTAGAAGATACAAACCGAATATCCAAAACTCTGCGAGCAACCGGTTCCCTCACAAAATGATAGTCTACTCCAATGTGTTTCATCCTTGCATGAAAAACAGGATTAGCCGAAAGATAGGTTGCTCCAATATTATCACACCAAAGACATGCTACAGCAGGAGTAGAAACTCTAAGTTCATGTAACAACTTCTGAACCCACATCAATTCTGCTGTAGCATTTGCCAAGCTTTTATACTCAGCCTCTGTGCTAGATCTAGAGACCAAAATATACTGCAAAACCTCCAGTTGACCGTCGATAATCAGGACAACCTGCCCAGTCTGCATCTGAGAAAGCACTGACAAGTGTTGACTTGGATTTTCTTAACTTCAACCAAAGATTAATAGTTCCTCTAATGTATCTTAAAATTCTTTTAACTGCTGACCAATGCAGAATGGTAGGAGAATGCAAGTATTGCCAAACTTTATTTACTGAATAGGAAATATCGGGACGTGTCAAGGTTAAGTACTATAAAGCCCTCACAATACTTCTGTCGTGAGTAGCATCCACTGGACCCAACAAATCACCTTCGCTTGCCGTCAGTTTTTCAGTAGTAGAGAGAGGAGTGCTTACACATGCTCATATTAACACGTTTAAGTATATCTGTAGCATACCTCTCTTGTGTCATAAGAAGTCCATGATCTGACCTTTTCACTTCTAGGCCAAGGAAGTAATGCAGGTTGCCAAGATCCTTGAGAGCAAATTATTTCTCCCGATTCTTGAGCAACACATCTGTAGCACTAGATGATGAACTAGCCACAATAATGTCGTCAACATAAGCTAATACAAAAATCATAAGACCTCTTTTCTTTTGTTATAGAGAAACAGAGAAGTATCAGCCTTCGAAGGAGTAAAACCCAACTGTTGTAATTTGACACTTAACCTAGAATACCAAGCTCTAGATGCTTGCTTAAGACCATATAAAGCTTTATCAAGCTTGCAAAGATAATGTGGAAAACTCTTGTCCTCATACCCCGGTGGTTGTCTCATATAAACCTCTTCCTCAAGAACACGATGAAGAAACGCGTTCTGAACATCCAATTGACGAAGACTCTGGACAACACAAGACGAATCGTCGCAGATTTGACCACTGGACTGAAAGTGTCCTCATAGTCTATACCATATCTTTGCTTGAAGCCTTTAGCAACTAATATAGCCTTATACCTATCAATGGAACCATCAGCCTTTCTTTTTACCTTATATACCCACTTACAATCAATAACATTGATGCCCTTCCTAGGTGGAACAAGACGCCATGTTTTATTTTTCAGAAGGGCAGAAAATTCACTATCCATAGCTAATTTCCAATGGCTGCTATTTAAAGCTACTTTATAATTGCGAGGCTCTTCTACAGTAGCAAGATTAGCATATCTAATGGTTCCATCAGTATAGGTTTTTTGTTTGCTGATACCATGTTGTGATCTGGTTACTGGGTGAGCGAGCAACTCAGGAGCAGGCAGCACACTTGCTGGTGCAGGAGATCCCACGGCCACGCCATGATCTGCACCGGATCCCAGCGCCTGCACGTCCGAGGTCGCTTGATCCGAGGAGGATTGTGTCGAAGTGGCGGCTGTCGGTGCGCCACCAGGTGCCGTGCTCGCCGCAGCCCCACCTGGGCTACTTGGACAACAGAGGGTGCCGCGCTCGCCGCAGCCCCACCTAGGCTGCGTGGCGCGATGGCAGAGGAGACCAGAGGGCCCCGCGGCGCACTCCGATCGCGAAGCGGAGGGGATGTCACATGGACCCCGCCTAGGCCCGGCTGCGCACCTGCGGTGTTCATCTCACGCACACATGACGGACCAGCCTGAGTCATGTCAGGGAGACACACCCGATGTAAATCACGAGAGGGTGTGTGTAAAATAGCATGACCAACATGATTAATTCTCATACATGCGCCATTTTCGGTGTGAACCAGGTCATTGCCGGAGTACATGTCGCGGGTGGAGAGCTTGTCTAGCTCGCTTGTGATGTGGTCAGTAGCACCAGAATCAGCGAGCCAGAAGGGATCAACGCCGTACGGAGACGATGCCGACGCAGCACTCTTCTCTTCACCAGTGAAGGACCGATCAAAGCGCTTGTAGCACTTAATCACGGTGTGGCCCTTCCTGCTACACAGCTGGCACTTGTACAACTTCGTGTTCCCATTGTTGTTGCTGTTGTTGGAGTCATCGCGCTTGGTGAAGTCGCCGCGGCTGCGGCCACCATTGTTGTTGGGGCGGCCTTGGCCGCCTTTTGGTGGACCACCAGTGCGGCCCTGGGAACGGGCCACAGTGTTGATGGAGGGAGATCCGCCGCCAGAGCGCAGCTCCACGCGCTGCTCGAAGCCGACGAGCTGCGCATAGAGTTCTCCCATGGAGATTGGATCTGAACGCGCCACCACGGCAGACACGACAGAATCAAAGTCAGGGTCAAGCCCAGCCAGAACGTAGGACACCAACTCCTCGTCCTCGAGCTTCTTCCCGGCGGAGGCCATGTCGTCCGCCAAGGACTTCATCTTGGCGATGTACTCACCAACAATGGAGCTTCCCTTCTGGGTGGTTGCCAATGCCATGCATGTATTAATCACACGCGCACGGGACTGGGAAGAAAACATGGTCTCAATGTTAGACCACACGGCTGACGGAGTCGCGAATGCCGCCACCTGCATGAGAATTTCACGTGAGAGTGATGACAGTAGGTAGCTAAGAACTTGCTGCTCCTGTGCCACCATCGACGCATGAGTGGGATCGGGCACCTCCTTGTTGGGAGGAGGGAGATTGATGCCTAGAAGAAGCAAGCCCAAGATGCGAGAGACTCAAACCGCATTCTGGATGCCTAGTTAAAGGACTTGAGGAAGGAATTAGCATGAAAGGCAACCTTGATGGCCTCTCTTATTTCTAAATTTGAAGGGAAAGGTCAGATGCATCCTTCATCTCTGGCATCTGAATGATGATCTTTGTTTCGAGTCCGATTGGTTTTGGTGGATTACTGAACTCCTCTGTGAAGCGTCTCCGCTTTTCACAGGATCGAGTCGGTAAAGCGCTGATGAACAGACGCAACAGTACAACATATAAAAAGCATAAATCTGCATATTTAAGTTATTACAAGTCTTAAATGATTTAAAACACGAGAGTAGCACAGCGGAAGTCTCAACTATACCAAATCTACAACACTCGACGATAAGTGGCCGCACATCGAAGCCCTACGATGTGAACCCGCTGATGAACTCCACCAAACAACAGCGGAAGCAAAAATCTATACCTGCACAAAAACATAAAGAGCCAAACCCTGAGTACTAGTTACTCAGCAAGACTTACCCGTCAATATGGCTAACTACAGCCGACTCCTAGAATGCAAAGGCTACAAAGGGTTAGGCTGACTCACTTGCATAAAAGCGCACTAATTACTTGGTCCTTACTTTCAAGTTTTAATTCCAATTAAGTACTTAACCAATAAAGCAGTGTTCATATATCTAGAACAGGTATAAGTAACAATACATCAACGGTGACAGTATATATAGCAAAATATGTAAATAACAGTAATGTAATAGACTAGCATCATCATCATCAATCATATCACACTACGATGTGACGCAGTGAGCAAGGTTGCTCTTGACCGAGAGCGGCGGCATCGATGTACATCCTGCAGGAGAAAACCTGACCACACGCCATACGCGGCAAAGGCCACATACGGCAACCGTTTACGCTGCGTGCCACCAGAGCTGTACCAGATTCTACTCCTCCCGAGGAAGGGCTCTCCCACCGCAGCCCCCGTCCCGGACGGCTGACTGCGCGGGACGCCACCCTACCTCTCCCAAATACCATGATAGAAAGAGTAAAGTATCTACCAGACATCCAGGGCGACGCAGGCTACTAGGTTTACTAGGCCCATAAAAACACTAGCATGTGAGTCAGTACGTTCAAAGTTGCTCAACAGGGCCAACAACGGACGGTCCTTAATCGACACAGACGGGGCTACACCACCGTGAAGGCCCAGCCTTCTCCAACCATCCTATACAATCAATTCCTCGTCCGGTCTCAACAAATCCTAAATCCAGCTAGTACAATCCAGGGTCCCTATCATACGAGTGGGACCTACCACTCGACTTCTACCGTCCGCTAGCCACTAAGCCTAGCAAGTTCTAACGTAACCTAGACCACATCTATAAAAGTAGGACACAAGGTAGGATATGGAAGGGTAGTCCGAATGCAGTTCTAAGGTTTCACATCAACTCCTAATAAACCTAATGCACAATCAATTACTAGCCCCAATCAAGTGCGAAAATAAAATCCTAAATAGGGAGGCATGCACCGGGGCTTGCCTGGCTCAGGAACGACGCTATCACTAGCACAGTCAGCAACGATCAGTCAGTGGCTCCTCCTGAGCGGCTCAGCATCCTGGTCCTCCACCTGCTCCTGGATCACCTCGATAGCTATATGCCATGACAAGGAAATGCAAGTTAGATGCAATAACATGATGCAATTTAGATTTAATTACTTGATAGGACAGTCATTTACACTGTAAGTGCAAATGATTAACTTGTTAATTACTTTCGTTTGAAGTATTTCCTTCATTGATTTCCAATTAAGTTAACTATTTAATCAATTTGGAGTTGGTTATATAGATAATGTGACTTCAAAAATTAATTTCTGTCCAGTGGCATTTTTCTGGTTAAATTTACCACTGGAAATGATTTATGGTGAAGTTTGATGATTTATTGCAATATGGATTATTTATAATAATTCGTATAATGCAGAACACGATTTAAATCATAAGAAAATAATTAAACATCATCTGACAGTAGAAAAATGCTCTGTATGTGTGTAATCATTTTCTTAACAAGCATGCAAGGGTTCATGATTTATTGCGCAATAGAGAATTTACTAGGAATTAATCATTCTTGCATCAATTATGCATTTTACAAGTTCCTGGCAATTTCTGAGGATTTACCGATATTCGGGAAATGAATTAAAAGTGGGTGGACAAATGGGATCCGAGCAACACAAGAGGACACAAAGTGTCGGCTGCATCAGATCCGGGACCAGCCACAAAGGATCCGGCCAGTCGTGCGCAAGGACGCACACTCGGCTACAAGGTTAGCCACAGAAGATCCCGCGTAGCCGCATCGGATCTGGGACTCTGCGGTCTACGGTGCGCTGGCCGGAGTTAACGCCGGCGGACGGCGGCACGGATCGTCGGAAAAAGATGTCCGGCGGCGGATGTGAAAAGGTGGACACGGGAAGGCTCAGCGCGTGACGTAGAGCTCACCTCGCTTGACGGAATGCCGTGGGGGTGGACGGAGAGGCGTCGGCGACGTGCGGCGGCAGGTGGCGGAGGTCCGGTAAGGTCGCGGGAGCGAAGGGGTGGTCGAGGAGGGGCCGGATCTGCACCAACAGCTTCAACGCGATGATACGGAGCTCGGCGTCGGACCGATTGCTTACGGGGACGACGAGGAGGATGGGAAGGCATAGCTCGACGAGGATGCTGTTGCGGAGGCTCGACGATGGTGGGGAAAAGCGGCGCGGTGCCTCGAGGAGCTGCGGAAACGGGACGACGGGGTGTGAGAAGGATGCGGAACCTTGACGTGCATCTCCTTGTGCGAGGAATCGAAGAAAAACTCACCCGTGGGGAGGGATTAGGACGGCGGCGAGTCGAGTGGCTTGGCGGCCGTGCTTGGGGACGAAGCTCCGATTGGCGCGATTCACGGTGGAAAATGGGAAGCGGGCGCCATGGTGAAGCTCCAGGTGACTCAGCGTAGCTCCCGGCACCACCACTCGGCCGGGAGGCGCTTCGACGTGGCGGCGCGACGGGTCAAGCTCGAGGCGTCCGGAAATGGTGAGCGGGGCTAGGGTTTGGGAGGCCGGGAGGGATGGAATGAGGGGGAGACAGACCGGGGAGGAAGCGGTGTCGTTTTTGGGCGTCCCGGCGTACGGACGAGCGGCGGGGAGGCGAGGAGCGTGGCTCCGGCGGTCGTCGGTGACGTGGCGACGATGTTCCGACAGCTTCAGTGAGAGGAGTGAGGATGACAGGTGGGCTCCACAACATCTTTCGATTTTTCAGAATTATTCAAACCAGAATTTTCCCCAAACTTTGGAACACAATTTGGAGTATCAAACAAACTCCAAAAACTGCAATTTTGATATTGTTGGAAAGATCTCAATGAGCTCTTTCATCTGGCCAACATGCACATCTGAAATCCAAAGGAATTTCAAATGGTTGCATTTCAAATTTGGCTACTCTTTAAACTTTGAGCATTTATTTGAGCTAGCAAATGAATTTCTAAAATCACCATAAATTCTCCAAAATTCTTATTTGAGAAGGGATATCCACTGGCATTTTTGGTTACTCAAGTTGTTATGCAAAAATTTGAGTTCCTTCAGAAGCTTGGATTTGACCATTGTTCAAAATTTGAATTTCGAACTTTGAATTTGGCTTCTGTTTGGCTTTTGTTCAGTTCAAGGTGAGTTTTATGCGAATTCAGTGACACGGGGTGTCACACTCTGTGTGTTGTGTTGTGCGGGACCATTTGTACTGTGGCATCATTTCGTGATCTGGACAGAACGTGAAATTTGCCATCATTTTGGTTTAAGTGTCATGTATATCTGACTCATCTATGTATCTAATAGTCGATAAATTCGGCATATGTTTGTGACGATCCAACCTGATATGATTTATGACAAAAAAGTTGGACCGCAAAAGGGCCCGCGTGGACAAGTATAATAATGGCACGCGGATCTTTCGCAACGCGAAATGTGGACAAATTGAAAAATGACACGTGGGCCAATTGCAGAGTGACACGTGGTGCTGTAAAACAACGACATGTGGACAAATAGCGCGATGACACGTGAACCAATACGGAGCGTACACGTTGTCCAATAATAAAGTGTCACGTGGACCAATAGAATGATGACACGCGGACCAACAAGAGAGTGACACGAGGACCATTAGAAAAGATATGTGGACCTGTAAAAAAAAAGACACATGGACAAATGGGAAAACGACATGTGGACCAACAGGAAGATAACACATGGATAGCCACGTCACCCTGCCGTCGTGGCAGTGCTGCCAAGTCATCTTGCCGCCGTTGCGTTGCTGCCACGTAGGATGCCATGTCATCCCGCCACCGTGGCAGGATAACGTCTGTGAGGTACCGGAAGTTTACGACGATTTAGGATCCGTCCCCTCACCTCCGCAAAGGGTCATAAATCACGACTGACCACACTCGACTGCTAACGGTCCCTAAAAGGTCATAAATCGTGATTTATGATGAAAAAAACGTCAATACAAGCAGTCGGTTACGAATTAAGAACGTCACTAATCAGCATATATGTTCTAGTGTTATATATAGTATCCATGTGTAGTGTCCATCTACCGTGGTGTCCATGGATTGTTTGATGGTTGATAAGGAGAACTAATTCAGGCGAGAGATCAGTAGGACCACAAGAAAACCGCAGAGAAAATTCACAGCTGAAATTTTCTTCAGTATAATGCCATAAGTCTAGACACGAATATGGTTTAATGGGAAAGGAGAAATTTCTCAACTGACGGGCCCTGTTGGATGAGAGAAGATTTGGGTAACTGGGTAGTGGCTAGGAATACACATGGAGGCAGAGTTGATTAAGAGATCACACGTTTATTTGAAGTTATTAATTTATAGGAAATATTACCATGCCACAGTAATTTATTATGTCTTTATTCCCTATTGGTTAGTTAACTAGTTCCTCCGTATAAAAAGACGTTAATGGTCCACGGGCCCTTTCTGTTTTTTCTCTCCCCTGTCCTGAGAGGAAGTTTGGATAGAAGTCTTTTCATCAGTTGAAAAAATAGTATCGACAGAAATTTGTTCGTAAGTTCCAAAAAAAGTTTCAACGCTGCAAGTTTGCTTGTATTTCGTACATGTAGACGTTTTGTTGGGCCGCACTCAGCCATTGGAGAGGATCCGAGGAACAGATTGTAGTGATGTGGAATAAATTGCAAGCTTTCCACTATCAATTCAACATTGAAACCATGACAATATGAATGAGCTACCTTGTAAAGCTGATGAGGCGCATCTATTATATTCAATTTGATCTCAGAGCTTTGAAGTATCTATTGTGGCCAACTAGTAGAACTAAACTAGTAATACAATTTTCACAAATAAAACATTATCATAACAGTGAAGTTATGACGAATCGTATTTGAAATTCACAGATTCACTAAGTCAAATTTCATTTATTTTTTTAGGTCTCTAAAACTATACTTTTTACCCTTTGCGACGTTCGTTGGGTGACGCACGGCGGCCGGGGAGGCGCCTTCGAGATGCCCGCTCAGGCTTCCGCAGCAAACCGCACCCGGCAATAGAGACGATGAAGAACGCTGGGGGTTGTCGCCGTAGGCTCTTGTTGGCATGTCACAAACTGAGGTTGTGTCCATCTTATTAGTGCACTTGGGCGACAGCATCCGGCCATTGCCGTGGGTGCAGGAGCAACAGCTCGCCATGTCCATCGGGGAGGCGCGAATGACGAAGCGATGGAGAGGACCATGCTGATCGTTCAAGTTTTTGTTTTTTCACAAATCTCAAAGATATAAGGGACAGATATAAGAGATCTGCTGTGTCTTCATCATTGTCTAGTCGTGGTACTTTTCCATGCACCATCTACTAGCTTAATTAGAGTCAAAGAAACTATGCGTATGTGCCACCCGACGAACATGCAAGCAGCTGGCCAACAGCTAGCCGGGTGTCGTGGCAGCAAGTGCGGAGGTCGGCAGGAAATCACAGAGATATCCATCACAAGACATATGTAGTGAAAGAAAATATGTGTGGCACTCATAAAAAATGTAATATTGAGACAAATATTATTACCCGAAATGCGTGGTACCTCAAACACATGGCATGCATATGCATGGAGGTAGCCAAATTTGGAGCCACCACAAGCTGACCCTAGAATCTCTCTTGGCCATACGCTATATATGACCATCCACTTTTACATAAATGACGCCCGCTATTAAAAGCGCTAGCAACTCATCAAAATCCATAAGCAACAATCTTCCTGAATCCCTCTCAATCTCAACCAGCACGTAGCAATGGCCAAGAAAATCCTCCTACTCATTACTAACCTATTTGCTATTACGCTTGCAGCAGAAGCCACCCAAGTGCCAAAGGAATGGACCGCCGCCACGAAGTCAATTCTTGATATGAACAACAAGATCACGGCGGCATTCGATGGTGTTAACGCTGCTGCCCCACCAGAAAAAAAGTCCGAAGTTGAAAGAGCCCTAATGATGCAGATGTTAAATGTCAACTTTGCTCTCGAAGATGCTAAGAATGCAGGAGATGAGAAGAAAGTTGTTAGCATCGCACATTCCTATGAGATAGCCGCGGACAAGGTCATTGCAGCCTCGCCAGCTGAGAAGTTCAAAACAATGGAAGCCACCTTCAATGCAGTGGTTGTTTAGATTGATCTGTACACTCTCGGACTGGGCCACTTAAGTACGTAGCACCATGGGCCATGGACCACCCTAGGATTCCTCCAAGGCAAGAACTACAATACATGTGTCGCATAACATCAAGGAGATTGCGTCTATGGATATCCTAAGATTTTATTCGTTACATGGAGATGGACCGCCATTGCTCTATATCCTAGCTATGCCATATGGCATATTGAGAGCCTTTGTACGAGTCATAGCTAGGGAGCTGCAACTCTTTTTTTTCGGACGTGAGTTCCACATCTTTGTTTTCAGTTATCACTATCTTAATATATTTGAGTCTTTATTATGAAGAAAAATGCTGTGGTTGCGCCGAGTGCCCGAGTCTAACACAAATGTCCCACCATCAATGAGCCCTTTATTTTGTGTGCCATGCTCCAAAATACGCAAGGCCCTATAGAAATACGGTGCTCAATCAAAGATATGGTACTGACAATCCAATCTTCCAGGTCAACAACAGTACCAAATTGAACAAAAATGGGTTATCGAAGGTAACCGAAAGATAAATTCTGCTGAAGAAACTTACACTGGATTGTGCACAAAGGAATTTTATCGGAGAATGTTTAAAGACTAACATTGGAAAATGATTTAAAGATCAACATGTTAGACAAGTGGAGATTTTTTTTTTTTTGGGCGAGGGACAAGTGGAGATCTCCTCACGTCATATACAGCAAGAAGACCACAATACATTTTATTTCCATTTTTTAAAGCAATGCAGGACGCTCTCCTGAAGCATACCATGCTTATTTCATTTGCTAATAGTAATACAATACCTCTTTCATTTGCAAAAAAATAAAAGGTTAGTGTCTTGGTGATGATATCTGATTTACCATATACGGACGGACAAAAGTATTAATTTGATGTCTTCCGCCTAGCACTGATGTCACAGAAGTATTTGATGATATCTGAATTACCATTCATTAATAGTTTATCTTTACCAACTCACCGGAGTCAGCCAATATTTCTACTTTTGTGTAGTGAGAGTTGGTTCAAAGACCTAGCTAGTTTTATCCCAAAAATCACAACTACATGCATTGCTCGGAGAGGATGTGTACGTGGCAAAAGGGTAGGTTGTGAAACGCTATATATATCCTCCCGAATAATGTACCTGTCTCGTCGTATGTCATCCTCCAATTAATCTGGTGGTACAAGGTCGACCTAATTTTTTCAAGACATTGATTTGAGGTCGAGCAAAAGGAGATCCATGAAACTCTAGAAGAGGGTATGGATGTGATTTAGTCCCTCTCGATATACATTATCTGCCAGCTATCCTATTGTTGGCCCGCCTTGCATGATAGGTAGGTAGAAAATCCTACATGTTCTCTCGATCCCCTCCAATCACGGAAACTATTTAAGTCATGCATTTCAGGTTTGTACCTTCTTAATAGGGGCAATTGCGTTTTCACCATCACTTTGTCGTGACATTGTGATTTTACCCCCAATTCTGCGTTTTTGTTATTTTACCATCACTTTTTTGAACTGAGCAAAGATTCTACCATGAGTCTGTTACATGCCCTTTACCGGTGGTAAGTGGTGAGGGAAAAGACTAAGTTGCCCTTTGTGATTTTACCATCACTTTTAACATTAACATATGTACAAATAGTTACAGATTCAAATAGATTGGCTAGAATTTTTCATATTTTGACAAAATTTGCTAAATTTGGACAAATTTTAACAGAATTTTAACACATCCACATCCACTTCTTTGGAGACTGATCTGGCAAGTTGAAGCTGTTGCTAAAATTACGCAGATGCACATATAACTCAACTCACAACAGCTTCAATCTACAGGCATGACCAGAGCACAGTTTCAATACGATGGCATTTGATTTTGGTTCAGTTGTGCGTCCCATCACAACAACACAAGATAAGAAACAAGTGGATTGATGCAGGGTGATTCGGTGCGGCAGCAAGCAGATCGAAATAGAAGGAAAAAAACAAGTAGACGGTGAGATCTTGGCTGGACATGACCAATCGAGCACAAACCATCACACCCCGAGCCCGAGGCACTGACTGCTTGTCCTCGCACCAATACGGCAGCTGCGTCCGCACCATTCGCCCCGCGCCATGCCAGCCAGCTGCCGCCCGTGCGACAGCCCCGCAGCCTCTGTGCCACACCCGCCAGCCACGCGCCTGGACCGCGCTCCCGCGTCCAGCCACCGTCGTCGCCGTGTGTCTATGGTTAGGGTTGCGGCATTATAGAGGAGGGAGAGAGTTTGGGACAGAGGAGGCTCGGGACAGGAGAGGGATGGCACATGGGCTCGGGACAGGAGGAGAACGATTCAGTCGGGGGCAGTTTGGTCATCCTGTGCGTTTTTTTTCTTTTTTCTTAATTGTTCAATTTGTTCCATCTAACGGGGGACTGAAACTCATAGTAAATGGCACCTTCATTTCGAAAAAGTGATGGTAAAAACATAAAATCGCAGATTCGGGGTCAAAAATGCAATTGGCCCTCAGAACGTTGGTAAAAACGCAATTTTCCCTTCTTAATAACCTTGGACTACCGATATATAGCTGAAGTTTCAGTTGATTGTTGTACTCGATTCATTACAAGATTTTGTAGCATTACTTTTAATGACCTTGCGCGAGTCTCTTGTTAATATATATTTTAATTCAAAACCGGGATTTTCTCGAGGCATATGTTCGTTGGACTCTGTATAATTAAGTTGGCTCTGATGTACATCATGACCAGGAAGACCCTGTGTCCGGTGTACATATGATATGTTAATTGGTCTCGCACGTGGCGTGGGGTAATACAGGATCCATTTATCTATCTAATCAAAAGAGAAAAATAAAATAGCTAGGACAGTTGACGAGAGGAAATGAGCAAAGACAGGCACGATGAAGTTTAGCAGTCACACATGCATACGTAATTAGTACACGGACCAAAGTCAACCGATCTCGATCACATGTATATATTTCAGCTAGGACAAGAGTTAAAGGGTGAAATATACTGTATTTTATTTATTGGGTGACACCACAACAACGTGAGTCACATACATGGAGGTACAGTGGATTGGACACACCATAATAATTGGAGGGTAACTACTGCACGACTGGCCATGCATCGAGAGGCAGCATGCTTGCATGGTGGTACTATGTATGTGCGGTGGTTATTTTACCGTATACATGCAGCATGTACTAGCTTAGGTGTTACCGGCGGCGGATAGGGAATAGATGATCTATATCTTACATTATCGAGTCATCAACATTACCCAGCAGCAGCTAGGTTCGCTTGGCACGGAGGCAGTCTTTGATGACGACGAGCTTCTCGACGAAGCAGCCGATGATGGACCACGGACGGAGACAGAACATGGCATCGAAGCAGGACTGGAAGTTGTCAAGGAGGCAGTTCTTGCAGTCGGTGGAGCAGCTCCCAAGGTCGAGCAGCGCGAACTCCTGCTGGAGCAAAACGAAGGCGCCACCAGGCATGGCACTCCCTCCAGCAGAACCAGGCATCAGCTGCTCGGTGGTGCTTCCTCCAGCTGGTCCTGGCGTCGTCATCAGCTCGCTGGCGCCTCCTCCTCCAGCTGAACCCAGCATCAGTAGCTGGCCCATGGTGACGGCGAGCACGAAGCAGCAGACGGCAGTGGAGGACGCCATGGTGGTAGCTAGGCGTGGCTAGGTGCTCTTGCGTTTGAGGCGATCCAAGTGGTGTAAGAGGAAGGCGTATGTATGTGCGTTGGCATTGGGGCCTGCAAGACGGCAGGCCACTATTTATATAGACTATAAGTTCATGCACTAGCTAGCTGGTTTGATGCGTGACAAGGACTGGTCATGATGAGATCAATGTATAAGATTCTGTTGGGAACTACACCGAAGCCCCTCTGACCCACGCGATGGTCAACAGCCACCAGCGAAGGAAGAATGAAAGAAGCAGACGGCACAGGAGTCCGAAGTTACCAAACTAAGAGCCATGCTAAAGTAGCCAATGGCATACATGTAAATATAATCATCTCGCCCCCTATAAATATGGAGGGAGATGATCCTGTAATGACATCTGGTTTTCAGGCCTCGGAGCCAAGGACAGAATCATTTGCATCGCACTCAGACCTCTCTAGCCACTCAGCCCCTTCGCCCAGCATCGCGGACAAAAGAGAGCTTCGCGCAACAAACTGCAGGGAACCCGAGCGAGAACACCTTCGTCCGACACCGCGGACCAGGAAGGTGGGCTTCGCTCCAACCAGCAGACGGCGACGACGAACAAGGAGGGCTTCGCTAGGTGATCCGAAGGCATCGTCGACCTTCGGAGGGCTTCGCCAGAACCAGAACACTTCTACATACCGTTGGAGGGCTTCGATACGTCACACGGAGACATTCGATCCCCCAACAGATCCCTTATATAATTCAGCATCACCCTCCTCATCCTCCTCCCCTACACTTCAGGAGTGCCTGTCATATGAGTGAAATTAATGTACTGTCCAAATAATGGAATGATAACAAGCTCGCTGGCGGCATTCAAAAAACAACAAGAGAAGAAATAAACCACACAAAGTTTTCAAACAGATAATTATTTTTTTAGTGTACCCAAAGTATTCACTACACCACGGTTGACTATAGGCGACTTACTATGAGTCGCTAAAAGGGCTTTTGCCGACCTATAGTGAGTCGGTAAAGAGCTTTACCGACCTATAGGATTGGTCGGCGTAACTGGCGTCGGGAAAACTTTTACCGACCGACCAATTTTTACCGACCCATGATTAGTCGGTATTACTCAATTTTTACCGACCTATGGTGAGACGCTAATAACATTATTGCCGACCTAAGTTGCTACTTAACATAATTGCCGACCTACAGTTTGATGCCAACAATTTAAACCATTGCCGACCTATAGTTGGTTGGAATACTAAATCTCGTTACTAACCCTAATCCATAGTAATTATCCGTAATTAACCACAATAGGCCTTGTTACAGAACCAAATAACATGCACATAAATAGACACATACAGGTGAAATGGATCAAGCAATAAATATATTGATTTGGTTCATATCAGAAGGTCTGCTTTGCTTGTAATTCAGTTTATCACAAGCAATCCAAAAGACATGCTTGACCCGATGGTCACATAATACAAGATCCTATTACAAAAGTATTGCATCCCAGTGTCTGCCTTGCACAACACTTGCATATACCACGGTTCAATTACTGATTTGCAAAATGACAAAAGGATCATCCCATTGATGATTTTCAGAGTCACTCACAAAAGGGTCCAAAAGCAATACAAAGTTCAGCTAACTATATGGACCATAGTCATCAGATTTTTGTCAGCAGTTATCAACGCCCAATGCATCCTGCAAGAAAGAATAACAAGCAATCAGTTCACAATCACATAATAAATCAGCACAATATTTGGGGTTTAGGGCCTTCTGTGAATTATTGAATTGTAGCAGTAGCACTTCTCATGAACAAACAAGAATATAAACTTTAAAGATTCAATAATAGTACAGGTCAGGTTCATCTAGTTTGATAGCTGATATTATGCGCAGCATATTGAAGTAGCTAACATTTTGGCTAAAAAGCTTTGTAGAATATGAAAACTGAAAGGCTAACCAATAGAGCAGCTCTGAACATAATTTCCATCTAATGTTTCTTGTCTATAGCACAATTCAGTGTAAAATACCTGAAGCCGGTGGTCTTGCTTCCTTGATGCAAATCTTCAGCTATGAAATATTAAAACAGATTAGAAACGTGGGCCGGCTATTGTAAATCAAATGAAGGACAAGTTTAAGTTTAGCCTATTACTTTTCCATATGGCCATGCAATCCCCATCATCTTAGCATCACCCACTGTATTCATACCAAGATAGGGACGAGGCAGAATTGCATCTCTTTTAAACACATCGGTCACGATAACTTCACAAAACTGGCTTCCAATATACTGACCACCCACAATGGTGGTCAGCTTAGTTGAAATAATAGTTCCTTTCGCCACAGGTTGATCAGATCTACTAATCATGGCATATAATATGGCTTCTTTTCCAACCTGATGCAAGTGATTACTAAGAATGAAATCCATGCATCACAGAACTATGTAATGATAACTAGAAAAAATGTTATAAGAGTATTACTCGATCATCATTTTCAGAGGGAGCACCATCATGTTCAGAGCAAGCACCATCATTACTTGTTGGTGTCGTTGTAATGTGACTTGCACGTCTTGATGGTGCTGTATCATGCACCTGTCCAGGCAAGTTCTGATAGCCTTCATCGTTCAAGTCGTCTCCAGCATCATAATCTTCCTCAGGTTCATCTTCTTCACCCATGAAAGTTTGATCCGATGTTGCATTCTACAAGCAAACATTTCAATAATTGTAAGAGATAAATGACCAGATCAGCATTTTGTTTGTTCATCAATAACCAAGAGCACTTTACCACATGTAATCGTGAAGTAGAACCATTTTGTGACATGGGCTCTGCACTTGTCCTGTCTTGCTGTGGCCTTTGCTCCCTCTGGTCCAGTTGGGACTTTAGCTGATCGACTTCCTTTTGTAGAGCCATTTTCTCCTTTTCAACCTTCTTGCGAGCAAAAATCTCCATTTGAAGCCTTGTAGGTTTATAACACTTCAACCCTGGGGTGCCAACATCTTGAGGAGTTGGCCCTAGACCCCAAACACGAACATATCCTTTAGGCTCCTTCTCTCCACAAACAGCAGCAAATGCATCACCTTCATGAATTGTTTTGTTCTTCAATTCTGGATTCTCTTCAACAATTGCTTTAAGTTTATTCTAGATAAATGAACATGGGTTCATACATCAGTAACTAATATTCCATGCGAAGCAAATGCAGATGGTAACTGTTGTTTTGAAAGAAAAAAAACAGGACTTACGATTATTGGTCCTGCCTCTCTTGATGGAACTCCATTTTTTCTTGTGTGGGCTTTGATAAAGTTTTCATCTCTTCGAGGGGGCCGTCCTAGTTTTATGGCCTATAACAAATATAGAATATGCATAGCTCAGGCTAAGAACCACTGAATAGTAAACATGCTCAGACAAAAACCACTGAATAGTAAATTTGTCATTATTACCAGATCATGCTCAGAACATGCGTAGCTCAGGCTGCCTAATGTATGAGGCACTTGTAACTTTTCCCGGTTTGCTTTCGCCTTTTCCGCGCGAGCCTGTAAAATAATTAAAAAAATATTCAAACATGGAGTTTCTCAGGTGACTGCATATACTGAAGATAACAACTGACTGCATATACAATATATAGTTACTTACTTTTGATTCAACCGACATCCAATAGGTAAAAAGAAATTTCCAATCAGCATCATTAACCCTTTTATCTCTACTTTTGCTCACTTCCTGATCAGTATATTCAACATTTGGTTTAAAGTACGACTTCTTCAGAGTAGCCTTGAACTCTTTCCATTTTTTCCCAGCAGTTCGCATAAACCAGTCAAAGGCATCATCATCAAGATCAAAAATTGCCTGATAGTGAAACAGATTAGGCAGCACAATCAAACTCAGTACATTGCTTATTAATTTTAACAATTGTAGAAAGCAAAATGAAAAATACATTGCACTACCTTTAAGTCAGTCCATAGTGCATACTTCTTTTCAGCATCTACAAGCCTCCAATCATGGCACCCAACTGACAACTTTTTTCTAACCTGGCACCCAAGAGCACTAGAAAACTTCCTACCTTGTTTGTCCACAGGCTGACCACGATCATTGAGTAATATTGGGATTTTAGGCATATCTGGTGTCCTTGAAAATATGTCTTCCTTCCTCGTGATGCCCCTTCCTCCTTTCTTCTTCTTTGGAGTACCATTGTTTTGGTCACCACTGTTAACATCTGGATCAATATAGCACACATGAGAATTATTATTTAGGCACTATTAACTACATACTTAGCTAGGAATTTAAAATCTGGATCAATATAGCACATGAGAATTATTATTTGGTCACCACTGTTAAGTTTGGGACGAATTTAAAATACCTTCATACTCAGCTAGGAAATCATCAGCTGCCTGAATATCAGCCCTCAGTTGTTGCTCTGCAAGTGCAACATTTCTTTGTGTTCTTGGGCGCAAGTTATGAGGTTCAGTTGTTGCATTATTTGTGGTATGAGTTTTCTACAAGAAAAATGACATATGTGAAATACATGTTACATAATGTGGAAATACATTATAACAGCACAAAATATGCATAGAACCTTTGACATTTTCTTGGGTCGAACTGGCCGCACCATAGTGTCCAGTCTAGGGATGTTAAGAGCTTCCAACCTTCTTTTGTTCCTTTCAATATTTGCAAGCTTTTGCTTCTCATACTCAGTAATAGTGCCTACATCATTGTTTCCTCCGGCGTTTGACATTTTTTTTCCTGCAAAAGTGATGATGATATTAGCAAATTTTTCTCAAGTGATGATACAAATACAAGGACAAGTACCTACTACCTTTTACAAAGCAATGAACAGAGCAAAATAACAGAACTAACCAACTATAGTATTACAAGGCTTACTTTCTAGATTTTTTTCCTTGTTTTACTCCTTTGACAACTATGCCATCTATGTCTGTTCTAGCACGAGGGACATGTCCAGGAACCACATTTACAGCCACATTGGTATGTAGATTATGAACTGGCATAGGTACTTGATTTATATCATCCAAGTTTTCATTCTCAGCATCATCAATATTATACCAGACTTGAGGTTTTGACTGAACCACAGAAACCCATTCACTATCAATTGGATCAGGAACATAGTACACTTGAGTTGCCTGTGATGCCAATATGAAGGGTTCATCTGATATCTTGTCACCAGTATTGAATAAATGCTTAAAATTGACAGTGGTGATCCCAAATTGATCTGTTTTTACCCATTTATTCTGTATACGGTTATCAGCCCAATCACACTTGAAAAGCACAACATTTCCTTTGTGGTGATAGTTCAGTTCAAGAATTTCCTTTATGATACCATAATATATGACTCGTCCTACACTTTGACTATCATTATTGCCTCTTTCGAAGCATGTTGTCTCTGCAGCTAGAGCTACACCACTACTTTGATAAGACCTATGCTCATCATATGACTCTGTAGGAAAGCTAACACCATTTATCATGTAGCTGTTATACTGATGTGCAATCATCATTGGCCCCTTAGCTAAAATTTTGATCTCTTCTGAGGCTTCGTCACACATTTCCTCCACCTGTGATTATCAATATTGTTGTTAAAGAAAATGCTACAGATTATATTTTAATATGTACAACCTTGTTTGGTACTTACATGCAACCTAAACCACTCATGGAAACTTTCATGTTGCATGCGGCTGATCTCACGTTTATTTCGAACACCAATTGATGAGAGATAGGCAGCATGCTTGCTGCAAAGGCCAACAAAGACTTCAGCAAAGAAGAGAAAGCAATGAGGAATTACTAAATGAGTTGGACAGCTTACTTTAGGTATGGTTCTGTATTGGGATAGTTGAAAATGACATATCTATGTGCTTGCAGCCATGTCTTGTGATCTAAATTCAGAATGCACTTTCCTGCCAAACCTCTACCAATGTTGCGAAAGAATGGAGTGGTATTACAAATTTCTGTTTGCAGCCCTTCATGATTTCTAACTCTTTGGTTAAAGCAAGTGTCATCTTGTAAATAGCGAGCACAAAGTGTGAGAGCCTCCTCAAACATAGAACCTTCCATAATTGATCCCTCCGGGTGACTTTTTGTACGAACATAGGCCTTACATTTCTTAAGAAACCTAGACATATACGAAATAGGAACTTATCAAGGTATGAAATATGTAGATACTTTTTTTTCCTATGATTTAGTATGTCTAAGAAGAGTACCTCTCCACAGGCCACATGCTGCGAAAGTGGATTGGCCCTGCCATTCTAGCTTGGGCAGGAAGATGAACCATCAAATGTACATTAATCGTAAAAAATGATGGAGGGAATATAGTCTCAAGAAGGCTCAAGGTTTCTGCTATTTCGGCCTCTAGTATTTGCATTTCACTTTTTCGAATAACAGGGGAGTGCAATTTCTTGAAAAAGTTGCTTACACGGATCAAAGCAGCACTGACTTGTTCAGGTAATATTCTCTTCACTGCAAGAGGTAGTAAATCTTGTAGAAAAATGTGGTTACCATGACTATTGAGGCCAATCACCTTTTTTTCGCTAACAAGAACATTATGACGTATGTCAGCTGCATAGCCATCAGGAAACTTTACCCCTTTTAGTACTTGACAAAATAATTTCTTCTCAGCAGGACTCATTGAGTATGGTGCAGGAGGTAAATAAAATTGATTATCTTCTAATTCAACAGGATGCAGGTCACTTCTAATACCTAAAGCTTGAAGGTCCAAGCGAGAATTCAAATTATCCTTCGATTTGCCAGCCACGTCCAAAAGAGTATCCCTTATGTTGTCACATACATTTTTCTGTATGTGCATGGGATCAAAATTATACCGCAACATCAAAGTCTTCCAATATGGAAGCACGAACCAGATGGGTCTTCTTTTCAAAAAAACCAATGGCTCATCTTCCTTGCGTCTCCGATTTGCTGGTTTCTTTCCAGATGGGTCTTTACCATATACTGTATTCAGATTTTTGGTGCACTCCAAAATTTCCTCTCCCGAAAGCGGAGCAGGTGCTGGCCTAAGCTCAGGTTCACCACCAAATGCATCAACATCAAACCTAAATGGGTGGTTTGGATGCAAGAACCTACGATGTCCCATATAACATGACTTGCCACCATTGCCAAGTCTAAGGGAACAGATCAAGGAGTGGCAATCAGGGCAAGCCGCTTCACCGGATGTGACAAACCCAGACACACTGCCTAGACCAGGAAAATCAGTGATGGTCCATAGTATTGCAGCATGCAGCTGAAAGTATTCTTTCTTGGAAGGATCATAGGTTCTCACCCCATTAACAAACATATCAAGCAGATCATAAACAAGTGGCTGAAAATACACATCCATATCTGCACCAGCAGCAGATCGTCCGGGAATCAACAAGGACAGGATGAAATTAGAATCCTTCATGCACATGGAAGGTGGAAAATTGAGTGGAATCAAAATACCAGGCCATATACTGTAGCTAACACTCATGGTTCTATAAGGACTGAAACCATCGGTAGCAAAAGCTAGGCGGATATTACGGCTATCAGAAGCAAATTCTGGATGATTATCATCAAAATCCTTCCACAACGGCGAATCTGCAGGATGCCTAAGCAAATCATCGTCTTTTGGTAGTTTCTCATGCCACCTTGTGAGACTTGCAGTTTTAGAGGATATAAACAATCTTTGGAGTCTTTTCTTTATAGGAAAGTAACGAAGGACCTTCTTAGGAACCTTATACTCACGTTTCCCATCTAGACTCTTCTTTTCTGATTTCCAACGTGACGCTTTACATTTCGGACATGAATTAGAGCTTTCATGCTCTCTCCAAAAGAGAATGCAATCATTTTCACATGCATGTATACTAGTGTACCCAAGTCCTACAGATTTGACCAATTTCTTAGCTTCGTGGAAGTTTTTAGGAAGTGCTGAACCTTTAGGAAGTGCATCAGCAAGCAAATCCACTAGCAAATTAAAACTTCTATCAGTCCATCCTCCAATGAGCTTTATATGAAGTAATCTAACCAGAAAACGTAGCTTGGAGTAGTTAGTGCAACCTGGGTACTACTCTTGACTATTATCTGCTGCTAGCTTTTGAATGCCCGCTAGATCTGGATTTAGCGCCTCAAAAGAATCATCTTCTTCCATATCTCCTCTATCATCCAAACCACATGCTAAGTCCCTAAGCAACTCAGATACGTCATCCTCTTCATTAGACTCCTCCATACACTCAGGAGTATCATCATTACCATGGTTCACAAAAGAGGAGCTAGCTTCTCCATGTAAGGTCCATGTTCTATACCCTTGAAGGAATCCATCACATATCAAGTGTTCACGCACTTCACTAGCCTCTCTCCAAAATGAGTTCACACACTTTCTGCAAGGGCATAATATCTTGTTCCCTACCGCAGAATTCCTAAATGCAAAAGCTAAGAAACTGTTGACCCCTTGTGTATAAGTCAATGTCACCCTACATGCAAGTTTTATGTTAAAATCTCAAACTAACTGGATGGAGCACTTTTAGTTGACAGGGAAAAATTTGTGTTGTACCTATCATCATCGTCGATCCAAGATTTGTCCATGCTAAGAAGGTGGGACAACAGACATATGGTAAGTGATGTAGCAGCATACTTTGGTAATCAGCCATGTCCACACACACATGCTTGTAAAAGGAAACAAGAGATCTAGAGAATGCGAGCCTTACTTGCTGTCTATGTCGTGCTGCTGCAAATTTTCCTCCTGCCGCAACCACTTTTTGCCACCAGCTTCTTGGGTGATACTTGTACTGCTCCAACAAAAAGTAGTGGTTAGTTGTACTGCTGGAACAAAATTAAGCATAAAAACTTTGGCACAAACAACTATTCTGAACACTAGGCAAAGGTCGTGTGATTAATTTGAAACATACACAAGTAGAGGGGATTGGTTTCAGGTCTTTCTTTACTTCTTGTCTGCAATTAGCAAGACGAACAGACATATAAACAACTATATTTTCAACTGAGTTCTATGTTAGTTTTTATGCGCAATATTCTTTGAAACAGTAATTAGCTACAACTAAATTACGGAAGGCTATCCATCAAGCAGGCATTCCATCAAGCAGGCTATCTCTCTGTTTCTATAGCTCAGCGTTGCAACATCCCTTAAATTTGGTCACTTCCTTCCTCCGCAGCCTCAAAACTACATGATGCAGATTACCTACACAAGCTGCAGACCAATTTCAACATACAGGTTCACAAACAAAGCAAGATCCCAGATTCGACCTACAGATTGGGAATACAGATACGGAAATTTGAGATGCAGATAGCGAAATTCGAACTGCAGATAGGGAAAACCGAAAAGGGAGAACCAAATCCGAGCTACGGCTAGGGAAAGAAAGGAGGAGGGCAGGGGGACGGGGGAAGGATTACCTGCACGACGATGGATTAGTCCCAGGTCGAGCACAGCACAGATCTGGCCGTGGTTGGGGGCGACGTCTGATTTCCTTGTTCTTGGGGGATGCGGCGACTCCTTCTTGTTGGGGGCCGGTTACGTCTGCTTCTGGGACGCCTTGCTTGCTTCAGGGCGGCGGCGGCGGCGGCGCCATGTTCCTGGTTGAAGCTTGGTGGCGGAGGCAGACAGGGTGGGTGTGCGCGGCGGCAGGGCAGGCGGGTGTGGCGGCGGGGAAGGAGACAGCGAGCGGGAACAATTGCTGCGAGTGTGAGAATGCGCGCGTGGACGGCGGGTTGGGGAAAATGTTTTAGGGCGCAGCGGAGCAGCACCGCGAGCTTATTTTCACTTTGCCGCTCTGTTCGATGCAGCACCGCGCGCTTATTTTCACTTTGCCGCTCTATTCGATCCCCGACCGACGGTGCGACGCCCATGTTTTCCCGACCTTTTCTCGGACGTAAATTGGAATATTCACCGACACAAGGTGGAACGCTATTGCTCAACATATTTAGCGACCAATAGATGGTCGGGAAATACGGAATCACCGACTCACCTTCCGTCGCCCACTTTTACCGACTTATCTTCCATTGGTAATACTGTATTTTTACCGACCAACTGGGGTTGGTAATACTCAACCGTGGTGTAGTGATTTGTTCCCCCGGCAAAAGGTTCTAAACGTTTAATTATACCTTCACCTAGAATTTTTTTTCCTTTTTACGGTTGCTCTCTGCATGCTTGCAAAATTATACATGTAAAATTCATACCATCCATGTTCGACTCAAACATCCTGCTAGATTCCTCCTATTAGTCTATATGCTGAGTCCCACGAACCGACCATTGTCATCATGGTGCCTTTCCTTTTGGAAGCACATGGATCTGTCGTCTATGTGAGCACCAAATAAACTGCATCACATGCATGGGGTGGAGAGGAGTTTGCATCATTATAAATTACACAAGTATTCACGGGAAAAGATGGGATTGCGTTTCACATACACATAACAATCAATTTGCAAACTTTTGGACCATACTACTTGCATAGTGATCTAAACCCTCCTCCTCTGTTTCGCTTCAACTCCTAGCTAGCAAACAATGAGCCTCTAAAGGTTTCACGTGTTGCGTCAAATTCCTTGGTACCAGCGAGATAGCCTGCCCGGACAACGTCCCAATTTCATATTGTGCAAATAGTGCCACTTAATTTCTACCATGTACGGACTGGGAAGCGCAAAATTTGCTCTGCATTGGCTTGTCTGCTATGAAAGCTTTGTGCAACAGGATCACTACAGGGAACATGCTTTCTGCATTGTACTTCTTGGCAATGAATGGCATTTTTTTTGGGTATTGACAGCTGTGACTGCTCATGCTTGCCAGCCCACAATAATCAATTGTGTAAACTAATAGATTCCTCTTATATATTGTCACTGTGAAACCGAAGTTAGGAACCTGCAAAAGTTTGGTTTGGATCAGCTGTAGGGGCGGCCCGCACTCCTTATATATAGTATCCATGTGTAGTGTCCACTGATATTTTGATGGTTGATAAGGAGAACTAATTCAGGCGAGATCAGTAGGACCACAAGAAAACCGCAGAGAAAATTCACAGATGAAATTTTCTTCAGTATAATGCCATAAGTCGATCTAGACACGAATATGGTTTAAAGGGAAAGGAGAAATTTCTCAACTGACGGGCCTTGTTGGATGAGGGAAGATTTGGTGAACTGGGTAGTGGCTAGGAATACACATGGAGGCAGAGTTGATTAAGAGATCACACGTTTATTTGAAGTTATTAATTCATAGGAAATATTACCATGCCACAGTAATTTATTATGTCTTTATTCCCTATTGGTTAGTTAACTAGTTCTCACCCCTGACCTGAGGGGAAGTTTGGATAGAAGTCTGTTCATCAGATGAATAAATAGTATCGACAGAAATTTGTTCGTAAGTTTCAAAAATAGTTTCAACACTGCAAGTTTGCTTGTATTTCGTACATGTAGACATTTTGTTGGGCCGCACTTAGCCATTGGAGAGGATCCGAGGAACATATTGTAGTGATGTGAAAAAATTGCAAGCTTTCCACTATCAATTCAACATTGAAACCATGACAATATGAATGAGCTACCTTGTAAAGCTGATGAGGCGCATCAATTATATTCAATTTGATCTCAGAGCTTTGAAGTATCTATTATGGCCAACTAGTAGAACTAAACTAGTAACACAATTTCCACAAATAAAACATTATCATAACAGTAAAGTTATGACGAACCGTATTTAAAATTCACAGATTCACTAAGTCAAATTTCATTTATGTTTTTTAGGTCTCTAAAACTATACTTTACCCTTTGCGACGTTCGCTGGGTGACGCACGGCCGCCGGGGAGGCGCCTTCGAGATGCCCGCTCGGGCTTCCGCAGCAAACCACACCCGGCAATAGAGACGATGAAGAACGTCGGGGGTAGTCGCCGTAGGCTCTTGTTGGCGTGTCGCGAACTGAGGTTGTGTCCATCTTATTAGTGCACTTGGGCGACAGCATCCGACCATTACCGTGGGTCCAGGAGCAACAGCTCGCCATGTCCATCGGGGAGGCGCGAATGACGAAGCGATGGAGAGGACCATGCTGGTCGTTCAATTTTTAGTTTTTTCACAAATCTCAAAGGTATAAGGGATAGATATAAGAGATCTGCTGTGACTTCTGATGTTCATATCTTATAACTGGATCGAGGATCTCCCTTATACTTGGATATGAGGGATCTCTTTTAAGCAATCTTCTGGAGATGCTATTGCTTCAGGTATATATGAGGAGGCCCCTCGGTCGGTATTTTGTGGGCCTTAATTAAACACTAAAGATTATGTCCCGTAACTGTACAAAGACAACGTCATCATCGTCCATTCTTCTTGTTCAAACATATTGCCAGCACATCATGGGCCCACGCATCAGGTATTCTGATACTTGTGACAAAACATTATTTGTCACTAAATCCTATTGTATCAGCGAATTATGCCTACGTGCACGTGGCAGCAATAGTGGGCCCACATGTTAGGTATTCTGTGGCCCACAACGAAACATTATTCATCACTGATATGTTGTGCCCGCGAATATTTTCACATGGCATACTAGGTAGGGCTCCATGGGTCTACTTGTCAGTGATTCCGACAATTGTAAGAATTTATTATTTGTCACCAATTTCTTGTGTTCGAGAATAGTGCCACACATGGCTAGGGTAAATCTCTTCAAAAGGTTGAGAGCCAGCCCATGTGTCCTCCACCAATCTAGTTTGTGATCCATCATTAGTTTCGAAAGAACCACATTCTAGCTCTTGATTTAGATCTCTTCATGACACCTTTCCACACGAGATGGTGGCTTGTTAGTGTTGCCATGAAGCAGCCAGGCAATGGCGCCGTGAACTTATCGATGGAGATCGAGGAGGCGATATGTATAGATGACAAAGGGTGACGTCCTCTGCTTCACCATGATGAACAGAAAAGTACACAAGCCATGGCTTTTCTTTCTCCTTATTGCAACGTCCTAGTGTCCTAATATATCCTCCTATGATATTAATAGCAAGAGGTCAATTTCGTTCTATAGGACTTTTCTGACGCTCAGCTATTACACTCAACTTAGTCAGGTAGCTAGTACAAGAATGGACATCGACCTCTTTTAGTACATCTTGCATATATAATACCGCTTAATTAGCTTCATACCTACAATAATCAGAAGTTGGACCAAGAGTACTTCCGATACGTTGAGCCGATTGTCTTCATCATTCACTAGGCGTGATACTTTTCCATGCACCATCTACAACCTTAATTAGAGTAAAAAAACCTTGCGTACGTGCCAACCCACCACTAGAACAGATATGCTGATTAGTGACGTTCTTAACGCATCACCGACTGCTTGTAGTGACGAAATTTTCATCATAAATCGCGATTTATGACCTTTTAGGGTCCGTCAGCAGTCGAGCGTGGTTTACGACGTTTTCACTGTTCGGGCAGCCAGCCCGGGCCGCAAGGGCATGATACGATACTTTGTATACGTATACTGCCACGATGGCACGATGACATGGCGCCCAACGTGGCAGCGTTGCCACATAAGCATGATGACGTGTCCATACACGTGTCAACTTTCTGCTGGTCCACATGTCGTTTCCCTATTGGTCCACGCGGCGTTTTTTTACTGGTTGACGTGTCATGTTTTCAAGAGTCTACGTGTCACTACTCTATTAGTTTATGTGTTGTTTTTTATTGGTTCACGTGTCTTTATTTTAAGAGTACACGTGTCGTGCTTTAATTGCGACACGTGTCATTTCGCGGTTGGTCCACGTGCCTTTTCCTGGTTGCTCCACATGTCAATTGCTCAGATCGTCACCCAGCACATAAATGGCCTTATGCGGGCCCATTTGAGGTCCAACTATTTTGTCACAAATCATATCAGGTTGGATCGTCACAAGCAGATGCCAAATTTATCTTGTTAAATACATAGAAGAGTCATGTATACATGACAAACCAAAATGATGTCGGAGTTCACATTCCATACAGATCACGAAATGATGCCAGATTACAAAATGGTGACCCATGAACGGAGAGTTCAGTAATCACACCAAAACTAATCAGACTAGAAAATCATTCAAATGTCAGAGATGAAGGATGCACCTGACCACCCTCAAAATTAGACATGAGGCAAGCGATCATGCTTGCCTTTTATGCTGATTCATTCCTCAAGTGCTCTAACTGCGCTTCCACAGTGCGGTTTGAGTCTCTCGCTTCTTGCACTTGCTTCCGCAAGGCATCGATCTCCCTCCTCTGTTGTTCAACTATTTGTTCAACTTGTCGACCTTCAGCTTTCTCGCGCTCAAGTTCAGCGATCAGTGCTTCTAACCGGGAACAAACGGGAACTCTGAGTTTTTTCTTTGATTGTAGGCCCACTACTTCAAGAAAGGTACTTGCACGGACAACTTCACGAACAGCACGACCAGGAGACATCGGTTCCTCTCCCTCTCGGACAGGTTCTTCCATCATCGCTTCCATATCATCCTAGCAAAACAAGGGTGACATGTCAAAGTTCTATCTTGTTCACAGATTTTTACAGTGCGGGACAGGCATAAGAGGACATGAAAAGGAAACAAGGACTTACAAGAGCTTTCTGAACTGTCTCACTAAAAGAACCAGTTTTCCGTGATGAATGAAACTCCCTGAACAGGTCCACCACGGTGGGCTCGGCATCCTTGAATTTATCTCTCTAAAATCATGTGCAAAGAAATGTTTAAAAGGATTTGATCAGAAGAAATGAAAGGAGTCGATTGACTAGTTCCTTACCACGGCATGGGCCTGTGCAACATAGCACCGGGAGCCTGTGCGCTGATACATCCGGACTTTCTCACGGTTCCGCTGGTTTGCAAGGCACGTTTCCTGCAAAAAGCACATTTCTGTGAGTGATAGAAAAAAATACAGTGTTTCTAACGTCCAGCATAATTTAAGCGTTTCTGTGCAATGAACAAATTTAATAAAGAGTAAAACAAGTAGTAGTATATCAAAACACTTAAGTCTATAACAAACAAAAAAAGGCACGACAGAGGGAACCAATAGAGCAGAACAAAGTACAGGTACAACATAGTAACTGTATGTCTACTCTAAAATCTTATGGCATCTTGAATTAACTGTTTAACATTAGGTTGACTGACAAGGAACGAGGCGCTTTCAAGTTCTGCCATACCATGTGCTGTGGGCTTGACCACAACTTCAGGAGTTCTGCCCATTGGTTGTCATCCATCGATGACACAGGTGATTTGGTAATCCGTTGACTCTCCGATACATTATCGAAGTACTTCTTCTTCAGCTTATATCTCATTTGACGCTGGCCGGATTTCAGCATGTCATCACAAGCTGAAATCACTGGTTTGCTGGTGGTGTCCATGGAAAATTGCACCTAGTACAGAGGAAATCAAAGTTATTCTCAAAATGGAATGAAAAGATCGAGCATCCGTGAGCTTATCAGGTTTGGTACAGCAAATCAAATAGAATTTCCCTCCAGTGTTGACCATGAGTTGATATACTTACGGAAACTTTTTTGATGTAGTTAGAAAGATGATCATGCTCATGCTACAACTTGTTCTAGCGAGGAAGGACTGGTATGTGCCTCCGCAGTACGATGCCGGCCTCAGTGGCAAGCTTTGCAGCTTGCCTTGGTACTTCAGGCCGTTTCTTGCCTTCGGAAATGTGGATTGGCAACTTCATGTGCATTCCTTTGTTGATCCTTTCCAGATCTTTCCCGGCTCTTCCTGGGCCCTTTGGAGTAGTTCTGATTTCTTCCTCTAACAAATTGCATGTGTTAGTCATTAAGTGGCTATCAGCAATAGAGCAAATAATATCTAGTAACAACAAAGGAGATCCTTGCCATCATCAAGCACTTGGCTCCTGTCCTCTTGTGTTTCTTCGACAGGGTTTGCAGCGGACAATTCCCTTGCCCGCTGCCTAGTTATTCTTGTGACTTCTTGAGGAGGTGGCAACACTCTCTTGGAATCTCTTTCGCCTGTAACAGGACTGGTTGCATCCTGCGTTGACCTCTTCTGCCCTCTCCCCTTAGGAACTTGTAAGGCCTCGACACGAAAAATAGAAGAAAAATTAGCTATGCAATGACTACGGTACTAACAAGTAATTAACAATGTAACAATGATCGCAGAAACTTGTGAAAAAAATTAAAACCTTATTACTACTGTCTCCGTTTAGGGTCCCTGGCAGACCAAGGCTTCTGAAGATTTGTTGATTTGCAGCAATTATTTTCAGTCGTTGAAGCTCATATTCGTTGGTCTCTTCCTCTTCATGGTGAACCACATCCGCTACACATTCGTAGAACATATTGTGAGAGATTGATGTTTCAAATACAAGTCGAGACAAATATCAGTTGTATATGCCCAAAACAACAAACAAAAACAAATCAACATCCCCTACAAAGATGGAAGCAATATACCGGCCATCGACGGATTCCGTCCTGGTGCCATCGAAGTCTTGGAGACGGACAGAGCGTGGTTGCATACAACAAAGAGTGGTGTGTGTGTGTGTGTTTGGGGGGGGGGGGGGGGGGGTTGCCAGGACATGGAAGTGGATCTAGGGAACGGCAACGAGGTATGCTGGAGCAGGGAGCGGCGAGACGAGATCAGGTTGTTTTTTTTTTTTTGAACGGAGACGAGATCTGGTTTGGTTTGGCAGCGAGGGCAAGGTTCAGCGCACTTTCATGGCTTCCTTGGCATAGTTTACCAAAAGACCCTTGGCCGCGGATCGGGAAAAGAACACGGATGTGTGCGGAGAGGAAGGGACAATATGGACTTTTCGCATCACGGGTGAAATTTTGAAAGTGCTGCTCACGTTTCGGTGGGCTGGTGAAAATTTGGCAGCAGCTACATTATGAATTTGTGACGTTTTCGAGCAACGGGGTCGTGTACAAACAGAAGACGATCCCATGATCGAAACCAGACCCATGGGAACGTCCCTGGAACTGACATAGAATACAACGGATAAATATGCACCCAGCCTAACCATCAACATGCACAGTGCTAAATACTAGAAGAAAAAACATCGTTGAAACAAAATCAACCCAAATCTTGTCCAAATCGACCCCAACAGACCCTAACCTGGTAAAAATGAACTCGACTCTCAACTACACATAACTCGACTCGGGGGGTGTTATCCGAGAAGCGTCCTTACAGTAAAATAAAAGATTGGACGAGTTATCGGAGAATGGTTCCTGGATTCACCATCTCTGCGGACGGACTCATCCGTAGGCCGTAGCGCGGTCACCGGCACACGCCTCTTTAGAGTTGTCGACGAGGTAGCCGAACAATTCTGTAAATGGAAGCCAAATAAGAGGGCATTGAGAGCATTTTGTGGAATCCGGATTCCGGATACCACAAAGACGAAGTGTCACTCTAGGAAACTGTGAAATGAAAAAGTATCTAGCGAGAAACTACAGTGTGTTCCCGGTTCCCGCGAAGCCCGGTGAAACGTCCAACCCTGTCAACCTTGCGCCGCAGAGAAGCTTCTCAGAGAAGGAATCAACTGTGATGACAAACCTTCGATTCGGTCCCTAATACTAGCTCTTTGCTCTTTCGGGCGAGACAACAATGCAGCCCTGTTTGTATTACCTTGTGATTGTGGATTCTGGATTCTAAAAGCACAAGCTGAAACAAAAGGCCAGCCTTGAGTCTCAACAATGTGGCCTGTGCTTGTGCAGGCGGTGCACTGTTGTGGCTTTGCCATGGCGTCGTGACATCCGGGAACCTTCCCACTGAGTCAATGGCTGTCAAAACAGGAATTAGCAGGATTTTGATAAAGCGATGGGTTTAGCTGTCCCTTCCCTCAGACTGAATTTGTGTCTGACCGTGTCCAATTCCAACCCGTCCAAAATTTCCATCCCAATCCCCAACTATCAAGATTGAATGCGGGGTGTTCCCTTGTATGGGTCTGGTTTCGATCAGGATCGTCTCATGCTGCGATCATGGTACACTTCAGAGAATTAGACCCACGCAATTGGAATGAAGGATTTGTTCCTCATTCCTGCGGGAATTGAACTGTTTCCTGTGAAATTCCTAAGACTTTCCAAACGGGGCCTGAAAAAGAATTGGGCTCCGGTTCGTGTAATAAGTTAGAGAATTTGCACGCTTTCTCAATTATCATTTCATTCGCGAATAGCTGGATGTGTCCATGCCTTTCCTCATACCATATTACTTCCCGCTGGCAGAGAGGATGATCAGCCACTCATAGGTTAACTCGATGCACATGTATATGTTGACAATCATGATCAAACACGCACGAAGTTAATTCTGTTATTCTTTCTTCTCCAGGACGCTTATAACAAGAAATCATACTTTGCAATTACTATGATGCTTGAGTATCAAGAGATTAATACATTCAGCACAGATACGGTGCCCCGCACCATTTGTCCGGTATTGTCAAATTACTCACTGACAAGGATATTCCAATGAAAAGGGCAAACTTGATCCATGGATAGTCTCGTGTAGTGTTTACACAGGGGAAGACCCATTGTACCATACCGGAGATGATACGAGATGGCTCGACACGCCTAAGAATCTACGATATGAAGAGATTGTTTCGTTCTCTGAACCAAAACTATATTAGAACCTGGTTGCTTCACAGTCCTTGAGGCCTTCATGAGGGAGGCGCAGGTACGGTGCCCCGCACCATTTGTCCGGTATTGTCAAGTTACTCACTGACAGGATATTTCAGGATATTCCGGTGAATAGGGCGAACTTGATCTCGGGATAGTCTGTGTGTTTACACAGGTGAAGACCCGGCGTACCATACCGGAGATGATACAAGATGGCTCGACACGCCTAAAGAAGCTGCGATATGAAGAGATTGTTTCGTTCTCCGAACCAAAACTATAATAAAAGCTGGTTGCTCGTGAGGGAGGAGCAGGTACAGTGCCCCGCACCATTTGTCCAGTATTGTGAAGTTACTCACTGCCGGGATATTCCTGGAATAGGGCGAACTTGATGATGGATAGTCCCGTGTAGTGTCTACAGAGGGGAAGACCTCGCGTACCATACCGGAGATGATATGAGATGGCTCGACACGCCTAAGAAGCTGCGATATGAAGAGATCGTTTCATTTTCCGAACCAAAACTATAGTAAAAGTTGGTTGCTTCACAGTCCTTGAGGCCTTCGTGAGGAGATTTTTGTTATTTCACTCATGAAACCGAAGTGAGGGAGGAGCAGGTACGGTTCCCCGCACCATATGTCCGGTATTGTCAAGTTACTCACTCACGGGATATTCCGGCGAACTTGATCTTGGATAGTCCCGTGTAGTGTTTACAGAGGGGAAGGCCCGGTGTACCATACCGGAGATGAATATGATACGAGATGTCTCATAGTAATTGCATCTTCCCTTAATTTATGGATGAGAAAAAGAATATTTATGAGTAGCATGGCAACTACAACTCGTACAATGGGGTGTAAGCCGTCTAATACTCCTAAATTTTAGCGCCTGAGGTGGTTGTCTCGCGAAACAACCGCCTATTTCTTTTACCTCCCTCTCTCTCTTCCACCTCATCAAAAATCCTATGTGGCGTTGTATGAGACGGGCTACGTGTAACGTTGTACCTGCCCTAAGTTAGAGAATTTGCACGCTTTCTCAATTATCATTTCATTCACGAATAGCTTGATGTGTCCATGCCTTTCCTCATACCATATTACTTCCCGCTGGCAGAGAGGATGATCAGCCACTCATAGTTGGCTAAAAAATTAGCTTGCTAATAATTTAGTTGGCTAAAATTAGCCGATCCAAACAGGGCTCACTGACGGGATATTCCCGAGAAATAGGGCAAACTTGATCACTCGTATAGTCTCCTGAAGTGTTTACACACAGGAAGAAAAATTGAAAGGAACCGTGTTCACGAACCGCAGCGGCCACCGACATCACTGCGGCGTAAATCATGCATCGCACTACATAAATAACCCTGATGAATAAAGATAGGTATGGAATGCACGGGATAAGCGTGAATCAAACACGGAACAAGATATGTTTGGTATTGTCAAGTTACTCACTTCTGGATATTCCCCTGAATAGGGCAAACTTGACGGGATAGTCCCGTGTAGTGTTTACAGAGGGGAACGCTCTACCATACAGACGAACTGAGAAAAATCGAAAGGAACCGTGTTCATGAACCGCAGCGGCTACCAACATCACTACGGCGTAAATCATGCATCGCACTACAGAAATAAGCCTGAATGAAGATAGATATGGAATGCACCTCGGATAAGCGTGAATCGAACACGGAAAGTGATATGTCTGCGCACAGCAGGTGGTGATCAGCATCATGCCTCCACAAAATAAGCATCTTACTGGGGAGTCAGGCACTAATTAGTAGTATCAAACTATGGCTCGACACACCGGCCCATCCTAATCTAGTCTTATTGCGCCGCAAGCTTTTACAAGGTACATTACTAGGATCCGCCATTCTATCTAGAATCATTTCCCAATCCCTAAGCCACCTCTCAGACCAAAGAAAACTATCATCGGCGGCGTCGGTGCGTCGGCGTCGCGCGGCATCAGCAGGGTCATTGTCCTCGGCGGCGTCCGCATCGGCATCTTTCTCCTCGACGGCAGGGTCATTGTCCTCGGCGGTGTCGGCGGCAGCGTCTTTCTCCTTGGCAGCAGGGTCAGTGTCCTCGGCAGCGTCCGCGTCGGCATCTTTCTCCTCGGCGGCAGGGTCATTGTCCTCGACGGCGTCGGTGGCAGCGTATTTCTCCTTGTGCTCTGCGTCTTCCTCCTCAGCGGCGGCGTCTTTCTCCACGGACGCAGCTGTTTTGATCTCCACCAGCATCCTTCGAAATTCAGAGACGTGTTCGCGGCAGCTGTTGAAAGCTACACAAACAATCAAGAAATTTAGAAAAAATCGAATCAATTTGAACAAATTTAGAAACAACCGACACGTATATAATGAATCGTGATCTCAATCATGGGAACGTCCCTGAAAGTGATACATTGCGCTTACTTCGGACTAGGTTTGTCAGGTGCCTGTTGCATATGGAGATGATCTCGTCGAGTTCACTTGGTGGACTTCCGGCTCGCTCCAGGCAGTCCCCCAGTTTCCCCAGCTTGCTATGCGAAATTCCCATGAACGACAGGAGATTCGCCAGAACATCGAACCAGTTAAGAACTGCTATCATGAACTGGTTTGATAGAATCTCGCGGTTAAGCTTCGTCTTCATGCGCGTAATCCTCCCCTGGTCGTCGGCCATGGCCTGCATCTTCCTCTTGACGGCTGCTATCCTAAACAGAGATCCAAAGCAAGGCAAAATGAGAAGAAATCGACAGCGGAGGCGATGGCAGAAATAGAAAATAAAACAATAAAAATTCAAACCGCTTTTCCGGGATTATTTCTTCTACGGGAACTTCCACAAGCCCTGGGCTTGCATTGCTCCTGTCGCTTGCGGCTGCGCCCCCCCCCCCCCCCCCCCCTGTTGCTCGTTCCTCCCCTTGTCCATGTTTCGCCTACATACATATGGAAAGCAAAACGAGTAACGAGACTAAAATTCATGAAGAAGCAAAAATCCGATAAGATGATTGAGGATATCGAACATCAGAGAAGAAAATGGATACCTTTTTTTTCGCAAATCTCTGAAGCTCGACATAGTGAGAGTTTGTGGTGCGAGTGATGCGCGGATGAGCACGGGTGGAGACGTTTAAGACTTTATGGTGCGAGTGATGCCTGTCCGCCGGAAGAAAATGCAGGCTGCGCAGGAGGCCCACCTGTGTCACTGACAGTGGCATATTCGGGATTATGCAATTTTGCAATGGCACGGTATGACGGGAACCCGCGAGAGCCTAGGAACTACAGTACGGTAGTAGGAAGTGTTCTCTGACATAGCCTACCATGCGGAGATCCAAGCGTGGTTGCTTCACGCGGAGACCAAAAGCGTGGTTGCTCATCATCAGGCAGTTGAAAATGAGTCAAGACGGGCGGCTGACACCATTGTCTTGTCTTGTCAAGTTTGTACTCGGGCAGTTGAAAATGAGTTGTAGTGCATCTCGGGAAGGTCCGATTCACCCATGGCTTCGTCCACTACTAGCTTAATGATCGCGTGACTGGCTGGTGGACCCAACACTTTTATGGACCCACATGTTGGTGACAGGAAGGGTCGGCTACAAGTCAACCTCCGAGAAACAAAGGGCCGCGCCCGTGTCAAAAAAAAAGGGGCCGTGCCGCTTCTTCTTCGCCAAATCGCCCCCTTCTTACTGTTCACTGCTTCGCATTTTCTCCCCAATACTCTGCCTCTTCCGGTAACCACGCACCTCGCATCGTCCTCACCGTCTTCGACTTGGATTTTCAAGGTAAGGCCTCTGTAGGTCTCTCAATCCATCTGGGCGCTGATTTTACCCACGATTGCAACTTATTCTGGATCCATATCTCACATGCACCGTACCGTATCCACCCTGTTCAATCGATTTGTGCTTAGTTTCGAGAAGAGAGAAGCAACGACTATGGCCGGAGATGACGATAGGGTCGACCTGAGTCCGCTCCGCGTCGGCGGTAACTCTGCCGTCACATTTGGAGGCACATCTGCAGGCGATGCACAGCTCCCCACCCAAGTGAGGGCTTTTGGTGCTCCCACCAGGGGTGATGGCGACGAGACCTCCCAGCGTAGGAGAATGTAAGTTAGCTCAATCGCTTTTATTTCATGTTTTGCGCACCATGCTTCTGATCGATTTCATCAAAATCGATTATCGTTTCACCTGTATCCGATACATATATATATACAGAGGGTAGTACTAGGTGTAAGCCATATATAGTATATATCTATGCGCCTCATCCAGACTTTAAAAGTTCTATTCACATTCAGATTAATATATCCAATTAGTCGATTCAATGGTTTATCATTTTCATCCAATTAGTGAATTAATTGGTTATCATATTTTTGAATTAATATATGCAAATAGTCAATTAAATGGTTTATTAATATTTTCATCACATATGCACCGTGATAAATATACAGAGCCTGATTTCATTATTGTGTTTATTAATTATCATTATTGTGCATGGACAGGGGGGCAGACACCCTTTCGCTAGACGTCTCGTGCTACATCTTGGAGAAAGTTGATGGCCATGGCCTTGGCATTTTACAGTCACTTTCCTTTGGCAAGTCATTTAAAGATGCTTGCAAGGAGGTCTACCGCGTATGGTCTGGCCTCCCCATGCTTATCACATCTGTTTACGGTTCTGCTTGGGCGCGGGAGACTGATGTTGATCATAAGGCAGGGAAATTCGGTCTTCATCGTGTTGGGTATAGGGTGACTGCTGGACATGCTGGATGCGCTTGGGCCCGTTATGATCCTGAAAGGCGGTTCCAGTGCCAGTCAGACGAACTGAAAGGGCAGAGCTGGTTAGGAGGCAAAGATGACTGGCTTGTTACTAGCGATGAGGAGTATAATCTGAAGCTCGTCAATCCAGTTACCGGTGGAACTCGCGGCCTGCCTACATTATCCGAGATGCAGGGTACAGATATGGATGCTGCCTTGGAGTTGAGGCAGCGGGGATATTGGGGATGCAAACCGTATGTGCACCGTGTTGTACTTTGCCGCACGCCGAGGCAGGTAGGGGATTATATGGTCGTCGTCATCTTCTCCTGGGGGCTCATGGCCTTCGTTCAGGAAGGCGAACCGAGTTGGACAGCTTTGACACGGCAAGCAGGACATGACGATGTACTTTCCAGCAGTTACCTTGGCGGGGATAGACATTACTTTGATGCCATCTTGGTTGACAGAAATGTTGTGGCAGTCACCAAGGCTGGAAGTGTACTAACATGGGACATTGATAACAGGCCATGCAACAATCCTAAACTGATGATACTTGGGACATCATACATGGAGGGACGGCTGGATTATTGGCCGGTGGAAAGAGTGATTTACATTGCCAAGTCCCCTGAAGGCAACATCATTTTTATCTGCATGTTTGGTTATCATGATGTTAATCAGCGCAGCGGCATGGGCCACGGTGTCAGGATGTATCGTAATGATCTAACATTCTGCGTGATGAAAGGCTTGCTGGTCTATGAGCTGCTTGCTGATCCAAACAACGAGAAGAAATATTGGAGGCTCAAGTCAGACGACTTTGGAGGTCACTATTCTCTCTTCCTAGGGGCAAACTACCCCTTCTTCTACGATGTGCCGTATGGCTCGTCGTTGCTCCAAGGTGGCCGTGTTTATGTATCTGACTTGGGTTTCGAAGGTGGCCATGTCGGCGTATTTTGCCTCGATAAGTCACATCGCCCCTTCGACTACAAGAGCATATACTTCCCGGTTGTTGGTGAGCCCAAGCAGGTCTCTATGTTCTTCAAGCCTACATCATATGTTTAGGTGTTTTATATTCATTCTACTTTGTATTTTTTTACAAACTATATATGATGTTTAAGTGTGTGCAGTTGTAAGTGATCTAATGGGAGACTCCTAATTTATGGATCGGATGTACTGTTAGTCAAACACTAGTTAATTTCATGAGTTTATTTAAATATATGCACACAATCACGGAGCAGCTAGCTATAGATGCACGCGCATCCACTAGCCCATCACGGAGCATGCACTCCGATCGGTTGGCATTCAGCCAACTACCTTGTTTCAATGACTGGTGGGCCCAACTCGGTAGGTGGTCCCAGAGGCCAGTGAGCTTAGGATTCCGGAAGGAGAGTACATCTTCGTCGATCCGGATATCTCTCGATCTGGACAATTCCACCGCCTTCATGGCCGCTTTCATGGATCTAGTGGGCCTACACCACCGCTTTCATGTTGTCATTCCTCCCCTAGTGGGCCGCTTAGCGACAATGTGTCTCAGGCTGGTTGCAATGGGCTCTCCAGGTCCAGCTTGACGGTATGGTCTATAGTACGGGCTCTCAGATTTCCTCAAAAAGAAATACTAGTCCAGCCCACGGAGCGACGTGAAGGACGCCATGTGGCCTTACTCGCGGGCACAAGAAGGCACCCGACATGTGGGATCGAAGACATGGGCCCCGCGTTGGTACTGTGCCTTTAGCCGCGGGCAACCAAAATAAGTGACAAAAATAGTATTAATAATACTTTCATTTGATAGTGGGCCCCAGGAGCTTGACACGTCGGCGCCAGGGACGTTTTACTATGCGCAACGTGGCATTGTTCGGCCGCGTTCAGACTAGTGTGCAAACGGCAAACCATAGCTGCGACGAAAATTACTTTACCGTGGGTCCCACGTTGATGACATGTGGGCCAGCGTGGTGGTGCATCGTGCACACGTTGCATGAACACGCTGGCAAATAAAATCAGCGACAAAAAATACTTGGGTCTTGGGACCCCGTCTCCTGGTACGTGGGCTCCAGTTTCCTTTTGCTGTGCGTCTTGTGCCATTTTACGCGGTCAAACAAAATTTTAGTGACGAAAATAGTTTGACCATGGGCCCGTGGAGCCTGACACATGGGCCCCATCTTGTTGACCAGGATGCCACGCAGGCCAGAAACGCCCCTGGGGCGGGTTTATGACGAAAGCTGTGGGTCCCATGTTGACTTACATGTAGGCCCGCGTAGTGTTGCATCCTGCGCACGTGGCATTACCACGCTGGGAAACAAAATCAGCGTTGAAAAATACTTGGGTTTTGGGACCCCCATCTCCTGATGCGTGGGCCCAAGTTGCCTTTGTCGTGCACCTTACGGGCCTGTGGCATTTTACGTGGTCAAACAAAATTTTAGTGACGAAAATGGTTCGACTGTGGGCCCGCGAAGCCTGACACATGGGCCCTCTTTTGCTGACTAGGATGCCACGTAGGCTAGAAACGCCCGTGGAGTTGGGTTTATGACGAAAATTGTTGGTCGCCGTTGGTCGCCGTACTCGAAACGGGATTTTAGTGACGAATCGGCCACCCAGAACCTGCCCAGAACAGTAAACCGACGACACGGGACCATACTGTTCATCGATTTATACGGATTTTCGTCACAAATGAGGCTTGTTACTGACGGATCGAGAAAAACATCATAAAGTTAGCCGAAAACGGGAAAAACCCCCAAAATAGTGACGGATCTACAGTAAAATCGTCATTAATCAGCAGATCTGTACTAGTGGACGAACATGCAAGCAGCTGGCCAATGGCTAGCCGGGTGACGTGGCAGCAAGTGCGGAGGTCGGCAGGAGATCACAGAGATGTCCGTCACAAGAAATATGTAGTGAAATAAAATATGTGTCGTCACTCTTAAAAATTGTCCCATTGAGACAAATATTAACGCGTGGTACCCCAATCACATGGCATGCATATGCTTGGAGGTAGCCAAATTTGGAGCCACCACAAGCTGACCCTAGAATCTCTGTTGGCCTTACGCTATATATGACCATCCATTTTTACATAAATGACGCCCGCTATTAAAAGCGCTAGCAACTCATCAAAATCCATAAGCAACAATCTTCTTGAATCCCCTCTCAATCTCAACCAGTTCATAGCAATGGCCAAGAAAATCCTCCTACTCATTACTATCCTATTTGCTATTACGCTTGCAGCAGAAGCCACCCAAGTGCCAAAGGAATGGACCGCCGCCACGAAGTCCATTCTTGACATGAACAACAAGATCACGGCGGCATTCGATGGTGTCAACGCCGCTGCCCCACCAGAAAAAAAGTACAAAGTCGAAAGAGCCCTAATGATGCAGATGTTAAATGTCAACTTTGCTCTCGAAGATGCCAAGAAGGCAGGAGATGAGAAGAAAGTTGTTAGCATCGCACATTCCTATGAGATAGCTGCGGACAAGGTCATTGCAGCCTCGCCAGCTGAGAAGTTCAAAACAATGGAAGACACCTTCAATGCAGTGGTTGTTTAGATATATCTGTACACTCTCGGACCGAGCCACTTAAGTACGTAGCACCATGGGCCATGGACCACCCTAGGATTCCTCCAAGGCAAGAACTACAATACATGTGTCGCATAACATCAAGGAGATTGCGTGTATGGATATCCTAAGATTTTATTCGTTACATGGAGATGGGCTGCCATTGCTCTATATCCTAGCTATGCCATATGGCATATTAATTGAGTGCCTTTGTACGAGTCATAGCTAGCGAGCTGCAACTCTTTATTTTCGGAAGTGAGTCCCACATGTTTGTTTTCTCTTATCACTATCTTAATATATTTGAGTCTTTATTATAGAGAAAAATACAGTGGCTGCACCGAATGCCCGAGTCTAACACAAATGTCCCACCATCAACGAGCCCTTTATTTTGTGTGCCATGCTCCAAAATACGCGAGGCCCTATAGAAATACGGTGCTCAATCAAAGATATGTTACTGACAATCCAATCTTCCAGGTCAACAACAGTACCAAATTGAACCAAAATGGGTCATCAAAGGTGACCGAAAGATAAATTCTGGTGAAGAAACTTACACTGGATTGTGCACAAAGGAATATTATCGGAGAATGTTTACAGAATTACATTGGAAAATGAATTAAAGATCAACATGTCAGTAAACAAGAAAAAAAATCACTTACACTAGTCATAGTGAGACAAGTGGAGATCTTTTTTTTTTTGGGCGAGAGACAAGTGGATATCTCCTCACGTCATATACAGCAAGAAGACCACAATACATTTTATTTCCATTTTTTAAAGCAATGCCAGACGCTCTCCTGAAGCATACCATGCTTATTTCATTTGCAAATAGTAATACAATACCTCTTTCAGTGCACAACAACGCACCAATCATTCTTTTGGTACTGGCAGCAGTGTCCGATCATGCATCTGTGTAAAATTTGTACTTCGGGACAACGCCATATACTTATTCGTAGCTAGCTAGATTCCACCTATTATTAGTAAGTATATCCCACGATGCAATCAGTGATTTTATATTGTGGCAGTGCCTTCACTAGCACATGGATCTGTCATCCATTGGAGAACAAAATGCTTTAGAAGCACGTGGACAAGAGATATGCTGCATAAACTAGCAACTTAAGAATATGGAAGGAAACATAGGTTCGTTTCCATCAGCTTTTCACGGTGGGCACACCAAAGCAACCAACAAACCAATGTCGATCGAATAGCTGGAATATTGATCAGAGTTGGTTGCGGGGATTGGGGACATGGGGAAATTTTCCTATGGACGGCGACGCAGCGCTATTTCGCAGCCCGCCTTTTTTTTTTCCTTAGCCCGCCACACGGAATCCTCTTTTCCTGACTTACCATTCGACATAGTGGACACATTTACCGACCCATCTTTTGTTGCTATTCATTGAGATTTTAACCGGCGATCGGCAAATCGGTAAATAGAGAACTACGACTTATCATCCGTCGTTAACTTTTACTGACCTATAGCATGTCATTAATAGTTTATCTTTACCGACTCACCGGAGGCGCCAATTTTATGCTGTGGTGTTGTGAGAGTTGGTTCAAAGACCTAGCTAGTTTTATCCCAAAATTCACAACTACATGCATTGCTCGGAGAGGATGTGTACGTGGCGAAAGGGTAGGTTGGATGAAACGCTATATATCCTCCCAAATAATGCACCTGTCTCGTCATATGTCATCCTCCAATTAATCTGGTGGTGCAAGGTCGACCTAATTTTTTCAAGACGTTGATTTGAGGTCGAGCAAAAGGAGATCCGTGGAACTCTAGAAACGGGTATGGATGTGATTTACTCCCTCTCGATATACATTATCTGCCAGCTATCCTATTGTTGGCCGGTCTTGCATGATAGGTAGGTAGAAAATCCTACATGTTCTCTCGATCCCCTCCAATCACGAAAACTATTTAAGTCATGCATTTCAGGTTTGTACCGTCTTAATAACCTTGGACCACCTATATATAGCTGAAGTTTCAGTTGATTGTTGTACTCGATTCATTAAAAGATTTTGTAGCATATCTCTTAATGACCGTGCGCAAGTCTCTTGTTAATATATATTTTAATTCAAAACCGGGGTTTTCTCGAGGCATATGTTCGATGGACTCTGTATAATTAAGTTGGCTCTGCATGGGATGTACACTATGACCAGGAAGACCCTGTGTCCGTTATACATATGATATGTTAACTGGTCTCGCACGTGGCGTGGGGTAATACAGGATCCATTTATCTATCTAATCAAAAGAGAGAAATAAAATAGCTAGGACAGTTGACGAGAGGAAATGAGCAGTCACACATGCATACGTAATTAGTACACGGACCAAAGTCAACCAATCTCGATCACATGTATATATTTCAGCCAGCACAAGAGTGTGACACCACAACAACGTGAGCCACATACATGGAGGTACAGACACACCATAATATTTGGAAGGTAACTACTGCACGACGTCTGGCCATGCACCGAGAGGCAGCATGCTTGCATGGTGGTACTATGTATGTGCGGTGGTTATTTTACCGTATACATGCAGCATGTACTAGCTTAGGTGTTACCGGCGGCGGATAGGGAATAGATGATCTATATCTTACATTATCGAGTCATCAACATTACCCAGCAGCAGCTAGGTTCGCTTGGCGCGGAGGCAGTCTTTGATGACGACAAACTTCTCGACGAAGCAGCCGATGATGGACCACGGACGGAGACAGAACATGGCATCGAAGCAGGACTGGAAGTTGTCAAGGAGGCAGTTCTTGCAGTCGGTGGAGCAGCTCCCAAGGTCAAGCAGCGCGAACTCCTGCTGGAGCAAAACGAAGGCGCCACCAGGCATGGCACTCCCTCCATCAGAACCAGGCATCAGCTGCTCGGTGGTGCTTCCTCCAGCTGGTCCTGGCGTCGTCATCAGCTCGCTGGCGCCTCCTCCTCCAGCTGAACCCAGCATCAGTAGCTGGCCCATGGTGACGACGAGCACGAAGCAGCAGACGGCAGTGGAGGACGCCATGGTGGTAGCTAGGCGTGGCTAGGTGCTCTTGCGTTTGAGGCGATCCAAGTGGTGTAAGAGGAAGGCGTATGTATGTGCGTTGGCATTGGGGCCTGCAAGACGGCAGGCCACTATTTATATAGACTATAAGTTCATGCACTAGCTAGCTGGTTTGATGCGTGACAAGGACTGGTCATGATGAGATCAATGTATAAGATGCCTTATATAATTCAGCATCACCCTCCTCATCCTCCTCCCCTACACTTCAGGAGTGCCTGTCATAGGAGTGAAATTAATGTACTGTCCAAATAATGGAATGATAACAAGCTCGCTGGCGGCATTCAAAAAACAACAAGAGAAGAAATAAACCACACAAAGTTTTCAAACAGATAATTATTTTTTTAGTGTACCCAAAGTATTTGTTCCCCCGGCAAAAGGTTCTAAACGTTTAATTATACCTTCACCTAGAATTTTTTTTCCTTTTTATGGTTGCTCTCTGCATGCTTGCAAAATTATACATGTAAAATTCATACCATCCATGTTCGACTCAAACATCCTGCTAGATTCCTCCTATTAGTCTATATGCTGAGTCCCACGAACCGACCATTGTGGTCACGGTGCCACATGGATCTGTCGTCTATGTGAGCACCAAATAAACTGCATCACATGCATGTGGTGGAGAGGAGTTTGCATCATTATAAATTACATGAGTATTCACGGGAAAAGATGGGATTGCGTTTCACATACACATAACAATCAATTTGCAAACTTTTCGGCCATACTACTTGCATAGTGATCTAAACCCTCCTCCTCTGTTTCGCTTCAACTCCTAGCTAGCAAACAATGAGCCTCTAAAGGTTTCACGTGTTGCGTCAAATTCCTTGGTACCAGCGAGATAGCCTGCCCGGCCAACGTCCCAATTTCATATTGTGCAAATAGTGCCACTTAATTTCTACCATGTACGGGACTGGGAAGCGCAAAATTTACTCTGCATTGGCTTGTCTGCTATGAAAGCTTTGTGCACCAGGATCACTACAGGGAACATGCTTTCTGCATTGTACTTCTCTGGCAATGAATGGCGTTTTTTTTTGGTATTGACAGCTGTGACCGCTCATGCTTGCCAGCCCACAATAATCAATTGTGTAAACTAATAGATTCCTCTTATATATTGTCATTATGAAACCGAAGTTAGGAACCTGCAAAAGTTTGGTTTGGATCAGCTGTAGGGGCGGCCCGCACTCCTTATATATATAGTATCCATGTGTAGTGTCCACTGATATTTTGATGGTTGATAAGGAGAACTAATTCAGGCGAGATCAGTAGGACCACAAGAAAACCGCAGAGAAAATTCACAGATGAAATTTTCTTCAGTATAATGCCATAAGTCGATCTAGACACGAATATGGTTTAAAGGGAAAGGAGAAATTTCTCAACTGACGGGCCTTGTTGGATGAGGGAAGATTTGGTGAACTGGGTAGTGGCTAGGAATTACACATGGAGGCAAAGTTGATTAAGAGATCACACGTTTATTTGAAGTTATTAATTCATAGGAAATATTACCATGCCACAGTAATTTATTATGTCTTTATTCCCTATTGGTTAGTTAACTAGTTCCTCCGTATAAAAAGGTGTTAATGGTCCACGGGCCCTTTCTGTTTTTTCTCACCCCTGACCTGAGGGGAAGTTTGGATAGAAGTCTGTTCATCAGATGAATAAATAGTATCGACAGATATTTGATCGTAAGTTTCAAAAATAGTTTCAACACTGCAAGTTTGCTTGTATTTCGTACATGTAGACGTTTTGTTGGGCCGCACTCAGCCATTGGAGAGGATCCGAGGAACATATTGTAGTGATGTGATAAAATTGCAAGCTTTCCACTATCAATTCAACATTGTAACCATGACAATATGAATGAGCTACCTTGTAAAGCTGATGAGGCGCATCAATTATATTCAATTTGATCTCAGAGCTTTGAAGTATCTATTATGGCCAACTAGTAGAACTAAGCTAGTAACACAATTTTCACAAATAAAACATTATCATAACAGTAAAGTTATGATGAACCGTATTTAAAATTCACAGATTCACTAAGTCAAATTTCATTTATTTTTTTTAGGTCTCTAAAACTATACTTTACCCTTTGCGACGTTCGTTGGGTGACGCACGGCCGCCGGGGAGGCGCCTTCGAGATGCCCGCTCGGGCTTCCGCAGCAAACCGCACCCGGCATTGGAGACGATGAAGAACGTCGGGGGTAATCGCCGTAGGCTCTTGTTGGCGTGTCGCGAACTGAGGTTGTGTCCATCTTATTAGTGCACTTGGGCGACAGCATCCGGCCATTGCCGTGGGTCCAGGAGCAACAGCTCGCCATGTCCGTCGGGGAGGCGCGAATGACGAAGCGATGGAGAGGACCATGCTGGTCGTTCAATTTTTTGTGTTTTCACAAATCTCAATGATATAAGGGATAGATATAAGAGATCTGCTGTGACTTCTGATGTTCATATCTTATAACTGGACCTATATTTATGACATCTGGATGGTTGAACTTGCATAGTATTTCCGTTAGGCTACATTATTATACAGTCTACATGCGTAACCTTGTGAAAAATACTACCAGCCTGTCAGCATGAACTCTTCTTAGCAAAAATCTACGTTTTTCGTATATACTACAAGAATATCTTGTTAATATTACCACCCGGCTTCTTAGTAGAACATACTACCAGCATGACTTGGGAATACTGCCAGCATGTCTTTTGAATAATGTCAGCCTGTTTGCACTATATACTACAATCATGTGTTCTGAACACTACCCGACTGTCACCATTACCTCATGACTGACTGCGTATGACTCTTACTTTTAGATACTATCAGCATTTGTAGGGAATACTACAGCACTGTCTTGGGAATAATATCACCTAGTCTGTTGTCCGAAGTACTACAATCATGTCTTATGAATACTATCACAGTCCTCTTAGTAGTTTATGCTACTACCATGTCTTGGGAATACTACCGTCCTGTCTTATGAATTATGTCAGCTTGTATGCTGTTAGTATATACTTCAGTCATGTCTTATGAATACTATAGCCCTCCTCTTAGTAGATTATACTACCAGCATGTCTTGGGAATACTACATTACTGTGTTGTGAATAATGTCAGCTTGTATGTTGTTGGTATATACTTCAGTCATGTCTTATGAATACTATAGCCCTCCTCTTACTAGATTATACTACCAGCATGTCTTGGGAATACTACATTGCTGTGTTGTGAATAATGTCAGCTTGTATGTTGTTGGTATATACTTCAGTCATGTCTTCTGAATACTACTTGCCTGTCAGCATGTCTTCTGAATAATACTACAGTGCTGCCTCTGTTTTGTTTATACTACCAGCATGTCTTCTGAATACTATCTTGAATTCATGTGCAGGGAGATGATATTGACCCAGAAATTGTTCCTGCGGTCGGCATGGTGTTTGATACTGAGGACGAAGCAAAGCACTTCTACAAGCATTATGCTCGTGAAGCCTGTTTTTGTGTCAAGATGAGCAGGACAAAGAAGTCAATCTGCGAGATTTGCTGCAACAAGATCGGCAAAGGCGATTTTTACCTCTCTGACGAAGAAGACAGGACGAGGAACAATTTCTCAAAGAAGACTGGGTGCAAGGCTTACATCAAGCTGCACAGGGACAGAGACTCGTCCAGGCGTATTGTGCGTCTCACCATTGTCCGGGTTGTTCTGGAGCACAATCACCCCCTGACCAAATCTCCGCCTGTAGTGCAACACATGGAATGCCACAAGAATCGTGATGAATCAATCATGGAGTTGGTCGACACTATGCAGGTGGCCAGGGTCCGTCCCGCTGCCGTGAGGAACTTCCTCTCGGAGATACACGGCGGTGACCATCAGATTCCTATGACCGCGAGGGACCTTGAGAACAGGTACTATATACAACTGGATTCTTAACCAATTACTCGATTCAATTATATTTTAATTCTAGTATTACTGGTAGTTGCCTTGCTTGTTGACGATGGTAGTATTCCACTCACTTCTGTGCAGTACATCGTTTGTAGTATTTATGGTATCCATTATGTAGTATTTAGGCACCTGGAGACTCATTTGAACGAGTCAACATGGAATACTCAGTCTCTTACTGACATATACTATATTGTTACAGGCGTGCTGCCAACCGTCGTACTGAGCATTTCCAGGATATCCCGAAGCTTATATCTTTCTTCAATGATTGCCGGGCGCAGAATTCCCAGTTCTTTTGGGAACCACTTGTGGATGAAGATGGTGTAATGAGGAACATTTTCTGGAGCTCAGCATACATGCAAGGAGAGTATGCTGATTTTGGTGATGCATACACGTTCGACACCACCTACAAGACCAACAGCTATGGCATGCCTCTGGCCATGTTCGTTGGCTCCAACCACCACTTGCAGAATACTATATTCGGAGTTGCCTTGCTTCGAGACCAGAAGACCGAGTCTTTCATTTGGCTCTTCAACACATTCAGGAAGTGCATGGGTGGTCACGCACCCCGATGCATTCTATCAGGTACAGAACTCCGACATGAACTCCTCGTATACTCGTTATATACTATGTTCTTCAACGTGTCTAATACTACCCTTTCATGTCTCATATACTCGTGACATACAATGTTCTTCAAAATCTCTAATACTATTGTTTCATGTTTCATATACTGATTGCAGACCAAGATGCTTCTATCGCGGCTGCTATTCGCTCTGTCTATCCTGAGTCTGAGCACAGACTCTGTAGATGGCACATTCTCCGCACGCACAGGGAAGCTCTCAATTCTCTGTTTAAGCTCAAGCCGGGGTTGAAGGAAGATTTTGAGTCCGCCATCTACCATCCGCTCACAGTTGAGGAGTTCGATAAGTGCTGGCAGGAGATGAAGACCAAGCACAAACTGGAGAAGAACCCCACATTTGAGTCTCTGTATGACATTCGCAACAAATGGATCCCCGCCTTCTTCAAGAACGTATACTGTGGCCGCATGACTTCCACTCAGCGTAGTGAAAGCACGAACAACATGGTGAAGAAAGACTTTGCTGACCATATGACCTCGATCCACATGTTCGCCCAGCACATGCAGCGTATCATTGACAGGCGGCGGCTAGCAACTGCACGTGAGACATTCCTCGCGACAGTACGTTATCTATATCCTAATGGTTCTTTTTTCCGTCCGATTATCAAACATAATGCAACAGTAGTAAATGCGAACGCTAATGGTAGTTTCTATTCCAGGCGGAGGTTCGCGCATCTGGCTCCTGGCTTTTCGAGCTGCAGCTCGCAAGACTCTACACTCACGCGGTGTTCAAACGTGTCCGTGCAACAAAGAAGAAATGCAGGGCGTACCGTGTTGATCCTAATGATGAGCTGGGTGATGGTCATTTTCTAGTCTCGAACGTGTCAAAGAATCCGCGGTTCAGCTGGTCACAACACCGCTTCAAGGTCGCTTGCAAGACATCCAACAGGTTCTTCAAGTGTGAATGTAACACATGGGAGCACACAGGTACTGCATGTTATGTACTCCACCATAGTAAAACAAATACAATCTGGTGATATACTAATTCATCTTCCGAAAAATACCATCCTCCCATATACTAACGACGCTATTGGAACATACCATCTCTTGTAGGACTATTTTGTGTCCACCTTCTTCGTGTATTCATGCATTTGAGCCTTGAGACCATCCCTGCTGATTATATCCTACGTCGATACGCATGGCATGCACGGAAAGACCTACCCTTCGACCGGAATGATCAACAGCTTACCGGTTCTGACGGCGTCACTCAAAGTTGGAGAACAACCAACATGGTGTCTGAAGCTATGCGTGCTGTACGTGCTTGCGTCATGTCAAGCGTGGGATATGACCATGGTATGGATGTACTCAAGGCCCTACGCATACAGTGCGAGGCTCTACCTCCTGACGTGGGCCCAGGGGCAGCTCAACCGCCCAGGACCGGGACCGGTCCAACCTCTGAAGCCAACCAAGCAGACCAGGCTCCTCCATCGCAGCCGCCGCCTCAACCGTCCCCAGCATCAGGTTTGCACATATATACAACACTTGTTACGTCCATGTACTATTGCCACATGCCCCCCTCTCCCTATTCTCATGTACTACCCCATTTCCAATATCGTTGTAATTTAGCATCAGTGCCGGTGCATGCTGGAGGTGTCCAAACACGTGCTTCATCATCACTGGCCAAGGCGCGGTCGTCACACGGCAATGGACACCCCTCATTAGGTTTGAAAAAGATAAAATCTCTTGTTGCGTTCATTTAGACTTTGTATATGTTATCTCTTGCCTGAGTTCATAAACATCGATACTAATCTCTGCCTCCTTCGTAACCAGCTCAAGTTCCAGAGCATACTGTTGTGGCGAACACACCGTCTTCAGGTCTACTCGGCAATGCACGCGCGTCTCCCAGCAACGGGCAAGGCTCTTCAGGTTATCCTCTAAATATACTCCAGTTCTTAAAATAGTATACCATCGTGGTATATACTCTTCTCTCTGTTTCACTATCTATATTACACTAATCTCATCCGCCTGCTCCTCTCCAGCACATGTGCCACTGCATTTAGTGGTTTCCATGACACGAGCTTCATGCGCAACCAACAATGCTTTGTCAACCAGGAATGGGCAAGGTTCGCACACATATACTTCTTGTTTTCCCTCGTATACCATTGCGATACATGGAATGCCTGGTGCTACCAGACCTTATACAATGCTAACATAGATGCAATACCACACAGTTCTTATCAGCGACCAAGCTCCGCCGCGATCAAGGCACAAGGGTGGTTCAGTCCCCGTTGGTGTCACAATTCAATTGGGAGCGCAAGGCCCGAAGAAGTGCACCCGTCGCTGCGGAGCGTGTGGGTTGAAAGAGGGACACAATGCTCCATCCTGCCCACACGACCCGAAGAACGCTCAACGTGTGGACCGTGCCAAAAATCCGGGTATATGTTCTACCATTCCTTGCACGTTGTTCTATTTCGTGGCAAGCTCTCAACAAGTTTCCCTTACTCCACGTTTAATTTCCTGTACAGTTAAGAGGAAGAGAGGCCGCCCACCCGGCAGTTGTAACAAGAAGCCAAAGATTCAGGAGGCAAGCATCTGCCGTAACCTCGACTTCAGTGACATTGACGAGGACATCGGAGACAACTGCGATTCTATCCTCTCAGATGACGAGTAGAGCCCTCTTAGGATAATCGCGATGTTCAATCACTATTGCGATACAAACGATGAAACGCTGCGTGACTGTTATTTTTGTGGATCTGTGAACCATTATGTTTGGCATTTTAAGAATGTTATTCTAGTTTGGATCACCATCTAATGCGAGTACTCTATCCATTTCTCTTGCTCACCTTTTTTTATATTATTTACATGCATATACTCCTACGTCATGATTCATAGACGGTACAGTTAAAAACAGTCCTCAGTTTCTCAAAACTACCAATATACTATCGGTGCAATTACAAATTATAGGCCGGATTGCGGTACAGTCCCACCTCAATACGCACCTCCTTGCAGCCATATACTACTATAACATTAGCCCACTCGACCACCCGACTAGAATGAAATACTAAGAGGCACCAAAGAAGATGAAATACTATAGGTCTGATAGCGACATACTTAATAACCAACAAATACTCTTGTCCTGGCAACAATAAACTACATAATAGCAATAGTACCGACAATACGCAACACCTTGCAGCCACATACTACTTTAGGATAAGCCTACTTGACCACCCAAGTAGAATGAAATACTAAGAGGCACTTGACATACGAAGAGGCACAACAGAATGTGAAATACTATAAGTTTCATGGAGACATACTTAATAGCAAGCAAATACTCTTGTCCTCACAACAATATACTATCTAGCATTAATACTACCCATTTCAAAGCCATAGACGACATTGACACAGATCTAAGCGTCTGCCCGTGGGCACAATGACCTGTTGTGTTCACCAATCAAGCCACATCTCTTGCATTTGTACGAAAGCTTCCGTGCAACTGGCTTTGGGGACTCGGGTGGTGCCACATACACCATTGGCCATGATGCTTCAGAATTTTCAGCTCCAACACTACTTTCGACTGCTTCAGGATCTTCAGAATCTTGTCCCGAGCTTTGATGAGCTTCTTCTTGACCTTCTTCTACATCGGCAGGAACGCCCACATCTTCTTCTCCATCAGAGGCATCTGCATCAGCTTCCATTCCGGGATAAGCCCAAGCATCAAAGTCCCATTCACTGAAATCACCAGACTCCTCGTACTCGGTTGTAGGTGGAAGTTCAGATGCATCCTCATCATCAAGCTGCATTTTGACATATTCCAAAAAATCAGACTACCCGTTGCAACATGAAATTGCCTGGAATAGTATGCAATAAACTAGAGGGTAGTATATGTACCGTGTCATTAGTGAGCGGCTCCTCATCCACAGCAACGGGCTTGCTGGTGACTTCTTCCTCCTCATCGTTCTTGCGACCGTCCTGGGAAAAGAAAAAAAAAATATAGGATGATTCAGTCCCCACATCCCACAAATCGTTGGCGAATCCCAAACCATGTGTCAGAGATTTAGAAGTACCTCGAGCAGACGGGCATCGAATGACTCCACATCGTCGCTCTGGTCTGGATCTTGACCATGAGCGACGCACAGCTCCAGATACTTCCAGAAGGCCACCAGCTGGGAAGAGGTGACCACATCTGGAGGCGGTTGATTGCCTTCCCTGATGAATCGATCCACTAGATCTCCATTTGGGAGAGGTTCCTGCTCACGGAGAATCACAGCCAGGACCTCCTCGCCGTCGCCGACATCCTCCCCTCCTCCACTCGTTCTGCTCAACAGAGACATGTTCCCCCTGTACTAACAGAATGGAGTCCCAACCACCTGGTGCTTGGACACAACTGGGTTGATGTCTGACAAAAAAGACAACACGGGTATAGTACCTACTCCGACAAGTAAGGACAACATTGGGAGATATTATATAGGAGACTGCAGGAAGCGTAAATACTACTTGTCTGAATTGGGAATACTATGCTTCACCCAAATACTATGATCCTGTTTCCGGAATACTATATCTAAACAGGAATACTGTTACAATGTAACAGTATTACTACACTGTAGTTCAAATTCGTGTGAACGGACCCAACTGGTCTGAACGAACCGAATCCATTTTTTTAGGCGTCCATTCATTCTAACAGGCGTCCATTCATTCTAATAGGCACCCATTCATTCTAAGAGGCGTCCATTCGCATCAATAAATCCAACTCTGAGTGCACGCGTCGTCGCAGAAGTGCCAAATCGCGCTCGCCTCCTCGCAGTAGTTACAGATCTCACTGATTCTTCCAACAAATCGCAACACCCCTGCCTCACGCCCAAAATTCCAATTGAAGAAATCTCCAATGGAGCCTACGCCTGCCAGGTTGCGCGCCGGTGGATTGTTGGACCTTCCCTCGGAGTTGGGAGGCAAAATCATAGAGCGCATTGACGGCGTCGACGTGGTTCGTTTTGCCGCCACTTCAAAGGAGGCGGAGAAGACATGCCGCGATACTCGTCTTCTCCATGGTTCCGTTCCTTTGCTGTTGTCTTCTCGCCCACCGCAACCGCAAGATGACCTTGATTGGGAGTATGATGTACAGCAGCCTAACGGCGCATTCGGGCTTCATGACATATCAAACGGTATGTCTTATAGATGCCTTGCCGTGGATGATTGGATCGGCGGGAAAGATGACTGGCTCGTCGAGATGAACACAATCAACGGCGTGTTGAACATCTCTTTGTTTCAGCCCTTGACCGGTGAAAGACGGCCTCTGTCACCCACTCAAAACATCACAGACGCAGGTACATTCCGCGAAGAATAATACTTTTCGTAAACTTCAGTTGTGTATTCTATACAAAATTCCTGTGTTATACATTTGTATTGTTATTTTTTTCATAGAGGATCATTGGCGACCAATGAGCAGAATGTTAGTCGAAATCGAGGACACCTTTTACCATCTCCTACGAGTCGTACTTTGCCACACGCCCGACGAAGAAGGAGGGTTCTTTGCTGTGGCAATTTTTGATGACGGACATTTGGCGTTCGCCTCTCAGGGAAGCTACGTTTGGACCCTACTCAAACCTCCTAAGGGTGTACTATACGCCTATATGTATGTTCTGCTAATGAACCGTTAAATTATTGTCGCCGTTGACCGATATGGTGGCCTCTCTCGCTGGAACATCGAAGTCCCCCATGTCATTGCAAATAAGATGGCCGGGCCTATTGATGTTGGTGATAGCAACATCAACCCTAGGGCTGCATTCTACCTTGCTCAGCGTAATGGCCGCCTTGTAATTGTGTGTTCATGGCTGGGATACTGATGCTTACGATGGGTCAAGAGTGACTTTGAATCATCAATGCAATTTCATCTGGGAACACCGTGTTGAAGCAAAAATTTATGACCCGGAACTGGACATATGGTTAACGGGGGAGTTTATCTTTGAAAGTGGGGAGTCATTGTTCCTTGGCCTGAACTACGCGTTCTTCTTCAAGGTAACCATAGTATATGGATTTTTTTTTTCCGAACAACTACGGTTTTCTTCTAACTATGGTTTGTTTCCTAGGAGATCATATTTATTTGGCTGACTTCAACAACGACTCCACGATTGGAATTGATATCAAGACCGGCGCATCCCATTTGATTGAATTCCCGGTAGTCGACTTTCATGTGCGCCAACCGATTTGGTTTCGCCCCACTACTGACTGCAATGCCATGCAGTTTGCTAAACTCCGCCACATCAGTGGTTAGTAAATTAAGTGATGGACACATTGTAACTTGAATAATATTGTTATTGTAACCGGTAGTTTATGTAATTTATTGTTCATATTGTTAATGCATTGTTCGGATATTAAGCACGACAGATATTATGTAAGCAAAAACCTTACAAATGTTGTATCGATCATGTACTATCCTCAATGATTTTATTGTAGTACTTTACCATAGTTCATCGTACATGAAATACTTCAGTGCAATATTCTATGTACAACCATTAAAATTCTGCATCATATAATACATTTAGGACCACCGAATACTATTACTCCTGTGTGCACATTAGAGTCACCCACGAGGCAAAAGTTACTATCGGGAAATGTGCAGAGTTCGACGGCGAGGCAAATACTATCATTAATATACAGAAAATACTATGATACACGCTGTCGCACGTAAAAAAAAAATTTGCCTGCTGCTCAAGATCGCTCGCACGTTGGCAAAAGTCGTGGTATGTCTCATACTATCGTCTAATGTGCCCAGTACGACGGCGGGCAGGTGCACGGGCTTGCGGGTCGAAAGATCTCAAATATGCTACAGTATGGAGTGTAGGATACTATCGAATGTCGTTTCAGACTAGCTGTGTAATCAACAAAAAGTTAAGGTCATCGCGTGCACGTGGTCGGCGCGCCACGACATGACAGATACTATGAGGAAATGTGCAGTGTACAACCCTGTATACAACCTGAACGTCAACCGAATACAACCATAAAAGATGTCACTCCATTTGGTCGCGCATACTATCGGGGAAATGTCTGAGTACGATCCGGGGCGATGCGCGTGGGGCCCGGCGCACGTGGCGCTGCGCGCCCGCGTGGACCATGACGAAGCGGGGTGGTGCGGGTGGGCATTGGCGCACGTGCGCTGCGCCCGCGCTGCTCAAGCTGGCCGGCGCGCCGAATAAGCCGCTAGCGCGTTGCGCGCTGATTAGCGTCGTCGTGTGTATACACACACACACACACACACACACACTCACACACATACCTCTTTCATTTGCAAAAATGAAAAAACTTTATCATATATTTGATGTCACTTTTGATGCACTAGTATTGTACTCTGATCGAGGAGGCGATATGTATAGATGACAAAGGGTGACGTCCTCTGCTTCGCCATGATGAACAGAAAAGTACACAAGCCATGGCTTTTCGTTCTCCTTATTGCAACGTCCTAGTGTCCTAATATAACCTCCTATGATATTAATAGCAAGAGGTCAATTTCGTTCTATAGGACTTTTCTGACGCTCAGCTATTACACTCAACTTAGTCAGGTAGCTAGTGCAAGAATGGACATCGACCTCTTTTAGTACATCTTGCATATATAATACCTCTTAATTAGCTACATACCTACAATAATCAGAAGTTGGACCAAGAGTACTTCCGATACGTTGAGCCGATTGTCTTCATCATTCACTAGGCGTGATACTTTTCCATGCACCATCTACAACCTTAATTAGAGTTAAAAAAACCTTGCGTACGTGCCACCCGACGAACATGCAAGCAGCTGGCCAACGGCTAGCCGGGTGACGTGGCAGCAAGTGCGGAGGTCGGCAGGAGATCACAGATATGTCCGTCACAAGACATATGTAGTGAAATAAAATATGTGTCGTCACTCTTAAAAATTGTACCATTGAGACAAATATTATTACCCGAAACGCGTGGTACCCCAATCACATGGCATGCATATGCATGGAGGTAGCCAAATTTGGAGCCACCACAAGCTGACCCTAGAATCTCTCTTGGCCTTACGCTATATATGACCATCCATTTTTACATAAATGACGCCCGCTATTAAAAGCGCTAGCAACTCATCAAAATCCATAAGCAACAATCTTCTTGAATCCCCTCTCAATCTCAACCAGTTCATAGCAATGGCCAAGAAAATCCTCCTACTCATTACTATCCTATTTGCTATTACGCTTGCAGCAGAAGCCACCCAAGTGCCAAAGGAATGGACCGCCGCCACGAAGTCCATTCTTGACATGAACAACAAGATCACGGCGGCATTCGATGGTGTCAACGCCGCTGCCCCACCAGAAAAAAAGTCCGAAGTCGAAAGAGCCCTAATGATGCAGATGTTAAATGTCAACTTTGCTCTCGAAGATGCCAAGAAGGCAGGAGATGAGAAGAAAGTTGTTAGCATCGCACATTCGTATGAGATAGCCGCGGACAAGGTCATTGCAGCCTCGCCAGCTGAGAAGTTCAAAACAATGGAAGTCACCTTCAATGCAGTGGTTGTTTAGATATATCTGTACACTTTCGGACCGAGCCACTTAAGTACGTAGCACCATGGGCCATCGACCACCCTAGGATTCCTCCAAGGCAAGAACTATAATACATGTGTCGCATAACATCATGGAGATTGCGTATATGGATATCCTTAGATTTTATTCGTTACATGGAGATGGGCCGCCATTGCTCTAAATCTTAGCTATTCCATATGGCATAATGATTGCCTTTGTACGAGTCATAGCTAGGGAGCTGCAACTCTTTATTTTCGGACGTGAGTTCCACATCTTTGTTTTCTGTTATCACTAGCTTAATATATTTGAGTCTTTATTATGAAGAAAAATACAGTGGCTGCACCGAATGCCCGAGTCTAACACAAATGTCCCACCATCAACGAGCCCTTTATTTTGTGTGCCATGCTCCAAAATACGCAAGGCCCTATAGAAATACGGTGCTCAATCAAAGATATGTTACTGACAATCCAATCTTCGAGGTCAACAACAGTACCAAATTGAACCAAAATGGGTCATCAAAGGTGACCGAAAGATAAATTCTGCTGAAGACCATGACCAGGAAGACCCTGTGTCCGGTATACATATGATATGTTAACTGGTCTCGCACGTGGCGTGGGGTAATACAGGATCCATTTATCTATCTAATCAAAAGAGAGAAATAAAATAGCTAGGACAGTTGACGAGAGGAAATGAGCAAAGAAAGGCACGATGAAGTTTAGCAGTCACACATGCATACGTAATTAGTACACGGACCAAAGTCAACCGATCTCGATCACATGTATATATTTCAGCTAGCACAAGAGTGTGACACCACAACAACGTGAGCCACATACATGGAGGTACAGACACACCATAATATTTGGAAGGTAACTACTGCACGACGTCTGGCCATGCACCGAGAGGCAGCATGCTTGCATGGTGGTACTATGTATGTGCGGTGGTTATTTTACCGTATACATGCAGCATGTACTAGCTTAGGTGTTACCGGCGGCGGATAGGGAATAGATGATCTATATCTTACATTATCGAGTCATCAACATTACCCAGCAGCAGCTAGGTTCGCTTGGCGCGGAGGCAGTCTTTGATGACGACAAACTTCTCGACGAAGCAGCCGATGATGGACCACGGACGGAGACAGAACATGGCATCGAAGCAGGACTCGAAGTTGTCAAGGAGGCAGTTCTTGCAGTCGGTGGAGCAGCTCCCAAGGTCAAGCAGCGCGAACTCCTGCTGGAGCAAAACGAAGGCGCCACCAGGCATGGCACTACCTCCAGCAGAACCAGGCATCAGCTGCTCGGTGGTGCTTCCTCCAGCTGGTCCTGGCGTCGTCATCAGCTCGCTGGTGCCTCCTCCTCCAGCTGAACCCAGCATCAGTAGCTGGCCCATGGTGACGACGAGCACGAAGCAGCAGACGGCAGTGGAGGACGCCATGATGGTAGCTAGGCGTGGCTAGGTGCTCTTGCGTTTGTGGCGATCCAAGTGGTGTAAGAGGAAGGCGTATGTATGTGCGTTGGCATCGGGGCTGCAAGACGGCAGGCCACTATTTATAGACTATAAGTTCATGCACTAGCTAGCGGGTTTGATGCGTCACAAGGACTGGTCATCATGAGATCAATGTATAAGATCCCTTATATAATTCAGCATCACCCTCCTCATCCTCCGCCCCTACACTTCAGGAGTGCCTGTCAGATGAGTGAAATTAATGTACTGTCCAAATAATGGAATGATAACAAGCTCGCTGGCAGCATTCAAAAAACAACAAGAGAAGAAATAAACCACACAAAGTTTTCAAACTGCAGATAATTATTTTTTTAGTGTACCCAAAGTATTTGTTCCCCCGGCAAAAGGTTCTAAACGTTTAATTATACCTTCACCTAGAATTGTTTTTCCTTTTTACGGTTGCTCTCTGCATGCTTGCAAAAGTGTACATGTAAAATCCATACCATCCGTGTTCGACTCAAACGTCCTGCTAGATTCCTCCTATTAGTCTATATGTTGAGTCCCACGAACCGACCATTGTGGTCACGGTGCCTTTCCTTTCGGAAGCACATGGATCTGTCGTCTATGTGAGCCACATGCATGTGGTGGAGAGGAGTTCGCATCACTATAAATTGCACGGGTATTCACCGGAAAAGGTGGGATTGCGTTTCACATACATATAACAATCAATTTGCAAACTTTTGGACCACACTACTTGCATAGTGATCTAAACCCTCCTCCTCTGTTTCTCTTCAATTCCTAGCTAGCAAACAGCGAGCCTCTAAAGGTTTCACGTGTTGCGCCAAATTCCTTGGTACCAGCTAGATAGCCTGCCCGGCCAACGTCCCAATTTCGAATTGTGCAAGTAGTGCCACTTAAGCGAGCCCAGTGCAGCACAAAATTTGCTCTGCATAGCTTGTCTGCTATGAAAGCTTTGTGCACCAGGGTCACTACAGGGAACATGCTTTCTGCATTGTACTTTTCTGGCAATGAATGGCATTTTTTCTGGGTATGGACAGGTGTGTTTTCTCATGTTGCCAGCCCACAATAATCAATTGTGTAAGCTAATAGATTCCTCTCATATATTGTCACTGTGAAACCGAAGCTATATAGGAACCGGCAAAAGTTTGGTTTGATCAGTTGTAGGGGCGGCCCGCACTCCTTATATATAGTATCCATGTGTAGTGTCCATCTACCGTGGTGTCCACTGATTGTTTGATGGTTGATAAGAAGAACTAATTCAGGCGAGATCAGTAGGACCACAAGAAAACCGCAGAGAAAATTCACAGCTGAAATTTTCTTCAGTATAATGCCATAAGTCTAGACACGAATATGGCTTAATGGGAAAGGAGAAATTTCTCAACTGACGGGCCTTGTTGGATGAGGGAAGATTTGGGGAACTGGGTAGTGGCTAGGAATACACATGGAGGCAGAGTAAATTAAGAGATCACACGTTTATTTGAAGTTATTAATTTATAGGAAATATTACCATGCCACAGTAATTTATTATGTCTTTATTCCCTATTGGTTAGTTAATAACTAGTTCCTCCGTATAAAAAGACGTTAGTGGTCCACGGGCCCTTTTTGTTTTTTCTCTCCCCTGTCCTGAGAGGAGTTTGGATAGAAGTCTGTTCATCAGTTGACAAAATAGTATCGACAGAAATTTGTTCGTAAGTTTCAACACTGCAAGTTTGCTTGTATTTCGTACATGTAGACGTTTTGTTGGGCCGCACTCAGCAATTGGAGAGGATCCGAGGAACAGATTATAGTGTTGGGGAAAAAATTGGAAGCTTTCCACTACAATTTGACATTGAAACCATGACAATATGAATGAGCTACCTTGTAAAGCTGATGAAGCGCATCTATTATATTCAATTTGATCTCAGAGCTTTGAAGTATATATTATGGCCAACTAGTAGAACTAAAGTAGTAGTACAATTTTCACAAATAAAACATTGTCATAACAGTGAAGTTATGACGAACCGTATTTGAAATTCACAGATTCACTAAGTCAAATTTCATTTTTTTTTTTTTAGGTCTCTAAAACTATACTTTTACCCTTTGTGGCGTTCGTTGGGTGACGCACAGCCGCCGGGGAGGTGCCTTCGAGATGCCCACTTGGGCTTCTGCAGCAAACCGCACCCGGCAACAGAGACGATGAAGAACCCCGGGAGTAGTCTCCGTAGGCTCTTGTTGGCGTGTCGCGAACTGAGGTTGTGTCCATCTTATTAGTGCACTTGGGCGACAGCGTCCGGCCATTGCCATGGGTGCAGGAGCAACAGCTTGCCATGTCCGTCGGGGAGGCGCGAATGACGAAGCGATGGAGAGGACCATGCTGGTCGTTCAATTTTTTGTTTTTTCACAAATGTCAAATATATAAGGGATAGATATAAGAGATCTCCTGTGACTCCTGATGTTCATATCTTATAACTGGATCGAGGATCTCCCTTATACTTGGATATGAGGGATCTCTTTTAAGCAATCTGCTGGAGATGCTATTACTTCAGGTATATATGAGGAAGCCCCTCGGTCGGTATTTTGTGGGCCTTAATCAAACACTAAAGATTATGTCCCGTAACTGTACAAAGACGACGTCATGATCGTCCATTCTTCTTGTTCAAACATATTGCCAGCATATCATGGGCCCACGCATCAGGTATTCTGACAGTATTGACAAAACATTATTTGTCACTAAACCCTACTGTACCAGCGAATTATGCCTACGTGCACATGGCAGCAAGAGTGGACCCACATGTTAGGTATTCTGTGGCCCACAACAAAACTATTCATCACTGATATGTTATGCCCGCAAATATTTTCACATGGCATACTATAGGTAGCGCTCCATGGGCCTACTTGTCAGTTATTCCGACAATTGTAAGAAATTATTATTTGTCACCAATTTCTTGTGTTCCAGAATAGTACCACACATGGCTAGGGTAAATGTCTTTAAAAGGTTCAGAGCCATACCATGTGTCCTCCACCAATCTAGTTTGTGATCCGTCAATAGTTTCAAAAGAACCACATTCTATCTCTTGATTTTTGATCTTCATGACACCTTTCCACACGAAATGGTGGCTTGTTAGTGTTGCCATGAAGCAGCCAGGCAATGGTGCCGTGCACTTATCGATGGAGATCGAGGAGGCGATATGTATAGATGACAAAGGGTGACGTCCTCTGCTTCGCCATGATGAACAGAAAAGTACACAAGCCATGGCTTTTCTTTCTCCTTATTGCAACGTCCTAGTGTCCTAATATATCCTCCTATGATATTAATAGCAAGAGGTCAATTTCGTTCTATAGGACTTTTCTGACGCTCAGCTATTACACTCAACTTAGTCAGGTAGCTAGTGCAAGAATGGACATCGACCTCTTTTAGTACATCTTGCACATATAATACCTCTTAATTAGCTACATACCTACAATAATCAGAAGTTGGACCAAGAGTACTTCCGATACGTTGAGCCGATTGTCTTCATCATTCACTAGGCGTGAGACTTTTCCACGCACCATCTACAACCTTAATTAGAGTTAAAAAACCTTGCGTACGTGCCACCCGACGAACATGCAAGCAGATGGCCAACGGCTAGCCGGGTGACGTGGCAGCAAGTGCGGAGGTCGGCAGGAGATCACAGAGATGTCCGTCACAAGACATATGTAGTGAAATAAAATATGCGTCGTCACTCTTAAAAATTGTACCATTGAGACAAATATTATTACCCGAAACGCGTGGTACCCCAATCACATGGCATGCATATGCATGGAGGTAGCCAAATTTGGAGCCACCACAAGCTGACCCTAGAATCTCTCTTGGCCTTACGCTATATATGACCATCCATTTTTACATAAATGACGCCCGCTATTAAAAGCTCTAGCAACTCATCAAAATCCATAAGCAACAATCTTCTTGAATCCCCTCTCAATCTCAACCAGTTCATAGCAATGGCCAAGAAAATCCTCCTACTCATTACTATCCTATTTGCTATTACGCTTGCAGCAGAAGCCACCCAAGTGCCAAAGGAATGGACCGCCGCCACGAAGTCCATTCTTGACATGAACAACAAGATCACGGCGGCATTCGATGGTGTCAACGCCGCTGCCCCACCAGAAAAAAAGTCCGAAGTCGAAAGAGCCCTAATGATGCAGATGTTAAATGTCAACTTTGCTCTCGAAGATGCCAAGAAGGCAGGAGATGAGAAGAAAGTTGTTAGCATCGCACATTCCTATGAGATAGCCGCGGACAAGGTCATTGCAGCCTCGCCAGCTGAGAAGTTCAAAACAATGGAAGTCACCTTCAATGCAGTGGTTGTTTAGATATATCTGTACACTTTCGGACTGAGCCACTTAAGTACGTAGCACCATGGGCCATCGACCACCCTAGGATTCCTCCAAGGCAAGAACTATAATACATGTGTCGCATAACATCATGGAGATTGCGTATATGGATATCCTTAGATTTTGTTCGTTACATGGAGATGGGCCGCCATTGCTCTAAATCTTAGCTATTCCATATGGCATAATGATTGCCTTTGTACGAGTCATAGCTAGGGAGCTGCAACTCTTTATTTTCGGACGTGAGTTCCACATCTTTGTTTTCTGTTATCACTAGCTTAATATATTTGAGTCTTTATTATGAAGAAAAATACAGTGGCTGCACCGAATGCCCGAGTCTAACAAAAATGTCCCACCATCAACGAGCCCTTTATTTTGTGTGCCATGCTCCAAAATACGCAAGGCCCTATAGAAATACGGTGCTCAATCAAAGATATGTTACTGACAATCCAATCTTCGAGGTCAACAACAGTACCAAATTGAACCAAAATGGGTCATCAAAGGTGACCGAAAGATAAATTCTGCTGAAGACCATGACCAGGAAGACCCTGTGTCCGGTATACATATGATATGTTAACTGGTCTCGCACGTGGCGTGGGGTAATACAGGATCCATTTATCTATCTAATCAAAAGAGAGAAATAAAATAGCTAGGACAGTTGACGAGAGGAAATGAGCAAAGAAAGGCACGATGAAGTTTAGCAGTCACACATGCATACGTAATTAGTACACGGACCAAAGTCAACCGATCTCGATCACATGTATATATTTCAGCTAGCACAAGAGTGTGACACCACAACAACGTGAGCCACATACATGGAGGTACAGACACACCATAATATTTGGAAGGTAACTACTGCACGACGTCTGGCCATGCACCGAGAGGCAGCATGCTTGCATGGTGGTACTATGTATGTGCGGTGGTTATTTTACCGTATACATGCAGCATGTACTAGCTTAGGTGTTACCGGCGGCGGATAGGGAATAGATGATCTATATCTTACATTATCGAGTCATCAACATTACCCAGCAGCAGCTAGGTTCGCTTGGCGCGGAGGCAGTCTTTGATGACGACAAACTTCTCGACCAAGCAGCCGATGATGGACCACGGACGGAGACAGAACATGGCATCGAAGCAGGACTCGAAGTTGTCAAGGAGGCAGTTCTTGCAGTCGGTGGAGCAGCTCCCAAGGTCAAGCAGCGCGAACTCCTGCTGGAGCAAAACGAAGGCGCCACCAGGCATGGCACTACCTCCAGCAGAACCAGGCATCAGCTGCTCGGTGGTGCTTCCTCCAGCTGGTCCTGGCGTCGTCATCAGCTCGCTGGTGCCTCCTCCTCCAGCTGAACCCAGCATCAGTAGCTGGCCCATGGTGACGACGAGCACGAAGCAGCAGACGGCAGTGGAGGACGCCATGATGGTAGCTAGGCGTGGCTAGGTGCTCTTGCGTTTGTGGCGATCCAAGTGGTGTAAGAGGAAGGCGTATGTATGTGCGTTGGCATCGGGGCTGCAAGACGGCAGGCCACTATTTATAGACTATAAGTTCATGCACTAGCTAGCGGGTTTGATGCGTCACAAGGACTGGTCATCATGAGATCAATGTATAAGATCCCTTATATAATTCAGCATCACCCTCCTCATCCTCCGCCCCTACACTTCAGGAGTGCCTGTCAGATGAGTGAAATTAATGTACTGTCCAAATAATGGAATGATAACAAGCTCGCTGGCAGCATTCAAAAAACAACAAGAGAAGAAATAAACCACACAAAGTTTTCAAACTGCAGATAATTATTTTTTTAGTGTACCCAAAGTATTTGTTCCCCCGGCAAAAGGTTCTAAACGTTTAATTATACCTTCACCTAGAATTGTTTTTCCTTTTTACGGTTGCTCTCTGCATGCTTGCAAAAGTGTACATGTAAAATCCATACCATCCGTGTTCGACTCAAACGTCCTGCTAGATTCCTCCTATTAGTCTATATGTTGAGTCCCACGAACCGACCATTGTGGTCACGGTGCCTTTCCTTTCGGAAGCACATGGATCTGTCGTCTATGTGAGCCACATGCATGTGGTGGAGAGGAGTTCGCATCACTATAAATTGCACGGGTATTCACCGGAAAAGGTGGGATTGCGTTTCACATACATATAACAATCAATTTGCAAACTTTTGGACCACACTACTTGCATAGTGATCTAAACCCTCCTCCTCTGTTTCTCTTCAATTCCTAGCTAGCAAACAGCGAGCCTCTAAAGGTTTCACGTGTTGCGCCAAATTCCTTGGTACCAGCTAGATAGCCTGCCCGGCCAACGTCCCAATTTCGAATTGTGCAAGTAGTGCCACTTAAGCGAGCCCAGTGCAGCACAAAATTTGCTCTGCATTAGCTTGTCTGCTATGAAAGCTTTGTGCACCAGGGTCACTACAGGGAACATGCTTTCTGCATTGTACTTTTCTGGCAATGAATGGCATTTTTTCTGGGTATGGACAGGTGTGTTTTCTCATGTTGCCAGCCCACAATAATCAATTGTGTAAGCTAATAGATTCCTCTCATATATTGTCACTGTGAAACCGAAGCTATATAGGAACCGGCAAAAGTTTGGTTTGATCAGTTGTAGGGGCGGCCCGCACTCCTTATATATAGTATCCATGTGTAGTGTCCATCTACCGTGGTGTCCACTGATTGTTTGATGGTTGATAAGAAGAACTAATTCAGGCGAGATCAGTAGGACCACAAGAAAACCGCAGAGAAAATTCACAGCTGAAATTTTCTTCAGTATAATGCCATAAGTCTAGACACGAATATGGCTTAATGGGAAAGGAGAAATTTCTCAACTGACGGGCCTTGTTGGATGAGGGAAGATTTGGGGAACTGGGTAGTGGCTAGGAATACACATGGAGGCAGAGTAAATTAAGAGATCACACGTTTATTTGAAGTTATTAATTTATAGGAAATATTACCATGCCACAGTAATTTATTATGTCTTTATTCCCTATTGGTTAGTTAATAACTAGTTCCTCCGTATAAAAAGACGTTAGTGGTCCACGGGCCCTTTCTGTTTTTTCTCTCCCCTGTCCTGAGAGGAGTTTGGATAGAAGTCTGTTCATCAGTTGACAAAATAGTATCGACAGAAATTTGTTCGTAAGTTTCAACACTGCAAGTTTGCTTGTATTTCGTACATGTAGACGTTTTGTTGGGCCGCACTCAGCAATTGGAGAGGATCCGAGGAACAGATTATAGTGTTGGGGAAAAAATTGGAAGCTTTCCACTACAATTTGACATTGAAACCATGACAATATGAATGAGCTACCTTGTAAAGCTGATGAAGCGCATCTATTATATTCAATTTGATCTCAGAGCTTTGAAGTATATATTATGGCCAACTAGTAGAACTAAAGTAGTAGTACAATTTTCACAAATAAAACATTGTCATAACAGTGAAGTTATGACGAACCGTATTTGAAATTCACAGATTCACTAAGTCAAATTTCATTTTTTTTTTTTAGGTCTCTAAAACTATACTTTTACCCTTTGTGGCGTTCGTTGGGTGACGCACAGCCGCCGGGGAGGTGCCTTCGAGATGCCCACTTGGGCTTCTGCAGCAAACCGCACCCGGCAACAGAGACGATGAAGAACCCCGGGAGTAGTCTCCGTAGGCTCTTGTTGGCGTGTCGCGAACTGAGGTTGTGTCCATCTTATTAGTGCACTTGGGCGACAGCGTCCGGCCATTGCCATGGGTGCAGGAGCAACAGCTTGCCATGTCCGTCGGGGAGGCGCGAATGACGAAGCGATGGAGAGGACCATGCTGGTCGTTCAATTTTTGTTTTTTCACAAATGTCAAATATATAAGGGATAGATATAAGAGATCTCCTGTGACTCCTGATGTTCATATCTTATAACTGGATCGAGGATCTCCCTTATACTTGGATATGAGGGATCTCTTTTAAGCAATCTGCTGGAGATGCTATTACTTCAGGTATATATGAGGAAGCCCCTCGGTCGGTATTTTGTGGGCCTTAATCAAACACTAAAGATTATGTCCCGTAACTGTACAAAGACGACGTCATGATCGTCATCGTCCATTCTTCTTGTTCAAACATATTGCCAGCATATCATGGGCCCACGCATCAGGTATTCTGACAGTATTGACAAAACATTATTTGTCACTAAACCCTACTGTACCAGCGAATTATGCCTACGTGCACATGGCAGCAAGAGTGGACCCACATGTTAGGTATTCTGTGGCCCACAACAAAACTATTCATCACTGATATGTTATGCCCGCAAATATTTTCACATGGCATACTATAGGTAGCGCTCCATGGGCCTACTTGTCAGTTATTCCGACAATTGTAAGAAATTATTATTTGTCACCAATTTCTTGTGTTCCAGAATAGTACCACACATGGCTAGGGTAAATGTCTTTAAAAGGTTCAGAGCCATACCATGTGTCCTCCACCAATCTAGTTTGTGATCCGTCAATAGTTTCAAAAGAACCACATTCTATCTCTTGATTTTTGATCTTCATGACACCTTTCCACACGAAATGGTGGCTTGTTAGTGTTGCCATGAAGCAGCCAGGCAATGGTGCCGTGCACTTATCGATGGAGATCGAGGAGGCGATATGTATAGATGACAAAGGGTGACGTCCTCTGCTTCGCCATGATGAACAGAAAAGTACACAAGCCATGGCTTTTCTTTCTCCTTATTGCAACGTCCTAGTGTCCTAATATATCCTCCTATGATATTAATAGCAAGAGGTCAATTTCGTTCTATAGGACTTTTCTGACGCTCAGCTATTACACTCAACTTAGTCAGGTAGCTAGTGCAAGAATGGACATCGACCTCTTTTAGTACATCTTGCACATATAATACCTCTTAATTAGCTACATACCTACAATAATCAGAAGTTGGACCAAGAGTACTTCCGATACGTTGAGCCGATTGTCTTCATCATTCACTAGGCGTGAGACTTTTCCACGCACCATCTACAACCTTAATTAGAGTTAAAAAACCTTGCGTACGTGCCACCCGACGAACATGCAAGCAGATGGCCAACGGCTAGCCGGGTGACGTGGCAGCAAGTGCGGAGGTCGGCAGGAGATCACAGAGATGTCCGTCACAAGACATATGTAGTGAAATAAAATATGCGTCGTCACTCTTAAAAATTGTACCATTGAGACAAATATTATTACCCGAAACGCGTGGTACCCCAATCACATGGCATGCATATGCATGGAGGTAGCCAAATTTGGAGCCACCACAAGCTGACCCTAGAATCTCTCTTGGCCTTACGCTATATATGACCATCCATTTTTACATAAATGACGCCCGCTATTAAAAGCTCTAGCAACTCATCAAAATCCATAAGCAACAATCTTCTTGAATCCCCTCTCAATCTCAACCAGTTCATAGCAATGGCCAAGAAAATCCTCCTACTCATTACTATCCTATTTGCTATTACGCTTGCAGCAGAAGCCACCCAAGTGCCAAAGGAATGGACCGCCGCCACGAAGTCCATTCTTGACATGAACAACAAGATCACGGCGGCATTCGATGGTGTCAACGCCGCTGCCCCACCAGAAAAAAAGTCCGAAGTCGAAAGAGCCCTAATGATGCAGATGTTAAATGTCAACTTTGCTCTCGAAGATGCCAAGAAGGCAGGAGATGAGAAGAAAGTTGTTAGCATCGCACATTCCTATGAGATAGCCGCGGACAAGGTCATTGCAGCCTCGCCAGCTGAGAAGTTCAAAACAATGGAAGTCACCTTCAATGCAGTGGTTGTTTAGATATATCTGTACACTTTCGGACTGAGCCACTTAAGTACGTAGCACCATGGGCCATCGACCACCCTAGGATTCCTCCAAGGCAAGAACTATAATACATGTGTCGCATAACATCATGGAGATTGCGTATATGGATATCCTTAGATTTTGTTCGTTACATGGAGATGGGCCGCCATTGCTCTAAATCTTAGCTATTCCATATGGCATAATGATTGCCTTTGTACGAGTCATAGCTAGGGAGCTGCAACTCTTTATTTTCGGACGTGAGTTCCACATCTTTGTTTTCTGTTATCACTAGCTTAATATATTTGAGTCTTTATTATGAAGAAAAATACAGTGGCTGCACCGAATGCCCGAGTCTAACACAAATGTCCCACCATCAACGAGCCCTTTATTTTGTGTGCCATGCTCCAAAATACGCAAGGCCCTATAGAAATACGGTGCTCAATCAAAGATATGTTACTGACAATCCAATCTTCGAGGTCAACAACAGTACCAAATTGAACCAAAATGGGTCATCAAAGGTGACCGAAAGATAAATTCTGCTGAAGACCATGACCAGGAAGACCCTGTGTCCGGTATACATATGATATGTTAACTGGTCTCGCACGTGGCGTGGGGTAATACAGGATCCATTTATCTATCTAATCAAAAGAGAGAAATAAAATAGCTAGGACAGTTGACGAGAGGAAATGAGCAAAGAAAGGCACGATGAAGTTTAGCAGTCACACATGCATACGTAATTAGTACACGGACCAAAGTCAACCGATCTCGATCACATGTATATATTTCAGCTAGCACAAGAGTGTGACACCACAACAACGTGAGCCACATACATGGAGGTACAGACACACCATAATATTTGGAAGGTAACTACTGCACGACGTCTGGCCATGCACCGAGAGGCAGCATGCTTGCATGGTGGTACTATGTATGTGCGGTGGTTATTTTACCGTATACATGCAGCATGTACTAGCTTAGGTGTTACCGGCGGCGGATAGGGAATAGATGATCTATATCTTACATTATCGAGTCATCAACATTACCCAGCAGCAGCTAGGTTCGCTTGGCGCGGAGGCAGTCTTTGATGACGACAAACTTCTCGACGAAGCAGCCGATGATGGACCACGGACGGAGACAGAACATGGCATCGAAGCAGGACTCGAAGTTGTCAAGGAGGCAGTTCTTGCAGTCGGTGGAGCAGCTCCCAAGGTCAAGCAGCGCGAACTCCTGCTGGAGCAAAACGAAGGCGCCACCAGGCATGGCACTACCTCCAGCAGAACCAGGCATCAGCTGCTCGGTGGTGCTTCCTCCAGCTGGTCCTGGCGTCGTCATCAGCTCGCTGGTGCCTCCTCCTCCAGCTGAACCCAGCATCAGTAGCTGGCCCATGGTGACGACGAGCACGAAGCAGCAGACGGCAGTGGAGGACGCCATGATGGTAGCTAGGCGTGGCTAGGTGCTCTTGCGTTTGTGGCGATCCAAGTGGTGTAAGAGGAAGGCGTATGTATGTGCGTTGGCATCGGGGCTGCAAGACGGCAGGCCACTATTTATAGACTATAAGTTCATGCACTAGCTAGCGGGTTTGATGCGTCACAAGGACTGGTCATCATGAGATCAATGTATAAGATCCCTTATATAATTCAGCATCACCCTCCTCATCCTCCGCCCCTACACTTCAGGAGTGCCTGTCAGATGAGTGAAATTAATGTACTGTCCAAATAATGGAATGATAACAAGCTCGCTGGCAGCATTCAAAAAACAACAAGAGAAGAAATAAACCACACAAAGTTTTCAAACTGCAGATAATTATTTTTTTAGTGTACCCAAAGTATTTGTTCCCCCGGCAAAAGGTTCTAAACGTTTAATTATACCTTCACCTAGAATTGTTTTTCCTTTTTACGGTTGCTCTCTGCATGCTTGCAAAAGTGTACATGTAAAATCCATACCATCCGTGTTCGACTCAAACGTCCTGCTAGATTCCTCCTATTAGTCTATATGTTGAGTCCCACGAACCGACCATTGTGGTCACGGTGCCTTTCCTTTCGGAAGCACATGGATCTGTCGTCTATGTGAGCCACATGCATGTGGTGGAGAGGAGTTCGCATCACTATAAATTGCACGGGTATTCACCGGAAAAGGTGGGATTGCGTTTCACATACATATAACAATCAATTTGCAAACTTTTGGACCACACTACTTGCATAGTGATCTAAACCCTCCTCCTCTGTTTCTCTTCAATTCCTAGCTAGCAAACAGCGAGCCTCTAAAGGTTTCACGTGTTGCGCCAAATTCCTTGGTACCAGCTAGATAGCCTGCCCGGCCAACGTCCCAATTTCGAATTGTGCAAGTAGTGCCACTTAAGCGAGCCCAGTGCAGCACAAAATTTGCTCTGCATTAGCTTGTCTGCTATGAAAGCTTTGTGCACCAGGGTCACTACAGGGAACATGCTTTCTGCATTGTACTTTTCTGGCAATGAATGGCATTTTTTCTGGGTATGGACAGGTGTGTTTTCTCATGTTGCCAGCCCACAATAATCAATTGTGTAAGCTAATAGATTCCTCTCATATATTGTCACTGTGAAACCGAAGCTATATAGGAACCGGCAAAAGTTTGGTTTGATCAGTTGTAGGGGCGGCCCGCACTCCTTATATATAGTATCCATGTGTAGTGTCCATCTACCGTGGTGTCCACTGATTGTTTGATGGTTGATAAGAAGAACTAATTCAGGTGAGATCAGTAGGACCACAAGAAAACCGCAGAGAAAATTCACAGCTGAAATTTTCTTCAGTATAATGCCATAAGTCTAGACACGAATATGGCTTAATGGGAAAGGAGAAATTTCTCAACTGACGGGCCTTGTTGGATGAGGGAAGATTTGGGGAACTGGGTAGTGGCTAGGAATACACATGGAGGCAGAGTAAATTAAGAGATCACACGTTTATTTGAAGTTATTAATTTATAGAAAATATTACCATGCCACAGTAATTTATTATGTCTTTATTCCCTATTGGTTAGTTAATAACTAGTTCCTCCGTATAAAAAGACGTTAATGGTCCACGGGCCCTTTCTGTTTTTTCTCTCCCCTGTCCTGAGAGGAGTTTGGATAGAAGTCTGTTCATCAGTTGACAAAATAGTATCGACAGAAATTTGTTCGTAAGTTTCAACACTGCAAGTTTGCTTGTATTTCGTACATGTAGACGTTTTGTTGGGCCGCACTCAGCAATTGGAGAGGATCCGAGGAACAGATTATAGTGTTGGGGAAAAAATTGGAAGCTTTCCACTACAATTTGACATTGAAACCATGACAATATGAATGAGCTACCTTGTAAAGCTGATGAAGCGCATCTATTATATTCAATTTGATCTCAGAGCTTTGAAGTATATATTATGGCCAACTAGTAGAACTAAAGTAGTAGTACAATTTTCACAAATAAAACATTGTCATAACAGTGAAGTTATGACGAACCGTATTTGAAATTCACAGATTCACTAAGTCAAATTTCATTTTTTTTTTTTAGGTCTCTAAAACTATACTTTTACCCTTTGTGGCGTTCGTTGGGTGACGCACAGCCGCCGGGGAGGTGCCTTCGAGATGCCCACTTGGGCTTCTGCAGCAAACCGCACCCGGCAACAGAGACGATGAAGAACCCCGGGAGTAGTCTCCGTAGGCTCTTGTTGGCGTGTCGCGAACTGAGGTTGTGTCCATCTTATTAGTGCACTTGGGCGACAGCGTCCGGCCATTGCCATGGGTGCAGGAGCAACAGCTTGCCATGTCCGTCGGGGAGGCGCGAATGACGAAGCGATGGAGAGGACCATGCTGGTCGTTCAATTTTTTGTTTTTTCACAAATGTCAAATATATAAGGGATAGATATAAGAGATCTCCTGTGACTCCTGATGTTCATATCTTATAACTGGATCGAGGATCTCCCTTATACTTGGATATGAGGGATCTCTTTTAAGCAATCTGCTGGAGATGCTATTACTTCAGGTATATATGAGGAAGCCCCTCGGTCGGTATTTTGTGGGCCTTAATCAAACACTAAAGATTATGTCCTGTAACTGTACAAAGACGACGTCATGATCGTCCATTCTTCTTGTTCAAACATATTGCCAGCATATCATGGGCCCACGCATCAGGTATTCTGACAGTATTGACAAAACATTATTTGTCACTAAACCCTACTGTACCAGCGAATTATGCCTACGTGCACATGGCAGCAAGAGTGGACCCACATGTTAGGTATTCTGTGGCCCACAACAAAACTATTCATCACTGATATGTTATGCCCGCGAATATTTTCACATGGCATACTATAGGTAGCGCTCCATGGGCCTACTTGTCAGTTATTCCGACAATTGTAAGAAATTATTATTTGTCACCAATTTCTTGTGTTCCAGAATAGTACCACACATGGCTAGGGTAAATGTCTTTAAAAGGTTCAGAGCCATACCATGTGTCCTCCACCAATCTAGTTTGTGATCCGTCAATAGTTTCAAAAGAACCACATTCTATCTCTTGATTTTTGATCTTCATGACACCTTTCCACACGAAATGGTGGCTTGTTAGTGTTGCCATGAAGCAGCCAGGCAATGGTGCCGTGCACTTATCGATGGAGATCGAGGAGGCGATATGTATAGATGACAAAGGGTGACGTCCTCTGCTTCGCCATGATGAACAGAAAAGTACACAAGCCATGGCTTTTCTTTCTCCTTATTGCAACGTCCTAGTGTCCTAATATATCCTCCTATGATATTAATAGCAAGAGGTCAATTTCGTTCTATAGGACTTTTCTGACGCTCAGCTATTACACTCAACTTAGTCAGGTAGCTAGTGCAAGAATGGACATCGACCTCTTTTAGTACATCTTGCATATATAATACCTCTTAATTAGCTACATACCTACAATAATCAGAAGTTGGACCATGAGTACTTCCGATACGTTGAGCCGATTGTCTTCATCATTCACTAGGCGTGAGACTTTTCCATGCACCATCTACAACCTTAATTAGAGTTAAAAAACCTTGCGTACGTGCCACCCGACGAACATGCAAGCAGCTGGCCAACGGCTAGCCGGGTGACGTGGCAGCAAGTGCGGAGGTCGGCAGGAGATCACAGAGATGTCCGTCACAAGACATATGTAGTGAAATAAAATATGTGTCGTCACTCTTAAAAATTGTACCATTGAGACAAATATTATTACCCGAAACGCGTGGTACCCCAATCACATGGCATGCATATGCATGGAGGTAGCCAAATTTGGAGCCACCACAAGCTGACCCTAGAATCTCTCTTGGCCTTACGCTATATATGACCATCCATTTTTACATAAATGACGCCCGCTATTAAAAGCGCTAGCAACTCATCAAAATCCATAAGCAACAATCTTCTTGAATCCCCTCTCAATCTCAACCAGTTCATAGCAATGGCCAAGAAAATCCTCCTACTCATTACTATCCTATTTGCTATTACGCTTGCAGCAGAAGCCACCCAAGTGCCAAAGGAATGGACCGCCGCCACGAAGTCCATTCTTGACATGAACAACAAGATCACGGCGGCATTCGATGGTGTCAACGCCGCTGCCCCACCAGAAAAAAAGTCCGAAGTCGAAAGAGCCCTAATGATGCAGATGTTAAATGTCAACTTTGCTCTCGAAGATGCCAAGAAGGCAGGAGATGAGAAGAAAGTTGTTAGCATCGCACATTCCTATGAGATAGCCGCGGACAAGGTCATTGCAGCCTCGCCAGCTGAGAAGTTCAAAACAATGGAAGTCACCTTCAATGCAGTGGTTGTTTAGATATATCTGGACATTTTCGGACCGAGCCACTTAAGTACGTAGCACCATGGGCCATCGACCACCCTAGGATTCCTCCAAGGCAAGAACTATAATACATGTGTCGCATAACATCATGGAGATTGCGTATATGTATATCCTAAGATTTTGTTCGTTACATGGAGATGGGCCGCCATTGCTCTAAATCTTAGCTATTCCATATGGCATAATGATTGCCTTTGTACGAGTCATAGCTAGGGAGTTGCAACTCTTTATTTTCGGACGTGAGTTCCACATCTTTGTTTTATGTTATCACTAGCTTAATATATTTGAGTCTTTATTATGAAGAAAAATACATTGGCTGCACCGAATGCCCGAGTCTGACACAAATGTCCCACCATCAACGAGCCCTTTATTTTGTGTGCCATGCTCCAAAATACGCAAGGCCCTATAGAAATACGGTGCTCAATCAAAGATATGTTACTGACAATCCAATCTTCCGGGTCAACAACAGTACCAAATTGAACCAAAATGGGTCATCAAAGGTGACCGAAAGATAAATTCTGCTGAAGAAACTTACACTGGATTGTGCACAAAGGAATATTATCGGAGAATGTTTAAAGAATTACATTGGAAAATGAATTAAAGATCAACATGTCAGTAAACAAGAAAAAAATCACTTACACTAGTCATAGTGAGACAAGTGGAGATCTTTTTTTTTTGGGCGAGAGACAAGTGGAGATCTCCTCACGTCATATACAGCAAGAAGACCACAATACATTTTATTTCCATTTTTTAAAGCAATGCCAGACGCTCTCCTGAAGCATACCATGCTTATTTCATTTGCAAATAGTAATACAATACCTCTTTCATTTGCAAAAAAATAAAAGGTTAGTGTCTTGGTGATGATATCTGCATTACCATATACGGACGGACAAAAGTATCAATTTGATGTCTTCCGCCTAGCACGGATGTCACAGAAGTATTTGATGATATCTGACTTACCATATATATATATATATATATATATATATATATATATATATATATATATATATATATATATATATATATATATATATATACACACACATACCTCTTTCATTTGCAAAAATGAAAAAACTTTATCATATATTTGATGTCACTTTTGATGTACTAGTATTGTACTCTGGTTAGCTGGTTTTATCTAACTTCCACACTCACGCGGAATTGACGGACAAAATTGTGTCCTCTGCCCACTATGGCAAACTAAAGCATGATGAGGTCTCAGTGCCACAACAACGCACCAATCATTCTTTTGGTACTGGCAGCAGTGTCCGATCACGCATCTGTGTAAAATTTGTGCTTCGGGACAACGCCATATACTTATTCGTAGCTAGCTAGATTCCACCTATTATTAGTAAGTATATCCCACGATGCAATCAGTGATTTTATATTGTGGCAGTGCCTTCACTAGCACATGGATCTGTCATCCATTGGAGAACAAAATGCTTGAGAAGCACGTGGACAAGAGATATGCTGCATAAACTAGCAACTCAAGAATATGGAAGGAAACATAGGTTCGTTTCCATCAGCTTTTCACGATGGGCACACCAAAGCAACCAACAAACCAATGTCGATCGTATAGCTGGAATATTGATCAGAATTGGTTGCGGGGATTGGGGACATGGGGAAATTTACCTACGGTGGCGCGATGACATGGCTTCCAACGTGGCAGCAACGCCATGTTGGCAAGATGACATGGCAGCACCGCCACGATGGCAGGATGACGTGGCTATCCACGTGTCATCATCCTATTGGTCCACATGTTATTTTCCCATTTGTCCATATGTCTTTTTTTATAGGTCCACGTGGCACTCTCTTGTTGGTCCGCGTGTCATCGCTCTATTAGTCCAGGTGCCATTTTTTTATTGGACAACGCATCCTCTCCTTATTGGTTCACGTGTCATCGCGCTATTTGTCCACGTGCCGTTGTTCTACAGCACCACGTGTCACTCTGCCATTGGCCCACGTATCATTTTTCAATTTGTACACGTTTCGCGTTACGAAAGGTCCGCGTGCCATTATTATACTGGTCCACGCGGGCCCATTTGCGGTCCAACTATTTCATCACAAATCAGATCAGGTTGGATCGTCTCAAACATATGCCGAATTAATCAACTGTTAGATACATAGATGAGTCAGATATACATGACACTTAAACCAAAATGATGGCAAATTTCACATTCTGTCCAGATCACGAAATCATGCCACAGTACAAATGGTTCCCATACGCACAACACACCACACAGAGGAGTTCCGTAATCCACCAAAACCAATCAGACTAGAAATGAAGATCATCATTCAGATGTCAGAGATGAAGGATGCACCTGACCTTCCCCTTGAAATTTACAAATAAGAGAGGCCATCAAGGTTGCCTTTCGTGCTGATTCGTTCCTCAAGTCCTCTAACTGGCCATCAAGAATGCGGTTTGAGTCTCTCGCATCTTGGGCTTGCTTCTGCAAGGCATCAATCTCCCTCCTCTGTTGTTCAACTATTTGTTCCACTTGTCGACTTTCGGCTTTCTCGCGCTGAAGTTCAGCCATCAGTGCTTCCAACCGGGAAGAAACGGAACCTCTGTTTCTTTTCTTCGGTTGAAGGTCCGCAACTTCAAGAAAGGTACTTGCTTGAACAACTTCACGAACCGCACGACCAGAAGACGGCGGTTCCTCTCGCTGTACAGATTCTTCCATTATCTCTTCCATATCATCCTAGCAAAAAATGGTGACAGGTCAAAGTTCCATCTTGTTAACAAGTTTTTAGAGTGCCAATATATAAAGCTATAAGAGGACATGAAAAGGAGAAAATCACTTACAATAGCTTTCTGAACTGTCTCACTAATAGAACCAGTTTTCTGTGATGAATGGAACTCCCTGAACAGCTCCACCGGCGTGGGCTCTTCATCGAATTTATCTCTCTGAAATGATGTGCAAAGAAATTTCTAATCAGCATTTAATAAGAAGAAATCAAAGGCGTCGACTGACTAGTTCCTTACCAAGGCATGAGCCTGGGCAACGTAGCACTGAGAGCATGTGCGCTGATTCATCTGTACTTTCTCACGGTTCTGCTGGTTTGCAAGACACATTTTCTGCAGAAAGTACATTTCGGTGAGTGATAGAGAAAAATTTGATATGATGTAAAACGAACAGTGGACAAATGTCCGATATCTAAATACGGTGCTCATAATGATGACTGTTGGCGGTGAATATGTGCATAATTAATTTTTCATTAATTCCGCAAGTGCACGGAACACCATTGTAGCATTTCACCTTGGAGTATTTCAGGGTTATCGTATTTATATTTTCCTCAGGGAAGTAGAGCGATAGGAAGTTGAAAATGTAACAAAGTAGATACTATTATGCGAAATAATGATACCTTACTTAAGACGGGTGTAAGAGAGGTACATGATATATGGGTGGCACTCACCATATAATCCAAGGAATAAAAGAGATAGTAGAAATTACATTGGGAGAACAACGAGATAGAGACAAAGATTCCTATGTGTTAGTCTTATATCTATTTACTTCTAGCAATTAATTCTACAAGATTATGTACTATAGCTAAGGTTGTGCACACTCAAGTCATGTTGTTTCGGAGCACGGCCATCGTGCCAGGGTTGGTACTGAACCCCAATACTGCAGGTTCCCCCTGGGATCTAACCGCTATTGAGAACCCGGTTGGTTTGCTTTTGAACGTGGCGGATTGCAAAAGCCTGAACACGCCTATCACACGTGGGGCTACCGTCCTCCATAAAGACACACGCCAATCATGCATAGGTATAGTTCTAAGCACCGCGTTTACAACTACCCTTGAGGAACTATCCTTGATCGAGAGAATAGCCCTATCTAAGAATGTAGCATAGCTTTCACTAAGCGCGAACTCCATTTCGGCAAAGCACTCACTCATACTACTTAGACACAATCACGAAACCCACAACAAGACTATTATGAGCACTAGCTTAACTAAGTAAATAAACTTAAGTAGAAAAGAATTACTAAAAGAAATAAATAAAGAATAAACTAAATAATTATAGAAATAATTATATAAATAATAAAAGAGTAATTCTACAAGAGTTAGGATACAAGAACAATACCGAAACTCCGAGAAGACTTCCGGAACCTCGAGAAGAGCTCTCACTCTACTCTACTCTACTCTAACTCCCAGATAATAACTCTACTTCTACAAATGAGTAATGGATCTCTTGGATCAGTGAGGTGTGAGTTGTTCCTGCGGACACCAGGGGTATTTATAGGGTCCTTAGGACAGGGGGCTTCTTACAGCGCGAGGTGGAGTGGCGGGCGCGCCAAGGCAGGCCGGCCGGCCTACCAGGGGGGCCGGCCGGCCGCCCGATGTGGCGGTTCGCCACCGCCTCACTCCTGGACGTCCCTGATTGCCTCCTGAAGTCGGTCCGTAGGTCGGTGGCTTCGTGGGGGCGACAGAACTTGAGTAAGGGCTAAGTTGAGGCCCAAACAGCCCACCAGACAGTATGTCGGTGGAATTCTGCTGAACAGGCTTTGGTTTGTGACGTTTGAGCCCGTTTACAGCCTGCTGGAGGAAGGCCGAGGCCTTTGGGCGCCAAGGGGGCCGGCCGGCCTATGGTGGGGCCGGCCGGCCTGACTTTTCTTCGAGTCAGGGTCAGTTTCCTCCATTATTCATTCCTGCATCCAAAATTCACCAAAACTCGTGAAAGTATGTTAATTCCTAACTACTATGCACAGAATCTTGGTGGTTAGCTTTTTATTTACCGATATGTTGACGGTAAATTCATGATTTTTGCACCGTCAACACACTCCCCAAGCTTAACTTTGCTAGTCCTCGAGCAAATAACTCAGGGTACCGGCGGATCAGGAGTTACAACGATAGCGCCCCAAGGGTAATAAAGATGCAACCACGTACTCCCTAAATGGTGGTAAGCATACAAGAGCACGGAATTTTCACGAGTGTTGCACATGTGTGGGGCGTGTATGCTTCACCTTGTCATATAGCATTGAAAACTAGAACAACACTTCTGGACAAAACAATTCTAGCAGGTTTAAGTCCAGAGTTTTTATGTGCTGCAAGACAAGGTAAAAATTTCTCCTTTGTTTTGGTTCACACTTCCCTTCCCTCTAGTGAGTCTATTCCTACAAGCTTCACTCAAATCCTACCTTCTACCAAATGAGGCTTGTATGTGGAGCTTGGTAAGGATATGCACATTTGTCATGCGTATATTGTAAAGCTAAAGAATAAACCTCAAGAGACATAGCAACTCTTTATATCTCGGTCATATGGAAAATGGTGATGGAGGGGGAGAAGATGAACACACACTAATGAAGATGGTTTTGCAAACTTTTGGTCTTCTTTTATGCTCATGCTCAAGATGTTTATGAAAATAACCTTAGTGCATATTTGCAAATCATGGAGTCTCTCTTTCTCTCTTTTTTTATTTATTTCTTTTTTTTTTAGACTCCATGATGCATTGGCACTAGCGATGACAGGTTCATGAGCATTTTTGAAATATTCTTGAGCTTTTTGATATAGACCCAAAAGTTTTTGCAAATGAAGTGATGATGGATGGATGGAGATGTTTGATGATTTTTCAAACATTCCTTTTTGGTGGAAAGAAAACAAAAACTCACACGAAGGAATAATGACCGAGATTTAGAGTGCTTACTCTCAAAAGCATTTAAACCTTAACAAAACTCAACGCATGAGCAAATGGCTATGAGTGGGGATGTATGATATCTGTATGATATGGCTCTGGTAGGTAAATAAATCCTCACAAGGGAAGTGTTTACAAAACGAAAGGGTTTTAGGTACTTACAGCAATTAGAATGAAAACATCTCTGAACTTTTACCATGCTAAGAACTGCAAAAATCCTAATCATGCCATATCATAGTTCACAATGCTTAAATTTGGTGTGATGTATGCAACCCACAAAAATGTAGCAACACAAGTGATGTGACTATACTCAAGTATAAATAACACACATGTCAGGAGTAGAGGTTGCATCAATGCGACACAAGGGGAGCTGTCATGTCACAAATCATCATTTCCTTTAAGTGTAGCAATCACCAAGATTCTAGCATTTTTATTCAAAACAGGGAGTATTTTATTAATCGTTAGAAATACTTACCTGGCGGTCCTCCCCAAGCTTGAGTCTTTGCGAGACTTAAGCTTGTATTGAATCGCCGACTTACCTGCGGGTTCTCCCCAAGCTTGAGCCTTTGCAAGGCTTAAGCTTAAACAGGCCGCAACCGCCATCCTTCTTATACCTGCAAACAGAATGGGGGTGGTACATGTGGCTAGCCCCTAGTGGGCGTCGCCGGGAATTATTTTTAGTATTTTTATATTTTATAGTTTTTATTTTGTTTTTGAAGTTTTAATGAAAAAGCAAGTAGCATGTGCCAGGCCTGGCTAAAGGATAACGATTGGGATGGCCTCCCCAATCGGAGGGCTCTCATTTTTACGTCTTTGAGCTAGACGTTCTCCTTCTTGTTTAGCTCGATTGGACCTCGTTCGCCGGAGAATCAGGCGGTGTAGAGGTTCCTTCTTTCTTCCGCCACACTTTGGTTGTCTTGTTAGTGCTTGTGGCGGCGACCATAGTTGTAGGCGCCAATGTTGTACTCTCTTCTGTGGGTACCTTTGCTGCCCGTTTGTTCTTGGCGCTCCTAGCTCTCCTCCTCCTTAGTGACTTTGACTCGCCTACTGTTTCTTGGAGTGCTGAGGGTGCTTGTGGCGTCTTGGGCTGCTCGAGTACTTTCTTTGGACTTCTCCAATAATTGGCTGGCTGTCTTTCCATTTCTCTTGCCAGGTAGTTCCTCATGTGTGTGATGAGCTTGTCTAGCTGCGGCATGGGTGGAGTGATCTCAATCTTCTCCACTTCTCTTGGGTTCTTTCCATAGAAGACCTTCACTTGGTTGCACCGTTCAACTTTAGGCTTGAAGTTGAATGTCTCTTCTCCGCCATTGAAGTCCAAGTGGATCTCCCCTGTCCCCATGTTGATGTTGGCGTTGGTGGCGCTCAAGAACGGCCTCCCAAGGATGAGAGGGATCTTGTCGTCATTCTCCTTGTCTAGCACCACAAAATCAACGGGGACAAAGAGATCCTTGATTTGAACCAGGACATTCTTGGCTATCCCCTCAGGAATGCGTATTGATCTGTCGGCCATCAGTATGCACATCTTTGTTGGAGATAATGGGTGGTTCAACCAATCATGTATCGCCTTTGGCATGATGCTCACACTTGCTCCCACATCACACAGTGCTCGAGAGAAGCACCTCTCGTTGACTAAGCACGGGATGCTTCGACAACCAGGATCCTTCTTCATTGCGTCCTCGGGGTACGGAGAATCCTCATATCTTTCTTCACACCTGATGGTTATTGCATTTACAGTCTCTTCGGGGTTGACCTCAGGTTGCCCCGGAAGTCTACCCACAATAGGAGGCTGCACAGCTGAAGCAATTTGCGCAATTTGCGTTTCTAGCATTTTATTATGGCTCAGCTGGTTTTGCAGTGCAGTGCTGAACGACTCGAGCTTAGCATCTATGCTTTCCATGGCTTTATCAGTAGAAATAAATTTCTTACTAATGCCATCATTGATCTTAACTTGGCCAAGCACTAGATCCTTGATAGAGGGATCAAAGCGAGAGAAATTTCCATTACCATTACCATTACCTCCCTGATTTCTGTTGAAGGAGACGTCGGGCTTGGAGTTCCAGCCGTAGTTGTTCTGGGGACGGAATCCATTGCCATTGTTGAGGAAGTTGCATTCCTCCATGGCATTGGGGCAATGAATTCCCAGGTGTCCTGTGTTGCCACACTCTTCACACGTCATGCGGGAATCCGCAACTTGCAGATCTTGCGGTGTCTTCATCTTCTCAAGGACTTGATCAAGCTTGAGAGCAAGCATGTCCAAGGCCTCTACTTGATGTACTCCTCGTCCCTTGCTTGGGAACACTTGATGTTCGTCGTGGCTTTGATTGGCCACCACGTTCTCGATCAACTTCTTAGCGTTTGTCACGTTAAGAGAGAAGAAAGAGCCGCCTGAAGCGGCGTCGAGGTGCTCCCGTGCGGTAGGCTTCAATCCATGGTAGAAGCTTTGCATGAGGAGCCACGGCTCCATGCCATGATGTGGGCATGCGAGCACGTAGTCTTGCATCCTCGTCCATGCTTCGAAAATGGACTCATCTGCGAGCTGTTGGAAGCCCGTAATCTTGTTGCGCAGGGCAGTTGTCTTGCCCGGCGGGAAGAACTTAGCGAGAAAGGCATTTGAGCATACCTCCCAGGTGTTGAGAGCCTCAAAGTTCGCGTAATACCACTGCAAGGCCTTCCCCAACAGCGAGAATGGGAAGAGCTGCAAGCGAATCTCATCTTGAGATTGGTCCTTGCGTGCAAATGTGTTGCACGTCATCAAGAACCGCTGGAGGTGAGAGTTTACATCCACCGAAGGTTTGCCACAGAAAGGACTGGCCAAGATCATATTGAGCAGGGCCGGCTTGAGCTCGTAGTCCTTGTTGTTGACATGCGGGAGGTGTCCCACGCGGATGTTCTCCATGTTCGGTGCGGAGAACTCGTGGATCGACTTCTCGACCGGCTCACCCATGTTGTTGTTAGTTGCGGTTGAAGCGGATGGGTCGATGACCGGTGAGGAGGATCCTTCGACAGCCAGAGCTTTAGACATTGTACGTGCGGAAGGAGGGGTGAGTCTTGCTCTCGCCCTCCTCAAGAACTGCTCTGGGTCGGAGTGGAAGTTGTCTAGCAGGTCGAAACCAGTCATGCACGGTCCTGTTAAAACGTTCCACAACAAGAAAACAGGACAAGGGTAAGCCCGCAAAAGTAAGTAAAGCTACTTCCACAATAGTATACAATGTTATAATTCAAAATCCTAGCTGCTACTTCCCTGGCAACGGCGCCAGAAATGCTTGTTGGTGGTGAATATGTGCATAATTAATTTTCCATTAATTCCGCAAGCGCACGGAACACCATTGTAGCATTTCACCTTGGAGTATTCCAGGGTTATCGTATTTATATTTTCCTCAGGGAAGTAGAGCGATAGGAAGTGGAAAATGTAACAAAGTAGATACTATTATGCGAAATAACGATACCTTACTTAAGACGGGGGTAACAGAGGTACATGATATATGGGTGGCACTCACCATATAATCCAAGGAATAAAAGAGATAGTAGAAATTACGTTGGGAGAACAACGAGATAGAGACAAAGATTCCTATGTGTTAGTCTTATATCTATTTACTTCTAGCAATTAATTCTATAAGGTTATGTACTATAGCTAAGGTTATGCACACTCAAGTCATGTTGTTTTGGAGCACGGCCATCGTGCCAGGGTTGGTACTGAACCCCAATACTGCAGGTTCCCCCTGGGATCTAACCGCTATTGAGAACCCGGTTGGTTTGCCTTTGAACGTGGCAGATTGAAAAGGCCTAAACACGCTTGTCACATGTGGGGCTACCGTCCTCCGTAAAGACACACGCCAATCGTGCATAGGTATAGTTCTAAGCACCGCGCTTACAACTACCCTAGAGGAACTATCCTTGATCAAGAGAATAGCCCTATCTAAGAATGTAGCATAGCCTTGATCAACTACAGTCTGCTGGAGGAAGGCTGTGGCCTTTGGCGCCAAGGGGGGCCGGCCGGCCTATGGTGGGGCCGGCCGGCCTGACTTTTCTTCGAGTCAGGGCCAGTTTCCTCCATTATTCATACCTGCATCCAAAATTTACCAAAACTCGTGGAAGTATGTTAATTCCTAACTACTATGCACAGAATCTTGGTGGTTAGCTTTTTATTTACCAATATGTTGACGGTAAATTCATGATTTTTGCACCGTCCACAATGACAACAGGGGATGGTCCTCGTGTTCCACAAACACAGCACGGGATAAAGGGTGCCATTCACACTCTATCGATAGTACTTAGTTTGGGTAATTTTATGCAATGAGCAAATTGAACTAACAGTAGAACAATGATAACATAACACTTAAGCCTACAATGATCAATTAAATCACAACAGAGGGATCACGTAGAACAGAACAAGTTCAGGTACAACACAGTAATTATTATATGTCTACCTTGAAATCAGACGGCATCCTCAATGTACAATTGTATTTGACATTAGGCTGACCGACAAGACACAAGAGGAACAAGGCAATTTGATGTTGTGCCGTACCTTGTGCTGTGGGCTTGACCACAACTTCACCAGTGCTTCCCATTAATCGTCATTCATGGATGGCACAGGAGATTTGACAACCACATCATTCGCTGGTATATTATTGAAGAACTTCTTCTTCAGCTTATATCTCATCTGACGCTGGCCGCATTTCATCATATCAGCACATGCTGAAATCACTGGTTTGCTGGTGGTGTCTATGGAAAATTGGACCTAGTACGGCAAATAAAAGTTATCCCCATCTCGCATATAAAGATCGTGTAACAGAGAGCTTGTCTGGTTTGGACAGCAATTAAAATGGAATTTCACTTCAGTGTTTGGCCATGAGTTGATGTACTTACGGAAACTTTGTTGATGTAGTTAACAAGATGTTCCCGCTCCCGCTCATCCCTATACATCTTCCAGTGAGGAAGGACTGGTATGTGCCGCCGAAGTACGATGCCGCCTTCAGTTGCAAGCTTTGCAGCTTGCAATGGTACTTCTGGCCGTTTCATCTCTTCTGAAATGTGGATTGCCAGCTTCTTATCCATTCCTTTGTTAATCCTTTCCAGATCTTTCCCGGATCTTCCTGTGCCCTTTGGAGTAGTTCTGATTTCTTCCTCTAACAAAATTGCAATCACGTGTTAATCGTTAAGTGGTTATCAACAGAGTAAATAATATTTAGCAACGACAAATATGATCCTTGCCGTCATCATGCACTTGGGTGCTGTCCTCTTGTGTTCCTTCGACTGGGTTTGCAGTGGACAATTCCCTTGCCCACTGCCTAGTTAGTCTTGGGACTTCTTGAGGAGGTGCCAACACTCTCTTGGAACCTCTTCTGCCTGTAACAGGACTGGTTGCCTTCGGCGTGGAACTCTTCTGCCCTCTCCCCTTATTAGGAACCTGTGAGGCCTCGACAGCCAAAAAGGAAGAAAAGTTAGCTTTGGAATAGGTTAAAAGCTTAGCAAGAGAGGGCCAGATTAGAAATTTTGTTACATTTACATGGTGAGATCAAGGGCTTCTAAAAAAATCCAGTTGCAATGTCTACAGTACTAAGAAGTAACACTGCAACATAGAAACTTGCCAACGGAAATAAAACAATAAAACCTTATTTCTACTGTCTCCGTTTAGGGTCCCCGGCAGACCAAGGTTTCTAAAGATTTCTTCATTTGCTTCAACTCTTTTCAGTCGTTGAAACGCGTACAGGTTAGTCTCTTCCTCTTCATGGTGAAGCTCATCCTCTACACGTTCGTAAAACATATTGTGTGAGATTGATTGTTTCAAATGCAAGACGAGACAAATATCCGTTGCATGCCCATTGCCCAAAACGACAAATATAAACAGATCAACATCATCTACAATGTAGGTCTCAAAAATAAAACATCCCCTACAATGTACATAGAGCTATGTGGCAACTATTGTTGCAAATCGGGAAGCAATATACCTGCCATCGCCGGATTTCGCCCTGGTGCCATCGAAGTCTTGGAGAAGGACAGAGCTCCGGTGCATACGACAACGAAGGGCGGGATCAGGAACGATGCAGAGGACGTGGAGGTGAAGCTCGGGAACGGCGGCGAGGCGACAGCGGAGCAGAGAGCTGGATCGGCGAGACAATGTTTGGGTTGGCAGCGAGGTCAAGATCCAGCGCGTTTTTATGGCTCCCTTGGCATACTTTACCAAAACACCCCTGACAGCGGATCGGGAAAACAGAGCGGATGGATTTGGAGACCGGAAAGGAAGGGACAACATGGTCTTTCCCCATCGTGGTTGAAATTTTGAAAGAGTCGCTCTCGTTTGGACGGGCGAATGAAAACGTGGATGCCGCGGCATTTATTGTGCGAACCAGCGAATCCATTGTGAGTTTGTGACATTTTCAAATGAGGGGGTCGTGGACAAGGCAGAAATAATCATTTGCTCCTATTTGTTAACAGTTTGACCATTAGAATTAGCACGTCAGTCATATGCACTTCCACGTTGAGTACAGTAGCTCGCAAGTGAACTGTCCACCAACACGTATTTGCGGGCTGCAACGCGTTTCAGAAGAGAAGAATCGCTATCTCAAGCACAGGAGAACATCCTTGTACTGACATGGAACGCACAGGGGAACATCCATGAACTGCCATGGAACCCACGGGAACATCCCGGCGAGGGGATGTGTAAAGAGAAGAAATGGACAAAAAAAATGAGCTAAAGCCAAGCGAACAATTAAACAACTCGAGTGAAAAAGCCAGGAAAGAAAAGTTCTAACTTGAGTAAAGAAGCCAATAACCAAGATAAAAAAAGCTCATCGAGCGATTAACTGACATGCATCGCACAACATAAATTACACCCAAAGCTGATTAAGTGTCAAACAAGGACCTGTCGGTGCCCGCGCACTGCAGGTGGTGAGCAGCATTGCGCTACCCCAAAATAAGCATCGTTCGGGGGACCAAAGTACTACTACTAATTATCGAACTACATCTGGTAATAACTAACATGACACGAGATGGTTCGCCATGCCGGCCCACATTAACTAGTCTTCTTAAGAAGCCATGATTTCGGCCTCATCTTCTCCAACAGGCACGTCTTTCTCCTTGGCGGCGGCATCCATCTCATCGGCAGCAGTGTCTTTCTCCTCGACAGCAGTGTCTTCCTCCACAGCAGGAGCGTCTTTCTTCTCGGCAGCAGGGTCATTGACCTCGGCGGCATCTACCTCCTCGCGATCAGTGTCTTCAGCTGCGACCACGTCTTCCCCCTCAGCAGCAGCTGCTTTCTTCGCCTTCAGATTGTTCCGAAAATTGGTGATCGTATCGCGTAAGCCGCTGAGATTGCTGACACCTATACAATCAATCAATAAATTTAGCTGGAAACAATCATATAAGTTTGCCTGAACCAAGCTATTCATTGGAACAACTGAATTTAATCTACGAGAATTGTTCACAAACACAGAATGTCTGGGTGTGATATAATGCGCTTACACTGTTCCAGGTTTTCCACCTCCATGTCACACATTGAGACAATCTTGTTGCGTTCTATTCTATTGAGCTGCATGTTTCCCCCCACAAGCCCCACTAGTTCTGTGTGTGAATTTTCCATGAGCTTCAGGAGATCCCGGTGAATCCCCATCCGTTCATGGACCATTCTCATGGCCTCGTCTCCTAGTTCCCCGCTATCATTCATGTGCGTGTTCCTCCCCTGGTCGTCGGCCGTGGCCTTCAGCTTCCTCTTGATGACTTCTATCCTAGATAGAGATCCAAAGCTTGACTAATAAATACTCATTTTTAGGAAGAAGAAGAACTCGACAACAGAGGCCAAGAAAGAAATAGAAACATCAAACAACAAAACTGATACCGCTTTTCCCGGAGCCCTATGTCCCACATAATGTCGCCAAAGAAATCGGATTCTGACATCTCATCCTCGACCTTGCTACGGATTATTTTTGCTACCCCGGGCTCACAACAAAACTCAACTCGGTGCCAGCTCGCTCACGCCCATGCTGCGGCACGCTTTCTACTACTACATGATCCCTACATGCAGGTCAGTAGTAGTAAAAAATAAATACTAGTAACTAGTATGATGTCAATGAAAAAGTTGATGAAGGGAATCGAAACATCAAACAAGAGAATGCAAACCTTTTTTCTACAGGCTCGTTCACCGGGCTCACATTGCTCCTCTCGCTTGCGGCTGCGCCCTCCATAGCTTGCTCGTTCGTCCCCTTGTCCATGTTTCACCTAAATAGATCAAAAGCAAAACTAGTAAAGAAACCAAAATCTATGAAAAAGAAATCGAACATCAACAAGCAAATGAAACCGACTTTCGCAAATCAACGCAAGGGAGACGTAAAGAAAACATAGGGCACGAGTTTCTGGTGCGAGTGATGGGTGCACGAGCCTGGTAGGGAGCGGGTTCCCGGAGCCATTTCTGGTGCCAGTGATGCGTGTCCACCAGAAGATAAAGCTGTGCAGGAGGTGCACAGTACTAGTAGTAGTAGGCTAGTGCGGAGTTAGCTTACAAGTGAAGCCTCAAGCTGCGTCTTCCAAAGCGTGTGATTCCTTCACAGTCCTTGAGGAAGGCACAGGTGGCTAGCAGTGGCAGCATTGTCCGGTTTTGTCAAATTAAACTCACAGGGAACGAGTGTGAGCAAGCTCCAACCACTCAACCAACCTTCAACCATTGGACTGTAGGATTGTGATAGGAATTTTAGAGGATTTCAATCCTAGGAATTATTGCAACAAGAGCCCTTTGGAATAAAGGAATGCACACGGTAGATTCCTATGAAATTCCTATGGAATGGCTTGTTCCATAGGGATTTAGAAGGATTCTAAGATTGAGGTCCAACCTCATGAAAAAATTTCATTGTGTCTATTTCTCTCATCTGAATATCTGATCCTCTGTTTCGAGAATCCCGCGTTCCTGAGTAGGTTGAACTTTAATCACTGCATTTGAAACATTTCCTGCATTTTGAATACCTATAGGGATGCAAGTGACATCCAACTTCAATACTGCGTTTTTCGTGTTGCTGTGTGTTTTGAGAATAATCCTGCGTTCCAACTAGGGTACAAAGACATTGCCCAAATGCCCACACCGCAGGAAAGCATGCACACAAGGTAACTTCTGCCAACTGTATATACCATCGTCTACATACGTGCATAAATTGTGTACACTGGCAATTAAGGGGTCAAATGTGTGGACATTTATTTCCTTTTCACACGGGAAGGTCCCGTGACGACAAACAAAACTCACGGGATATAAATAGCATGCCACCAGACCAGAGTGCAGTACTACAAGATGATCACACCAAATACATTAAGAGCAGATTAGAAGAGCGTCTTTTCCAAAATACAACTATTTGGCACCACAAACAGTTCCAGCATTCGCCATTACTACTACTACATACTAGATTACAAGGAAGCATAAAAAGATACAAGCACTCGACGAAGGAAGGACGGTGAGACCACCGGCGCTCGGCTCACTGCTGCTGCTGCGGCAGTGGCGGCATCCACCCATGGTTCCGAGCCACCCGACGATGGCGGCTCGAGAACTTGTCATCGTACGGCCGAGCCAAGCTAATGACATGCTTCTCCATGTCATCCATGGACTTCCTCGGCTTCTTCTTGGGGCAGACGGGGCAGATGAAGCACTCTGGGCCACGACGGATGACGCGCAGGCATCACCGTTAGGGACGGGCGTCCTGTAACCGTGGAACCTGTCCTCATCCGAGTCGGTTTCCACGTAGCCGGGATCGGAGGCGGAGGTAGCGAGCCAGCCTGGACTGTAGACGGTGGCGTCGGGCTCACGAAAGGGAGCCACGAAGACCACGGCGAGATTACTGGAGCCGGATCCCACCGCCAGTCCGGCGAGGGCGGATGGGCGCCCCTGTTGTGGGAGCGGTTGGAGGGCGCCATGGCAGCACCGGATGAAGCGCAGGGCCATGGAAACGCCGGAACTTGCACGCGCACCGGGGAACTGCCATTGTTCTGCATGATGAACAGTACACTCACATCAACCATAATCCACCAACCTACTAGCGCTTATGCTACCGTAACTGACCATAATCATCCTTAGACTGAGATGTGTGGACCTGGCCGAGGTTTATTCTAGCAGAGCCCAAAAGAATGGGGAAAGAAAAAGCTATGGGGAGCGATATGTGTCAACTTTACCGAGGACGAGGCCAAGCTTCTTGTCCCGGGAGACCTTCCGCCTCCGCGGTGGTCACGACGGGAGTGACGCCGGCTGAAGGACTGCCCCGCTGGATACATGGAAGATCTGAGCAACGACAGAGGAGTGAGGAGTGCGACGAAGTGGGAAGTGAGGAGTCAGGCAACGCTTTGGACTGATGAAGCGGTCTAATTTATTATTATGATTCTGCCGCGAGAGAGATGGCCTGGCGGTTGCGTTTGCACGATACTGCTTCTAGCCATCTCAATGAAATGCGGTCCGTGGAATAGAGTGGGTCCAATGTCAGAGGGTAAACTTAAACATGGGTGGGAGGCAGTCGCTGTATTCGAAGGTATAGATGTGGGAAAGGATGGGAAATGATCGGAAGTGTGCAACTGCTCGCGTCTTTTCATCTCTCGCATGCAACTGCTCGCGCGTTTGGATTTGGAGCCGCACCGCTCGTGTCAATGGGATTTCATACCATTATATCTGCAAATTTATGAGGAGAGATGTGGGATTCATTTAGAATAGAGATGAGTTTCATCGCCATGAAACCCAGCCGACTCGATTACCAACATATCGGTCTTTGGAACAATGCAATGAAATAATGCGCTGAGAATGGCCTATTTACTCTCGCATGCAAAGAATCAATCATGCGTTTAGGAGTCCTCGAGAAGTCAACCGCATGCGGCCATTGGGAAAATGAGTCATGCATTGAAGAAAAACAGAGGAAAAACAAACAGAGCAAAATGTGACTGACTAAAATTGAAGAAAATATTGTTCATAGCTATCTAGAGCTTGATGACATCCTGACGATGAACAAGACCAGCACAAAAAGGACGATGGTGGTCACCATCCATGCACGCCTAATCTCGCCAGCACTAGCTCCAGCCATGCCACGACGGAATGCCGTTCTCACTGCACGGAGCTCTGCCTTCTTCCTCATCAACCGCCGATAAAACTTGTCCATCCCGCGCACGCTGACCGCCTGGATCTCCCATAGCTCGTTGATGGTCTTCGGAGCCCTCTCATCCTATGGCTCATCATGCCAAACGACGAAAGCGCACGGAGCCTCCTGCGCACAACGATCAACATGCACAACAATTTGAACACTAAAGAAAGCAATGGCAAACAAATGATGGTGAACCATGTGTTGCATATGAAGTCACCTCCATTTGACAACCCAGGAAGCGCCGGCCGGTGTGCCGCCCTCCCCGCCACACCTTGCGCTGTGGACGCATGGCATGGTCGCAGAGGTAATCGGAATCCTCGTCGATACCCATCCATCCAGGTTCCTCGGTCCACTCCCGAGGCTGCTCCTCGTCATCAGAGGATGACTCATCGTCGTCGTCATCATCATCATCACCACCACTAGACGACGAGTCATCATCAGAATCATCGGGCTGCATAACGTTTTTCATTCTGATTTTTAGAAATAGCTAATCCCAAATCTAAGACCAAATTGAACTATGTAACCGAGCACGCTTAACAGGAAATGTAGCAGATCAAACACTAATCCTAGCAGAAAAAACCTCACTGACAACAAAATCGAGCCTAATACTATCCCAATCGACCCCAGTAAACCCAATATCTTGTCAAAATTGACTCTAATCTTGTCAACAGAGGACCGGGGTTTTTCAGGCAGGCGTGCTCACCGAGGATGGCCTGATTGGAGAAGTTGCCGGAGCATGATGGTTCCTGGATCCGCCATCAGTGCGGACAGTCTCACCCTCACCGCGGACACCGGCGTACGCCTCGTCGGAGTTGTTGACGAGGTAGTCGCGCCATTCTTCCTCCGCGTTGTTGCTGCTGCGGGAGGTGCCGCTGAAGTATACGCTGCCGCTTTGACCGGATTGGAGCGAGGACATCGCCGATGGATATGGATCCGTGGCACAAGAAAGCTTGAGCGAGGCGGAAGGAGGAGTGCGGCAACGACAGCGGTGCTCGGCGGGAATGGGAACCAAGAAGAAGCAGAGTCTTTCTGTAGGGAGGCCTCTGTGGACCTGGTTTGTTTTATAGAGCAGAAAATTCCATCCATACCATCACTTGAGATGCACTTTCCATCCATACCATTACTATGTGTCAATGACATGTGGGACCAGACCCCACATGTCATTGACTAAAGTGATGGTATAGATGAAAACTGCGTTGGAAATGATGGTATGAATGCAAATACCCATAGAGCCGTAGAACAGGGAGGCGTAGAACAGGGAGGCGGCACCTAGCAGTCCCTGCATGCGCTCATTGAAAGAGGTACAGGCTAGAGAAGGAATGACCGGGTCAACTGCATGCGTGCATGGAGTGTCAACTTCCTCTATTCTGGTCTTCTAGATCCATTTCACGCACAAACAGAGGAAAATGTACAACGCAAATTACATTAGGATTTAGCGTCTAAGTAAGAAGAGTTCAAAAGGCCCACCAGCTGGATTATTGCGATAGCTAGCGCGCTGAGCCGCTGACTAATTGGAATTACAATGACTAAATATTATCCTAACTAGAGGTTGACATCCTGTGGACGAACATGACCGAAACACCAATGGCGAACATGGCCACACCAAGGCCGACGGTGGCAGCCATCCATGCACGCTTTATCTCGGCTGTGTTATCTGCAGCGATGCCATTACCAAATGCCTTCTTCACCGCCTCGAGCTCTTCCGCGTTCCTCCTCTTCACCGCCTCGAGTTCTTCCTCCTTGCTACTCTTCACGACCTCGAGTTCGTCTTCCTTGCTCCTCAGCTGTTGTCTAGCCTCTGTCACCATATGTACGGTGACCGACCCCAGCGTCCATAGGTCGTTCATGGTCCTCTGAACCCTCGCCGCCCATGGGTTATCATGCCAACAGAAGAATGCGCACGGGGACTCCTGCGCACATTTACAACAATTTAGTACTACAAAAAGAGAGCAAGAGAGCATGGCCATGAAGAAGTACTACCCGTGAATGAACTCACCTCTAGTTGACAACCCAGGAAGCGCCGGCCACTGTTCCTCCCTCCCCACCACACCTTGTGCCGTAGAGGCAAGCCATGGTAGCAGACCCTTTCGCTATCCTCGTCGATGCCACGCCAATCAGGCTCTTCGGTGAATGCCGATGGCGGCAGATCCTGCTCCTCATCCTCCTGCTCCTGCTCCTCATCCTCCTGCTCCTGCTCCTGCTCCTCCTCCTCCTCAAACGACACCCCATAGTAGGAAGGAACGTCATCGTCCAACGGCGGCACCTTATCGTCGGACGACGACACGTACTCAGAGGACGGCGGCACTTCATTGTCGGACGGCACCTCGTCATCGATCAACTGCATGAACAGAGTCCACAGGCGCGGCGAAAGTAAAACTTCCACATCCGAAATTTAAGAAGCAACTCTAATCCGAAACCTACAGATCGATCTCGGTTGACAACAAATGTAGCAGATCTAGCAATGGTAATCCTAGCAGTGAAAAGTACTCAATGGAAAAAAGAAAAATATCAACCATAATCTCAACAAAAATAGACCCAACTTATCCTGATCGAACCTAATGGAACCTTTTGCGAAAACAGGGGATCGAACTTACCGAGGGTGAGCTGGCCGTCGAAGTTGCGGGAGCTTCACCTTCTTCAGCCGCCTCCTTCACTGCACCGAGTGGAGTGCTCCTGGACCCGCCGTTGCTGAGGACGGAGTCACGCGAAGCACGGGCGCCGGGGTACGCCTCGTCGTCGGAATAGGCAAGGAGGTACCTAGACCATTCTTCTTCACCTGCGTCGATGCCGCTGCCGCCGGGGTTGCCTGAGGATGTCAGTGATGGAGGAGCCATGGCGTAGGAAGCCGGTGCGAGACGATGAGGTAGTGCGGCGAGTACAACAGTAGTGCGCGGCGGGAACGATAAAAAAGAAGCGGCAGAGAATCTGTAGTGACTAGTGAGGCGATATTTGCGGCCTTTTGTACTGGGACGATAGCTCTCACGGACAAGTGGGTCCTGCCTTGCTCAGGGCCACATCTCACAAAAAAGACAAAAAAAAATGGTGATTTTTTTCAATAATTTGTGTATTTTCTATCTCCCAAACTTTTTTGATTTCTAAGCCACAATTTGTTGTGGGCCTTTTCCAAGTGTAATCGAGCCTATAGAATTTGTAAGGAATTTTTCTAAATGTATTCAAGATGGGTTTGTGTGGAGCCATTACATCGGAGTAGTTGTCACATAGAGATCGGAACCAACTTCACCTTGAATCACACACATACAAGTCAGTGTTCTTTCTAAAATTCCGTGAAAAATACAGTACGTACACACGTATAATTTGTACTTGTTCGCCAAAGAACATCCCAAGGTCGACTTCGTTTGAGAGGTACAAAAAGGCGAAGAAACTAATTAATAGTGACTAATATCGAATGGACGAACGATTGCACCACTTTAATCAATTAGGATGATGCAGACAATCCATGGCCTAATGGTCTACCGTTTTGTTTCACCACTCTGTCCATGAACAAAGGCCAGTCTCGACTCTCGAGAGTGCCACAGCACAGCAGCTATAGAGATTTTACACGCATCAACTGAACGCGGCAACACCAGAGATTGGTCTACAATTTTGTTTCAGCGCGCGCTACCCCTTGGATGATAGTGAGAACACGGACAATCCCTGATCCGAGAATGCAGGTACGGGACAATCCCCTGTATGCATTTTGTTTCACGATTGTATCCCAGGAACTTAGGCCAGTTTCGAGAGTGCCACATCAGCTATAGAGATAAACGTGCTCATTTGTGCTGCCGCGGGGAGGACTTCTACTCCGATGAGGCAACGAAGAGATGCGGCCCCTTTGTTAGTGTCACACCCCAAATTTTCAGATTTGGGATGTGAATCGTTTTTCAACTTTAAGTGCCACTTTTCAATGTTTTCACAAGATTTTCTTAATTTTGTTTAAATTGTATTTATTTTGTCTTGTCAAATGTATGGCTCAAATGACTTCTAATTTAGTTTAAAGATTTATTAAAGAAATGATTTCGTTATGAAAATATTTAAATGAGAAAATTTTAGTTTGTTTCAAAACTTTGAAAGTACTTGTCTTGAATTTCTTGTATTTTCTTTAAAATGGTTTGAATCTTTTTATTACTTTATAAACCAGGAAAATACCCTTCCTAAATGGACCTTGAGCCGACATAAATCTTGTCCAAATATCCCACCTGGCCTTTCTCCTCTTTTTCTATCTATCTTTCATAGCTTTTCCTTTATCACGATATGCAAACCAAGGCAATCCCACTAAACCTTTCATGCCTTGTTTCCATGGCCCATTTCTCTTTCTTTGATCTCTCTTTTCTTCTTCATGGTTACACTGCAATAGCGTACTAACCAAGCATCACATCAATTTGCATGCAAGCAGCAGCTTGACACCATACACCCCGCGCTCGTCAAATTCCACCAATGAAAAGCTGAAACTGACAAGTAAATGGGAATTACTCACCTTCCAACATGGCTGCACCCCCTCCTCTTCTCCCTGACCCTTTCTCTCCCTATTGGGCCCTGTAAAACAGCACCTGGACGCCCCTTTCCCTGACTGACGACCTCCCTTGCCTCTTCTCATTCCTTTCCATCCAGTAACCACGAAATCATCTTCATCTCTCTGCTGCGTCCAGCAATGGCGCCCCCGATTGGCATCCGCGTTCCCATTGATTCAACCAACGAAATGCCACCAAATTTCACCTGGTAATTCTTCCCTTTATACTCTACGTCATATCAGAAGTTCAAGGCCAGAAAAGCTTCGGTGCAGAAATAATCTTATCCGCCATCCTGTTTGCCTGTCTGTTCGCGTCCAGCCATGCCATCCCTGGTTGGCATCGACGCTCCCGGCGATCCAGGCATCGGCGGGCCTCCAAATTTTACCTGCAGGTGCGTCTTGTTGTCCCCTACAATATATCCAAAGATAATGACCAGTGGAGCTTTGATGCATCAGTAATCTAATTCGTCATCCCTCTGATCCATGTCTGTTCGCACCCAGCCGCGTGACCTCGGTTGGCATCAGCGTTCCTGCCGATCCATCCAACGGAATGCTCCCTAATTTGGCCAGAAGGTGCAGCTCATTCGCCTCTACAACATATCCAAATATCGCAGCCAATGGAGTCCCGATGCTACCAGGGTTGTCCTCGCAATGACCCCTGTTCCTTGTTCTGGACGGGCCCAGCGCGCATGATGGTGATTCACTCTTTCTTTAGATCAATCCAGAAGCTTTCTTGATGCAATTCCCATACCATATGTTGGCTCATGAATCCCTGGTCGTTACCACAGGAGGAGACGCTGAGATCTGATCCGAAGACCCCAGGAACGTGGTCGGCATTTGAACTGGCGCAGAACAACCTTCCTGAGTTTGAGCGCTTCGATCTCAAGTTCCAGTAAATTTCTGTCCAACTCATCATGTCTCCATCATGTTCCACATAATTATAAGCATTCTTGTTTGATTCTTGCTGTAAATCGTGCACCCAATCGGTGGGAACATGTAGGTCTCCTTCATACTGTCTGTGCGCGGCCACCTGCTGGCACCGGTGTTCCCGCTGTTCCATACAACCAAACGCCGCGATGCTCCACCATCCTGTGCCTCTGATCATCCTCAACATCCCACAGAAACAGTCTCCCCAAAAGATGAGCGTAGACGGCGAAATTAAGGTCGCCGTTACCACTGCCGTGTGTCTGCGCGCGTTCAGGAAGAGCTACTGCAGTTCCCGTTCTCGTTCTGGTCATTTCTGTAGCTGAGTTGATGCAGAGACTATTTCTAATTGTGTTTCGCAGAACCATGTTTGTCTCCACCAGAGAGATTGCTGTGACCTGACCTGAAGACACAAGAAACGTGATTCAAACAACTATCGCCGATGCATAATTATCTGTCCATGTTCTAACACATCGATATCCTAATCAGGTGTGTTACTATCCAAATCATCATGTCATTAACATGTTCCTGATAACTAGAAGCTTAGTATTTGATACCTTTCTTCAATCCTGCATCCTCTGCTATCTTGTGCGTAAGCCCATGGAATTCAGTTGTTATCTTAGTTTAGCGATCGTAACCTTTGTTTAACCATATCTTGTTGCTCCCAACTCCAAATTGAGTGATTCTTGCGCCCAAATTCTTGTTACAACTTAACCTATCAAACCATAGCCCTTGTCAAACAATTCTCTCATTGTTTTATCTCCTGCATTATTTATTTATTGTATACTTGTTTTCATGTTTGCGCGAATAGGATTTTACGCTCGGGAATTTTACGAAGACACATAGAAGACCAAGAATTACAATCACTGAGCAACAATACTATCAAAGAGGCAAGTGTCCTTGATCATTTTGTGCCTATGTTTTAAATGTTTTGTTTGTAAAATTGCATGCTTGAGTGAAATGAATGCGAACCTATGTGTAGGGTTTACTAGAATTTCCATATCATTTCCTTGTCGCCTTAGTTTCATTTACTGTTTATGGGTAGAATTGCTTAGACTTGCTATGTGTTGGGTTGGGAAGAATATAACATGACTAATTGAACTTCTGTCACATGAGGGTTAATGGTAATGTTTAGCAACATGATTGGAGATAGGGATTTGGGTGATTATGGTATGGGAGCTGTGCCGGGGTTACCAGCAGCTCGAGGACTGTGCAGGGGTTACTGGCAGTCCCTTGGTTTTGTTGATCACCTAAATCTAAGGACCGGTTCGTGGAGCGACCACCCATGAAAACCGTACAGCCACGAGTCCAAGAATGGGCGCGGCCTGGCGTATTACACTGTGGAGACCAGTTTTGTGCGTGCCAAACGGCGGTGCGAGGAAGGCGGGTATGCTGGAATCGTCAGGAGAGAGATGTGTGGGGACAGGAGAGTTACTCTTCAGAACCATCTGGCACAAGAGGGGGCCTCTAGGGGTCAAGGGTATACTTCCCCTATCGGTGGAACCTTAGTGGGCACGTACAAGCTGGAGGAAGCTATGGAAAAGCCTTGTTGTGATCTCCTGGCCGCACACCTAAGGAAGTGTGTATGTGCTTGGCCGGCATGGCATAAGGGAGACTTTAGTCCACCTGGCAACAGGGGATGGAATCACAACTCGTGGGGAAATATGTACAACCTCTGCAGAGTGAAAACTGTCATGACAGCCGTGCTCACGGTCAAAAGCGGCATGGACCCTCACACGATTAGCTGGGAATGGTTGAATGGGCAATCACAGTGGGGTAACTGTGATTGGGTACATGTGGGGTAACCTGTAGAGACGTACAGGGTGGTTGGAACCCTTGATCTTGGCAAGGTGGAGTAACCTTGGCCGTATGGAGATATATCACCTAGTAAATAGGAGCTGCTTTTATAAAATGTTTTACTCAATCGCATTTATGCAAATGAACCCTTATAAGCCTTTCTTGTTATTAGCCAACATCTCATACTTTCCCCCACTTGCTGAGTACTCTGTGTACTCACGCGGACCCAAAACCATCTTTTATTTGTTGCTCAGTGAATAAAGGCATCAAGGAGTACATGGAGATGGAGAAGCAAGGAAGTTCTAGGCATGCGGTCTTCCGATCGACTTCCTGTGGAGATGAAGGACGCCAACGCTTTAGATTAATTCCGCTGCAATGTAATCTTTTCTTTTAGACCATTTGGTCATCCTTGTAATAATGTTATCAATTTAATAAAGATATTGTTCTTTTATCACATATATTGTCCTATGTGCGTGAAAATTGATCCTGGGCACGCATACAGATGCATTCGGTTTTGGTCGTTGAAACCGGGTGTGACAGTTAGCATTTGATTGTACTTCGTAGATGCTAGACTCTGAAAGCAGAAACTGAAACAAAAGGGCCTGCTTTTGAATCTGGATTCTACAATCTGGAGCATTGTAAAAAGATACTGAAAGCTGAATTGTGGAATCCATACAAACAAATACTACTAAGACTTTGACCTCCAGATTTCACTACTGGGGATTCTACAACTCACAATCCAATGCTGAAACAAAGGCCATCTCGGTTTCTTTGTACATAGGTTTATCCACTGCATGCAAGCTGCAAGATGGGATTAAATTCGGTAATCTTTTACATGCATCAACTGAACGCGACAACACTAGACATTGGTCCACAATTTTGTTTCAGCGCACGCTACCCCTTGGATGATAGTGAGAACACGGGACAATCCCCTGATGCGAGAATGCAGCATGGGACAATCCCGTGTTGCATGCGTTTAAACATCAGACGATCGATTACCGCAATGATCTACAGTTTTGTTTCACGATTGTATCCCACGAACTTAGGCCACTGATAAGGACACGACTACGGTGTCCGAGAGTTTTCCCAATCTTAAAATAATGCGGCCTCTTGCCTAATACTACTAGATTAGCTCTTTCTTTGTATTCGGTGGCTTAATTAAACTTTGAGCCATGCACACAACGCATCAGCTAGGTGCTTCCCTGATATGAACCTTCATAGAACCAATCTCAATATATTTTCTTAGTCTCTTCTCTTCTTTCTTGAGCAATGCAGCACCTCTAATAATTACCGATGACGTCATGCCGGCGATAGTAAATATTTCCCTCTTTGTACTATATGTTTCAGCAAAAGGAATAGTACCAAACTGAAGGACATTCTGATAGAGAGAATTACCATCTTCAACAGTTGAATCATTGCAAGTATTTTGAGAGTTTCTACTGGAATTGATTAGATGAGCCATGGGCTCATCATCCTCTCCCCTTTGAATCAAAGCCGTCCTCGGCTTTGGCATAATTTGAAGAGCTTCATTTGTGGATGAATCATAGCTCACCGCTGTTGACATGCTTTCAACATGAATAACCTTCTCTTTATTTAATTCATTAGCAATACAACTAGAACTAACAGAAATCCAATGCTGAAACAAAGGCCATCTCGGTTTCTTTGTACACAGGTTTTCCATTGCATGCAAGCTGCAAGATGGGATTACACATTTGGTAATCTTCTACACGCATCAACTGAACACGGCAACACCAGACATTGATCTTCAATTTTGTTTGAGCGCGCGCTACCCCTTGGATGATAGTGAGAACATGGGACAATCCCTGGATGCGAGAATGCAGGCACGGGACAATCCCTGGTCTACAATCTTCTGCTGCAGCCTGCAGGAGCACCCGTGCAGGATCCATTGATGCAACTGTTTCGTCAAGACTCTATCCGGTGTTCCAACTGTTTTGTCCCGACTCTATCCGATGAACGTAGGCCAGTCTCGAAAGACTAGAGTACCACAACAGCTATAGAGATTTGTCTAAAGTTGGGATTCCATGAACGCGCTCATTATTGATGTGATGTGGAGCCTCATTTAGTGCTAATGAAACCCCCCACAGACTGACCATAGTAAAAAGCTTCAATATTTTGTCAAAATTGGGAAGCGCTCGTCTCATCTGACGTGGCGTGTCAAGCGACGAAATCCGCACAGTGTTCCCGCCTTCCCGGCAAGTTGCCGCCAACACATTGACGCGTCTGCCCTAGGCATCATTGCGCTGCAGAGAAGGCTTCAAAATATAAAAAATCCCGTTCGGTTCTTTCCTCACCATTTTCCCATTTCTCTCGCTCCCGGATCCCTATGAGCGCCGGCCAACGATGGAGGACGGGCAGAACCAAAGGCAGCTCCAGGCTTACATGAGGTGGTTGGGAGAAGGTTTTGCGAGGAGCCGCGGCGGTCCTGGCTGTCACGGCTGCGGGCTCTTTGGGGCCGGCCGCGGCTTTCACAGCCGCGGGCTCTTTGGGGCAGGCCGCGGCTTGCCAGGCGGCGTGGTCGTTGTTACGGGCAGCGGCGGGCGCGGCGGCGTGCTCGGTGGGGCCGACTGCGGCAGCGGCGGGCGCGTTTGGGCGGGCCACGGTAAGGGGGGCGCTCCTCTCGGTTCTGCTGGCCGTGGTGCGCAAGGCGGCGGCGAGCACGAAGGCCACGGCGACCAGATCAGCTCGCTCGCTGGTGGTGCCGGCGCGCCAGGCGGCGGGCGCCACGGTGCAGGCCGTGGCTTGAATGGCGGCGGTCTTGGTGGGGTGGGCCGCGGCCGGCAGGACGGCGGGTTCGCTGGTGGTGGCCCGATCACGCGGTCGCGGAGTAGGGAGCGCCGCCGAGCTGCAGGGGAGGCGGCGGCCGAGGGTCGTGCTGCAGGGGAACCGGCTTCTGGCACACCTGCTGCAAGGGAACCCAGTGCCGAGGCGCCTGCATCGGAAGAGCCCGCGTGCGCGTTAGGTGCTTCCGCTTTCATGCTTCCCGTGTTTGTCTTCATGGTGCCTATGCCGCTGCGGGCATCGTGATTGCTTGTAGGGTCATGGTCGGCACATATTACTGCAGCTGTTCGATGTTATTTTCGCGGAAATTATTTGTACCGATCATAGTCTAAGTATATTTTGTACTAAGGCAATTGTAGACTGCCTATTACTCCATTTATAAATCCTGCAGTTCGCCTCTATTTTTTGATATGGTGATTCGCGCCTTGCATTTATTTTTCCGTGTTGATGCTACTTGTTACTGTACTAGTCAATTATCCCGTGATTGAAAGAGCCGAGCCGGGGTCTATCCGCTGTGTGCATCTGAGCAAAATTAATGATTGGATCATTGGCAGGACCCGAGGTCACGCCATCGAGGCTCGAGATGTCTTCCTCAACGTCCCACGCCGGAGACGACTCCGACAAATCCGTCCACACTTTCACTTACTCCGGCGATTCCAGCGACTATCTGAGCGATTCGGTGAGCTCGATAACCTGTGATTCATCCTAGATCTTTGGTTCATTTTGCTCCGCCAATGGTTTTATTTGGGGATTGTTTTGTTTTGACCTAGGACAACGATCTTCCGCCCGAGACGGAAGAGAGGCACTGGCGTGGAATTGACAGGAGCACGGACGAGCGCTGCGCCCATGGCCGTCCTCATAGGAAGGTCTGCTCGGGCGGGAGGAACACTGGACGCCGATTCCTCGGTTGTCGCCTTGAGGTTTTTCTCTATCTGTTCGTGCTCTGTTTTTCCTCTATCTTTTTCATGCTGTATGATTCATATTGCTATATATCGCCGTTTTCAGGTAGTCCATTTTACTAACAATATTTTGGTAACAATATTTTGCTTCCCTCTTCTCCCATTTCCGCAGGAGGACGGAAAGCAGTGCTCCTACGTCAAGTGGATTGACCCGGAATGGCCAGAGAGAGTCCAGGTGTCCTTCAAGAAGCTGTGGCATCAGTCAAACCAGTTTATGCGAGCAAGGAGGCATTGTTCTAACGACCTTCGCGATGCTCTCGCTGCAAAGGTCAACATGGAGCAGAGATTGAAGGAGAGTGAGGAGTCCATGGAGCGGAGGATGAAGCAGATGGTGGATGAGCTCAAAAAGTGGATTGTCTTGGCCAAGCTGTCGCAGGCTAGGTGGTTGTCCAGCGAAGGGGAGAAAAAGAGGGTATGGATGCTGGTTGGGATCCTGGTTTGCGTGATGATGCTGTACCTCATCATCCACAAGAATTGATCGTCATACTCTCCTATCTATTTAGTTCGTTGCTAGTGACGATAAAAAGCACATTTTGCTTGGCCGTTGATGGTTTTGAAGCACCGGCGGTAGAAGAGCTGTTGTGTCCGCGTTGGTGCTAGCTGTGGTTGTCGTTTGTAACAAGGGGTTAGTGTACTAGTACTTTGTTATGAGGGAAAATACCTTGTATGCCATTGGCTTAAACTAAAACATCCTAATATGCCATCCCGGCCCACATGTTCTGAGGGGAAAGACCTTGTATGCTATTGGCTTCATCTACACACAGCTGACATGTGGGCCCGACGAATGCTTCCTTGTGCGACGCGTTCAGTACTAGTCAAACCGCTGCGACAAATATTTTACTTGGTCTTGGGACTCGCGTAGTGCTGTGGGTCGTGGGCAGCAGGCCGATGAAGGCTTCTGCGATGTACAATCGAGCACTATAACAGCTAGCCCAGACCAAGATTCAGCTTATCACTGAAGATACATAGATGTGGGCCCGAACGTGAATGCCACGTGGCATTAGAGGGATGAATAATATGTTGGAAAAGTAGTACAGTACTAGTAGGCCTTGATGAAACCTGACAGGTGGGTCACAGAAATAGGACCGACGGAGGCACGTCGCATAAAAAAATTGTTGGACGAGTGGAAAAGTAGGCCTCGGTGAAGCCTGACTGGTGGGTCACAGAAGTGGGACCGACGAACCCACGTAGCTGACACGCGGGCCCGGCAAGCGCTTCATTGTGGGACGCGTTCAGACTAGTGTGCAAAACTGCAAACCATAGCTGCAACGAAAATTACTTGACCGTGGGACCCACGTTGATGACATGTGGGCTAGCGTAGTGTGGCACGAACACGCAAGCAAATGAAATCAACGACGAAAAATACTTAGTCTACGGACCCCCGTCTCCTTGTGGCATTTTACGCGGTCAAACCAAATTTTAGTGATGAAAATGGTTTGACCGTGGGCCCGTGGAGCCTGACACATGGGCCCCATCTTGCCAGTATTGACAAAACATTATTTGTCACTAAACCCTACAGTACCAGCGAATTATGCCTACGTGCACGTGGCAGCAAGAGTGGACCCACATGTTAGGTATTCTGTGGCCCACAACAAAACATTATTCATCACTGATATGTTATGCCCGCGAATATTTTCACATGGCATACTATAGGTAGCGCTCCATGGGCCTACTTGTCAGTTATTCCAACAATTGTAAGAAATTATTATTTGTCATCAATTTCTTGTGTTCCAGAATAGTACCACACATGGCTAGGGTAAATGTCTTTAAAAGGTTCAGAGCCATACCATGTGTCCTCCACCAATCTAGTTTGTGATCCGTCAATAGTTTCAAAAGAACCACATTCTATCTCTTGATTTTTGATCTTCATGACACCTTTCCACACGAAATGGTGCCTTGTTAGTGTTGCCATGAAGCAGCCAGGCAATGGCGCCGTGCACTTATCGATGGAGATCGAGGAGGCGATATGTATAGATGACAAAGGGTGACGTCCTCTGCTTCGCCATGATGAACAGAAAAGTACACAAGCCATGGCTTTCCGTTCTCCTTATTGCAACGTCCTAGTGTCCTAATATATCCTCCTATGATATTAATAGCAAGAGGTCAATTTCGTTCTATAGGACTTTTCTGACGCTCAGCTATTACACTCAACTTAGTCAGTTAGCTAGTGCAAGAATGGACATCGACCTCTTTTAGTACATCTTGCATATATAATACCTCTTAATTAGCTACATACCTACAATAATCAGAAGTTGGACCAAGAGTACTTCCGATACGTTGAGCCGATTGTCTTCATCATTCACTAGGCGTGATACTTTTCCATGCACCATCTACAACCTTAATTAGAGTTAAAAAACCTTGCGTACGTGCCACCCGACGAACATGCAAGCAGCTGGCCAACGGCTAGCCGGGTGACGTGGCAGCAAGTGCGGAGGTCGGCAGGAGATCACAGAGATGTCCGTCACAAGACATATGTAGTGAAATAAAATATGTGTCGTCACTCTTAAAAATTGTACCATTGAGACAAATATTATTACCCGAAACGCGTGGTACCCCAATCACATGGCATGCATATGCATGGAGGTAGCCAAATTTGGAGCCACCACAAGCTGACCCTAGAATCTCTCTTGGCCTTACGCTATATATGACCATCCATTTTTACATAAATGACGCCCGCTATTAAAAGCGCTAGCAACTCATCAAAATCCATAAGCAACAATCTTCTTGAATCCCCTCTCAATCTCAACCAGTTCATAGCAATGGCCAAGAAAATCCTCCTACTCATTACTATCCTATTTGCTATTACGCTTGCAGCAGAAGCCACCCAAGTGCCAAAGGAATGGACCGCCGCCACGAAGTCCATTCTTGACATGAACAACAAGATCACGGCGGCATTCGATGGTGTCAACGCCGCTGCCCCACCAGAAAAAAAGTCCGAAGTCGAAAGAGCCCTAATGATGCAGATGTTAAATGTCAACTTTGCTCTCGAAGATGCCAAGAAGGCAGGAGATGAGAAGAAAGTTGTTAGCATAGCACATTCCTATGAGATAGCCGCGGACAAGGTCATTGCAGCCTCGCCAGCTGAGAAGTTCAAAACAATGGAAGTCACCTTCAATGCAGTGGTTGTTTAGATATATCTGTACACTTTCGGACCGAGCCACTTAAGTACGTAGCACCATGGGCCATCGACCACCCTAGGATTCCTCCAACGCAAGAACTATAATACATGTGTCGCATAACATCATGGAGATTGCGTATATGGATATCCTAAGATTTTGTTCGTTACATGGAGATGGGCCGCCATTGCTCTAAATCTTAGCTATTCCATATGGCATAATGATTGCCTTTGTACGAGTCATAGCTAGGGAGCTGCAACTCTTTATTTTCGGACGTGAGTTCCACATCTTTGTTTTCTGTTATCACTAGCTTAATATATTTGAGTCTTTATTATGAAGAAAAATACAGTGGCTGCACCGAATGCCCGAGTCTAACACAAATGTCCCACCATCAACGAGCCCTTTATTTTGTGTGCCATGCTCCAAAATACGCAAGGCCCTATAGAAATACGGTGCTCAATCAAAGATATGTTACTGACAATCCAATCTTCGAGGTCAACAACAGTACCAAATTGAACCAAAATGGGTCATCAAAGGTGACCGAAAGATAAATTCTGCTGAAGAAACTTACACTGGATTGTGCACAAAGGAATATTATCGGAGAATGTTTAAAGAATTACATTGGAAAATGAATTAAAGATCAACATGTCAGTAAACAAGAAAAAAATCACTTACACTAGTCATAGTGAGACAAGTGGAGATCTTTTTTTTTTGGGCGAGAGACAAGTGGAGATCTCCTCACGTCATATACAGCAAGAAGACCACAATACATTTTATTTCCATTTTTTAAAGCAATGCCAGACGCTCTCCTGAAGCATACCATGCTTATTTCATTTGCAAATAGTAATACAATACCTCTTACATTTGCAAAAAAATAAAAGGTTAGTGTCTTGGTGATGATATCTGCATTACCATATACGGACGGACAAAAGTATTAATTTGATGTCTTCCGCCTAGCACGGATGTCACAGAAGTATTTGATGATATCTGAATTACCATATATATATATATATATATACCTCTTTCATTTGCAAAAATGAAAAAACTTTATCATATATTTGATGTCACTTTTGATGTACTAGTATTGTACTCTGGTTAGCTGGTTTTATCTAACTTCCACACTCACGCGGAATTGACGGACAAAATTGTGTCCTCTGCCCACTATGGCAAACTAAAGCATGATGAGGTCTCAGTGCCACAACAACGCACCAATCATTCTTTTGGTACTGGCAGCAGTGTCCGATCACGCATCTGTGTAAAATTTGTACTTCGGGACAACGCCATATACTTATTCGTAGCTAGCTAGATTCCACCTATTATTAGTAAGTATATCCCACGATGCAATCAGTGATTTTATATTGTGGCAGTGCCTTCACTAGCACATGGATCTGTCATCCATTGGAGAACAAAATGCTTGAGAAGCACATGGACAAGAGATATGCTGCATAAACTAGGAACTCAAGAATATGGAAGGAAACATAGGTTCGTTTCCATCAGCTTTTCACGATGGGCACACCAAAGCAACCAACAAACCAATGTCGATCGTATAGCTGGAATATTGATCAGAGTTGGTTGCGGGGATTGGGGACATGGGGAAATTTACCTATGGATGGCGGCGCAGCGCTATTTCGCAGCCCGCCTTTTTTTTTCCTTAGCCCGCCACACGGAATCCTCTTTTCCTGACTTACCATTCGACATAGTGGACACATTTACCGACCCATCTTTTGTTGCTATTCATCGAGATTTTAACCGGCGATCGGCAAATCGGTAAATAGAGAACTACGACTTATCATCCGTCGTTAACTTTTACTGACCTATAGCATGTCATTAATAGTTTATCTTTACCGACTCACTGGAGTCGCCAATTTTATGCTGTGGTGTAGTGAGAGTTGGTTCAAAGACCTAGCTAGTTTTATCCCAAAATTCACAACTACATGCATTGCTCGGAGAGGATGTGTATGTGGCGAAAGGGTAGGTTGGATGAAACGCTATATATCCTCCCAAATAATGCACCTGTCTCGTCGTATGTCATCCTCCAATTAATCTGGTGGTACAAGGTCGACCTAATTTTTTCAAGACGTTGATTTGAGGTCGAGCAAAAGGAGATCCGTGGAACTCTAGAAACGGGTATGGATGTGATTTACTCCCTCTCGATATGCATTATCTGCCAGCTATCCTATTGTTGGCCGGCCTTGCATGATAGGTAGGTAGAAAATCCTACATGTTCTCTCGATCCCCTCCAATCACGAAAACTATTTAAGTAATGCATTTCAGGTTTGTACCGTCTTAATAACCTTGGACCACCGATATATAGCTGAAGTTTCAGTTGATTGTTGTACTCGATTCATTAAAAGATTTTGTAGCATATCTCTTAATGACCTTGCGCAAGTCTCTTGTTAATATATATTTTAATTCAAAACCGGGGTTTTCTTGAGGCATAATGGACTCTGTATAATTAAGTTGGCTCTGCATGGGATGTACACCATGACCAGGAAGACCCTGTGTCCGGTATACATATGATATGTTAACTGGTCTCGCACGTGGCGTGGGGTAATACAGGATCCATTTATCTATCTAATCAAAAGAGAGAAATAAAATAGCTAGGACAGTTGACGAGAGGAAATGAGCAAAGACAGGCACGATGAAGTTTAGCAGTCACACATGCATACGTAATTAGTACACGGACCAAAGTCAACCGATCTCGATCACATGTATATATTTCAGCTAGCACAAGAGTGTGACACCACAACAACGTGAGCCACATACATGGAGGTACAGACACACCATAATATTTGGAAGGTAACTACTGCACGACGTCTGGCCATGCACCGAGAGGCAGCATGCTTGCATGGTGGTACTATGTATATGCGGTGGTTATTTTACCGTATACATGCAGCATGTACTAGCTTAGGTGTTACCGGCGGCGGATAGGGAATAGATGATCTATATCTTACATTATCGAGTCATCAACATTACCCAGCAGCAGCGAGGTTCGCTTGGCGCGGAGGCAGTCTTTGATGACGACAAACTTCTCGACGAAGCAGCCGATGATGGACCACGGACGGAGACAGAACATGACATCGAAGCAGGACTGGAAGTTGTCAAGGAGGCAGTTCTTGCAGTCGGTGGAGCAGCTCCCAAGGTCAAGCAGCGCGAACTCCTGCTGGAGCAAAACGAAGGCGCCACCAGGCATGGCACTACCTCCAGCAGAACCAGGCATCAGCTGCTCGGTGGTGCTTCCTCTAGCTGGTCCTGGCGTCGTCATCAGCTCGCTGGCGCCTCCTCCTCCAGCTGAACCCAGCATCAGTAGCTGGCCCATGGTGACGACGAGCACGAAGCAGCAGACGGCAGTGGAGGACGCCATGATGGTAGCTAGGCGTGGCTAGGTGCTCTTGCGTTTGTGGCGATCCAAGTGGTGTAAGAGGAAGGCGTATGTATGTGCGTTGGCATCGGGGCTGCAAGACGGCAGGCCACTATTTATAGACTATAAGTTCATGCACTAGCTAGCGGGTTTGATGCGTCACAAGGACTGGTCATCATGAGATCAATGTATAAGATCCCTTATATAATTCAGCATCACCCTCCTCATCCTCCTCCCCTACACTTCAGGACTGCCTGTCAGATGAGTGAAATTAATGTACTGTCCAAATAATGGAATGATAACAAGCTCGCTGGCAGCATTCAAAAAACAACAAGAGAAGAAATAAACCACACAAAGTTTTCAAACTGCAGATAATTATTTTTTTAGTGTACCCAAAGTATTTGTTCCCCCGGCAAAAGGTTCTAAACGTTTAATTATACCTTCACCTAGAATTTTTTTTTTCCTTTTTACGGTTGCTCTCTGCATGCTTGCAAAAGTGTACATGTAAAATCCGTACCATCCGTGTTCGACTCAAACGTCCTGCCAGATTCCTCCTATTAGTCTATATGTTGAGTCCCACGAACCGACCATTGTGGTCACGGTGCCTTTCCTTTCGGAAGCACATGGATCTGTCGTCTATGTGAGCCACATGCATGTGGTGGAGAGGAGTTCGCATCACTATAAATTGCACGGGTATTCACCGGAAAAGGTGGGATTGCGTTTCACATACATATAACAATCAATTTGCAACAAACTTTTGGACCACACTACTTGCATAGTGATCTAAACCCTCCTCCTCTGTTTCTCTTCAATTCCTAGCTAGCAAACAGCGAGCCTCTAAAGGTTTCACGTGTTGCGCCAAATTCCTTGGTACCAACTAGATAGCCTGCCCGGCCAACGTCCCAATTTCGAATTGTGCAAGTAGTGCCACTTAAGCGAGCCCAGTGCAGCACAAAATTTGCTCTGCATTAGCTTGTCTGCTATGAAAGCTTTGTGCACCAGGGTCACTACAGGGAACATGCTTTCTGCATTGTACTTTTCTGGCAATGAATGGCATTTTTTCTGGGTATGGACAGGTGTGTTTTCTCATGTTGCCAGCCCACAATAATCAATTGTGTAAGCTAATAGATTCCTCTCATATATTGTCACTGTGAAACCAAAGCTATATAGGAACCGGCAAAAGTTTGGTTTGATCACTTGTAGGGGCGGCCCGCACTCCTTATATATAGTATCCATGTGTAGTGTCCATCTACCGTGGTGTCCACTGATTGTTTGATGGTTGATAAGAAGAACTAATTCACGCGAGATCAGTAGGACCACAAGAAAACCGCAGAGAAAATTCACAGCTGAAATTTTCTTCAGTATAATGCCATAAGTCTAGACACGAATATGGCTTAATGGGAAAGGAGAAATTTCTCAACTGACGGGTCTTGTTGGATGAGGGAAGATTTGGGGAACTGGGTAGTGGCTAGGAATACACATGGAGGCAGAGTAGATTAAGAGATCACACGTTTATTTGAAGTTATTAATTTATAGGAAATATTACCATGCCACAGTAATTTATTATGTCTTTATTCCCTATTGGTTAGTTAATAACTAGTTCCTCCGTATAAAAAGACGTTAATGGTCCACGGGCCCTTTCTGTTTTTTCTCTCCCCTGTCCTGAGAGGAGTTTGGATAGAAGTCTGTTCATCAGTTGACAAAATAGTATCGACAGAAATTTGTTTGTAAGTTTCAAAAAGTTTCAACACTGCAAGTTTGCTTGTATTTCGTACATGCAGACGTTTTGTTGGGCCGCACTCAGCAATTGGAGAGGATCCGAGGAACAGATTATAGTGTTGGGGAAAAAATTGGAAGCTTTCCACTACAATTTGACATTGAAACCATGACAATATGAATGAGCTACCTTGTAAAGCTGATGAGGCGCATCTATTATATTCAATTTGATCTCAGAGCTTTGAAGTATATATTATGGCCAACTAGTAGAACTAAAGTAGTAGTACAATTTTCACAAATAAAACATTGTCATAACAGTGAAGTTATGACGAACCGTATTTGAAATTCACAGATTCACTAAGTCAAATTTCATTTATTTTTTTTAGGTCTCTAAAACTTTACTTTTACCCTTTGTGGCGTTCGTTGGGTGACGCACAGCCGCCGGGGAGGCGCCTTCGAGATGCCCACTTGGGCTTCTGCAGCAAACCGCACCCGGCAACAGAGACGATGAAGAACCCCGGGAGTAGTCTCCGTAGGCTCTTGTTGGCGTGTCGCGAACTGAGGTTGTGTCCATCTTATTAGTGCACTTGGGCGACAGCGTCCGGCCATTGCCATGGGTGCAGGAGCAACAGCTTGCCATGTCCGTCGGGGAGGCGCGAATGACGAAGCGATGGAGAGGACCATGCTGGTCGTTCAATTTTTTGTTTTTTCACAAATGTCAAAGATATAAGGGATAGATATAAGAGATCTCCTGTGACTCCTGATGTTCATATCTTATAACTGGATCGAGGATCTCCCTTATACTTGGATATGAGGGATCTCTTTTAAGCAATCTGCTGGAGATGCTATTACTTCAGGTATATATGAGGAAGCCCCTCGGTCGGTATTTTGTGGGCCTTAATCAAACACTAAAGATTATGTCCCGTAACTGTACAAAGACGACGTCATGATCGTCCATTCTTCTTGTTCAAACATATTGCCAGCATATCATGGGCCCACGCATCAGGTATTCTGACAGTATTGACAAAACATTATTTGTCACTAAACCCTACTGTACCAGCGAATTATGCCTCCGTGCACATGGCAGCAAGAGTGGACCCACAACAAAACTATTCATCACTGATATGTTATGCCCGCGAATATTTTCACATGGCATACTATAGGTAGCGCTCCATGGGCCTACTTGTCAGTTATTCCGACAGTTGTAAGAAATTATTATTTGTCACCAATTTCTTGTGTTCCAGAATAGTACCACACATGGCTAGGGTAAATGTCTTTAAAAGGTTCAGAGCCATACCATGTGTCCTCCACCAATCTAGTTTGTGATCCGTCAATAGTTTCAAAAGAACCACATTCTATCTCTTGATTTTTGATCTTCATGACACCTTTCCACACGAAATGGTGGCTTGTTAGTGTTGCCATGAAGCAGCCAGGCAATGGCGCCGTGCACTTATCGATGGAGATCGAGGAGGCGATATGTATAGATGACAAAGGGTGATGTCCTCTGCTTCACCATGGTGAACAGAAAAGTACACAAGCCATGGCTTTTCTTTCTCCTTATTGCAACGTCCTAGTGTCCTAATATATCCTCCTATGATATTAATAGCAAGAGGTCAATTTCGTTCTATAGGACTTTTCTGACGCTCAGCTATTACACTCAACTTAGTCAGGTAGCTAGTGCAAGAATGGACATCGACCTCTTTTAGTACATCTTGCATATATAATACCTCTTAATTAGCTACATACCTACAATAATCAGAAGTTGGACCAAGAGTACTTCCGATACGTTGAGCCGATTGTCTTCATCATTCACTAGGCGTGATACTTTTCCATGCACCATCTACAACCTTAATTAGAGTTAAAAAACCTTGCGTACGTGCCACCCGACGAACATGCAAGCAGCTGGCCAACGGCTAGCCGGGTGACGTGGCAGCAAGTGCGGAGGTCGGCAGGAGATCACAGAGATGTCCGTCACAAGACATATGTAGTGAAATAAAATATGTGTCGTCACTCTTAAAAATTGTACCATTGAGACAAATATTATTACCCGAAACGCGTGGTACCCCAATCACATGGCATGCATATGCATGGAGGTAGCCAAATTTGGAGCCACCACAAGCTGACCCTAGAATCTCTCTTGGCCTTACGCTATATATGACCATCCATTTTTACATAAATGACGCCCGCTATTAAAAGCGCTAGCAACTCATCAAAATCCATAAGCAACAATCTTCTTGAATCCCCTCTCAATCTCAACCAGTTCATAGCAATGGCCAAGAAAATCCTCCTACTCATTACTATCCTATTTGCTATTACGCTTGCAGCAGAAGCCACCCAAGTGCCAAAGGAATGGACCGCCGCCACGAAGTCCATTCTTGACATGAACAACAAGATCACGGCGGCATTCGATGGTGTCAACGCCGCTGCCCCACCAGAAAAAAAGTCCGAAGTCGAAAGAGCCCTAATGATGCAGATGTTAAATGTCAACTTTGCTCTCGAAGATGCCAAGAAGGCAGGAGATGAGAAGAAAGTTGTTAGCATAGCACATTCCTATGAGATAGCCGCGGACAAGGTCATTGCAGCCTCGCCAGCTGAGAAGTTCAAAACAATGGAAGTCACCTTCAATGCAGTGGTTGTTTAGATATATCTGTACACTTTCGGACCGAGCCACTTAAGTACGTAGCACCATGGGCCATCGACCACCCTAGGATTCCTCCAACGCAAGAACTATAATACATGTGTCGCATAACATCATGGAGATTGCGTATATGGATATCCTAAGATTTTGTTCGTTACATGGAGATGGGCCGCCATTGCTCTAAATCTTAGCTATTCCATATGGCATAATGATTGCCTTTGTACGAGTCATAGCTAGGGAGCTGCAACTCTTTATTTTCGGACGTGAGTTCCACATCTTTGTTTTCTGTTATCACTAGCTTAATATATTTGAGTCTTTATTATGAAGAAAAATACAGTGGCTGCACCGAATGCCCGAGTCTAACACAAATGTCCCACCATCAACAAGCCCTTTATTTTGTGTGCCATGCTCCAAAATACGCAAGGCCCTATAGAAATACGGTGCTCAATCAAAGATATGTTACTGACAATCCAATCTTCGAGGTCAACAACAGTACCAAATTGAACCAAAATGGGTCATCAAAGGTGACCGAAAGATAAATTCTGCTGAAGAAACTTACACTGGATTGTGCACAAAGGAATATTATCGGAGAATGTTTAAAGAATTACATTGGAAAATGAATTAAAGATCAACATGTCAGTAAACAAGAAAAAAATCACTTACACTAGTCATAGTGAGACAAGTGGAGATCTTTTTTTTTTTGGGCGAGAGACAAGTGGAGATCTCCTCACGTCATATACAGCAAGAAGACCACAATACATTTTATTTCCATTTTTTAAAGCAATGCCAGACGCTCTCCTGAAGCATACCATGCTTATTTCATTTGCAAATAGTAATACAATACCTCTTTCATTTGCAAAAAAATAAAAGGTTAGTGTCTTGGTGATGATATCTGCATTACCATATACGGACGGACAAAAGTATTAATTTGATGTCTTCCGCCTAGCACGGATGTCACAGAAGTATTTGATGATATCCGAATTACCATATATGTATATGTGTGCATACTCAAAATGATAAATGGGTATGTACACATACCCAAGGTGGTTTTTTGACTGTGGGAGTAACTACACCCAGGAGTAAGATTGATTTTCCCTATATATATATATATATATATATATATATATATATATATATATATATATATATATATATATATATATATATATATAAAGAACTTCTATACAGTACCAAATAGCGCTGGTCTATATATATATATATATATATATATATATATATATATATATATATATATATATATATATATATATATATATATATATACCTCTTTCATTTGCAAAAATGAAAAAACTTTATCATATATTTGATGTCACTTTTGATGTACTAGTATTGTACTCTGGTTAGCTGGTTTTATCTAACTTCCACACTCACGCCGAATTGACGGACAAAATTGTGTCCTCTGCCCACTATGGCAAACTAAAGCATGATGAGGTCTCAGTGCCACAACAACGCACCAATCATTCTTTTGGTACTGGCAGCAGTGTCCGATCACGCATCTGTGTAAAATTTGTACTTCGGGACAACGCCATATACTTATTCGTAGCTAGCTAGATTCCACCTATTATTAGTAAGTATATCCCACGATGCAATCAGTGATTTTATATTGTGGCAGTGCCTTCACTAGCACATGGATCTGTCATCCATTGGAGAACAAAATGCTTGAGAAGCACGTGGACAAGAGATATGCTGCATAAACTGGCGACTCAAGAATATGGAAGGAAACATAGGTTCGTTTCCATCAGCTTTTCACGATGGGCACACCAAAGCAACCAACAAACCAATGCCGATCGTATAGCTGGAATATTGATCAGAGTTGGTTGCGGGGATTGGGGACATGGGGAAATTTACCTATGGATGGCGGCGCAGCGCTATTTCGCAGCCCGCCTTTTTTTTTTCCTTAGCCCGCCACACGGAATCCTCTTTTCCTGACTTACCATTCGACATAGTGGACACATTTACCGACCCATCTTTTGTTGCTATTCATCGAGATTTTAACCGGCGATCGGCAAATCGGTAAATAGAGAACTACGACTTATCATCCGTCGTTAACTTTTACTGACCTATAGCATGTCATTAATAGTTTATCTTTACCGACTCACCGGAGTCGCCAATTTTATGCTGTGGTGTAGTGAGAGTTGGTTCAAAGACCTAGCTAGTTTTATCCCAAAATTCACAACTACATGCATTGCTCGGAGAGGATGTGTACGTGGCGAAAGGGTAGGTTGGATGAAACGCTATATATCCTCCCAAATAATGCACCTGTCTCGTCGTATGTCATCCTCCAATTAATCTGGTGGTACAAGGTCGACCTAATTTTTTCAAGACGTTGATTTGAGGTCGAGCAAAAGGAGATCCGTGGAACTCTAGAAACGGGTATGGATGTGATTTACTCCCTCTCGATATACATTATCTGCCAGCTATCCTATTGTTGGCCGGCCTTGCATGATAGGTAGGTAGAAAATCCTAAATGTTCTCTTGATCCCCTCCAATCACGAAAACTATTTAAGTCATGCATTTCAGGTTTGTACCGTCTTAATAACCTTGGACCACCGATATATAGCTGAAGTTTAAGTTGATTGTTGTACTCGATTCATTAAAAGATTTTGTAGCATATCTCTTAATGACCTTGCGCAAGTCTCTTGTTAATATATATTTTAATTCAAAACCGGGGTTTTCTTGAGGCATATGTTCGATGGACTCTGTACAATTAAGTTGGCTCTGCATGGGATGTACACCATGACCAGGAAGACCCTGTGTCCGGTATACATATGATATGTTAACTGGTCTCGCACGTGGCGTGGGGTAATACCGGATCCATTTATCTATCTAATCAAAAGAGAGAAATAAAATAGCTAGGACAGTTGACGAGAGGAAATGAGCAAAGACAGGCACGATGAAGTTTAGCAGTCACACATGCATACGTAATTAGTACACGGACCAAAGTCAACCGATCTCGATCACATGTATATATTTCAGCTAGCACAAGAGTGTGACACCACAACAACGTGAGCCACATACATGGAGGTACAGACACACCATAATATTTGGAAGGTAACTACTGCACGACGTCTGGCCATGCACCGAGAGGCAGCATGCTTGCATGGTGGTACTATGTATGTGCGGTGGTTATTTTACCGTATACATGCAGCATGTACTAGCTTAGGTGTTACCGGCGGCGGATAGGGAATAGATGATCTATATCTTACATTATCGAGTCATCAACATTACCCAGCAGCAGCTAGGTTCGCTTGGTGCGGAGGCAGTCTTTGATGACGACAAACTTCTCGACGAAGCAGCCGATGATGGACCACGGACGGAGACAGAACATGGCATCGAAGCAGGACTGGAAGTTGTCAAGGAGGCAGTTCTTGCAGTCGGTGGAGCAGCTCCCAAGGTCAAGCAGCGCGAACTCCTGCTGGAGCAAAACGAAGGCGCCACCAGGCATGGCACTCCCTCCAGCAGAACCAGGCATCAGCTGCTCGGTGGTGCTTCCTCCAGCTGGTCCTGGCGTCGTCATCAGCTCGCTGGCGCCTCCTCCTCCAGCTGAACCCAGCATCAGTAGCTGGCCCATGGTGACGACGAGCACGAAGCAGCAGACGGCAGTGGAGGACGCCATGGTGGTAGCTAGGCGTGGCTAGGTGCTCTTGCGTTTGTGGCGATCCAAGTGGTGTAAGAGGAAGGCGTATGTATGTGAGTTGGCATCGGGGCTGCAAGACGGCAGGCCACTATTTATAGACTATAAGTTCATGCACTAGCTAGCGGGTTTGATGCGTCACAAGGACTGGTCATCATGAGATCAATGTATAAGATCCCTTATATAATTCAGCATCACCCTCCTCATCCTCCTCCCCTACACTTCAGGAGTGCCTGTCAGATGAGTGAAATTAATGTACTGTCCAAATAATGGAATGATAACAAGCTCGCTGGCAGCATTCAAAAAACAACAAGAGAAGAAATAAACCACACAAAGTTTTCAAACTGCAGATAATTATTTTTTAGTGTACCCAAAGTATTTGTTCCCCCGGCAAAAGGTTCTAAACGTTTAATTATACCTTCACCAAGAATTTTTTTTTCCTTTTTACGGTTGCTCTCTGCATGCTTGCAAAAGTGTACATGTAAAATCCATACCATCCGTGTTCGACTCAAACGTCCTGCTAGATTCCTCCTATTAGTCTATATGTTGAGTCCCACGAACCGACCATTGTAGTCACGGTGCCTTTCCTTTCGGAAGCACATGGATCTGTCGTCTATGTGAGCCACATGCATGTGGTGGAGAGGAGTTCGCATCACTATAAATTGCACGGGTATTCACCGGAAAAGGTGGGATTGCGTTTCACATACATATAACAATCAATTTGCAAACTTTTGGACCACACTACTTGCATAGTGATCTAAACCCTCCTCCTCTGTTTCTCTTCAATTCCTAGCTAGCAAACAGCGAGCCTCTAAAGGTTTCACGTGTTGCGCCAAATTCCTTGGTACCAGCTAGATAGCCTGCCCGGCCAACATCCCAATTTCGAATTGTGCAAGTAGTGCCACTTAAGCGAGCCCAGTGCAGCACAAAATTTGCTCTGCATTAGCTTGTCTGCTATGAAAGCTTTGTGCACCAGGGTCACTACAGGGAACATGCTTTCTGCATTGTACTTTTCTGGCAATGAATGGCATTTTTTCTGGGTATGGACAGGTGTGTTTTCTCATGTTGCCAGCCCACAATAATCAATTGTGTAAGCTAATAGATTCCTCTCATATATTGTCACTGTGAAACCGAAGCTATATAGGAACCGGCAAAAGTTTGGTTTGATCACTTGTAGGGGCGGCCCGCACTCCTTATATATAGTATCCATGTGTAGTGTCCATCTACCGTGGTGTCCACTGATTGTTTGATGGTTGATAAGAAGAACTAATTCAGGCGAGATCAGTAGGACCACAAGAAAACCGCAGAGAAAATTCACAGCTGAAATTTTCTTCAGTATAATGCCATAAGTCTAGACACGAATATGGCTTAATGGGAAAGGAGAAATTTCTCAACTGACGGGCCTTGTTGGATGAGGGAAGATTTGGGGAACTGGGTAGTGGCTAGGAATACACATGGAGGCAGAGTAAATTAAGAGATCACACGTTTATTTGAAGTTATTAATTTATAGGAAATATTACCATGCCACAGTAATTTATTATGTCTTTATTCCCTATTGGTTAGTTAATAACTAGTTCCTCCGTATAAAAAACGTTAATGGTCCACGGGCCCTTTCTGTTTTTTCTCTCCCCTGTCCTGAGAGGAGTTTGGATAGAAGTCTGTTCATCAGTTGACAAAATAGTATCGACAGAAATGTGTTCGTAAGTTTCAAAAAGTTTCAACACTGCAAGTTTGCTTGTATTTCGTACATGTAGACGTTTTGTTGGGCCGCACTCAGCAATTGGAGAGGATCCGAGGAACAGATTATAGTGTTGGGGAAAAAATTGGAAGCTTTCCACTACAATTTGACATTGAAACCATGACAATATGAATGAGCTACCTTGTAAAGCTGATGAGGCGCATCTATTATATTCAATTTGATCTCAGAGCTTTGAAGTATATATTATGGCCAACTAGTAGAACTAAAGTAGTAGTACAATTTTCACAAATAAAACATTGTCATAACAGTGAAGTTATGACGAACCGTATTTGAAATTCACAGATTCACTAAGTCAAATTTCATTTATTTTTTTTAGGTCTCTAAAACTATACTTTTACCCTTTGTGGCGTTTGTTGGGTGACGCACAGCCGCCGGGGAGGCGCCTTCGAGATGCCCACTTGGGCTTCTGCAGCAAACCGCACCCGGCAACAGAGACGATGAAGAACCCCGGGAGTAGTCTCCGTAGGCTCTTGTTGGCGTGTCGCGAACTGAGGTTGTGTCCATCTTATTAGTGCACTTGGGCGACAGCGTCCGGCCATTGCCATGGGTGCAGGAGCAACAGCTCGCCATGTCCGTCGGGGAGGCGCGAATGACGAAGCGATGGAGAGGACCATGCTGGTCGTTCAATTTTTTGTTTTTTCACAAATGTCAAAGATATAAGGGATAGATATAAGAGATCTCCTGTGACTCCTGATGTTCATATCTTATAACTGGATCGAGGATCTCCCTTATACTTGGATATGAGGGATCTCTTTTAAGCAATCTGCTGGAGATGCTATTACTTCAGGTATATATGAGGAAGCCCCTCGGTCGGTATTTTGTGGGCCTTAATCAAACACTAAAGATTATGTCCCGTAACTGTACAAAGACGACGTCATGATCGTCCATTCTTCTTGTTCAAACATATTGCCAGCATATCATGGGCCCACGCATCAGGTATTCTGACAGTATTGACAAAACATTATTTGTCACTAAACCCTACTGTACCAGCGAATTATGCCTACATGCACATGGCAGCAAGAGTGGACCCACATGTTAGGTATTCTGTGGCCCACAACAAAACTATTCATCACTGATATGTTATGCCCGCGAATATTTTCACATGGCATACTATAGGTAGCGCTCCATCGGCCTACTTGTCAGTTATTCCGACAATTGTAAGAAATTATTATTTGTCACCAATTTCTTGTGTTCCAGAATAGTACCACACATGGCTAGGGTAAATGTCTTTAAAAGGTTCAGAGCCATACCATGTGTCCTCCACCAATCTAGTTTGTGATCCGTCAATAGTTTCAAAAGAATCACATTCTATCTCTTGATTTTTGATCTTCATGACACCTTTCCACACGAAATGGTGGCTTGTTAGTGTTGCCATGAAGCAGCTAGGCAATGGCGCCGTGCACTTATCGATGGAGATCGAGGAGGCGATATGTATAGATGACAAAGGGTGCCTCTGCTTCGCCATGATGAACAGAAAAGTACACAAGCCATGGTTTTTCTTTCTCCTTATTGCAACGTCCTAGTGTCCTAATATATCCTCCTATGATATTAATAGCAAGAGGTCAATTTCTTTCTATAGGACTTTTCTGACGCTCAGCTATTACACTCAACTTAGGTAGCTAGTGCAAGAATGGACATCGACCTCTTTTAGTACATCTTGCATATATAATACCTCTTAGTTAGCTACATACCTACAATAATCAGAAGTTGGACCAAGAGTACTACCGATACGTTGAGCCGATTGTCTTCATGATTCGCTAGGCGTGATACTTTTCCATGCACCATCTACAACCTTAATTAGAGTAAAAAAAAACCTTGTGTACGTGCCACCCGACGAACATGCAAGCAGCTGGCCAACGGCTAGCCGGGTGACATGGCAGCAAGTGCGGAGGTCGGCTGGAGATCACAGAGATGTCCGTCACAAGACATATGTAGTGAAATAAAATATGTGGCGTCACTCATAAAAATTGTGCCATTGAGACAAATATTATTACCCGAAACGCGTGGTACCCCAATCACATGGCATGCATATGCATGGAGGTAGCCAAATTTGTAGCCACCATAAGCTGACCCTAGAATCTCTCTTGGCCTTACGCTATATATGACCATCCATTTTTACATAAATGACGCCCGCTATTAAAAGCGTTAGCAACTCATCAAAATCCATAAGCAACAATCTTCTTGAATCCCCTCTCAATCTCAACCAGTTCATAGCAATGGCCAAGAAAATCCTCCTACTCATTACTATCCTATTTGCTATTACGCTTGCAGAAGCCACCCAAGTGCCAAAGGAATGGACCGCCGCCACGAAGTCCATTCTTGACATGAACAACAAGATCACGGCGGCATTCGATGGTTGTTGGCGTCTCTTACGGTCACGCGGGAAACACGCGACCGCGGGGAGACGCCGGGGGTTATGGAATTGTTCACTTGCACTATTTAACTAAATAATCCACAACTAGTAACAAGTACTAGATATGAATAATAAGGTTTGTCATGTTAAATAGAATATCCGCAAGCGGACGGATAACCCGTTGTAGCATTTCACCCGAGAGTATTCCAGGGTATCGTATTTATATTTTCCCAAAGGAAGACATGGTTGACAAGAGTACTTATGTTCATGGTGTTACAAACGATAAGTGATATAACCACATTCCAATGCAGGGGTAAGGTTTAATAATAATAAGGATAGTGCGACACACATGAAGGCATTCCACTCTCTCTAATAAAAGGCGAGAGACAATCCTAAGCAATGCTAAGTTAGACTAGCGAGCTACTACTCCAAAGGTACAACATTCATATAGCGTGCACAACCTCTACCTATCATCTAGCGTCATGCAAGCACAAGCAAGCGTCTAATGCCTAGGCAACATCGGGAGATCCGGCATACGCAAGGTCTGCCTCGCGACTCCGGCCTATTTACGTACTCCTATGCCGTGCCCGAACGTGGAGGGTTCCTTTGGATGGACAGGGCTGTCACTTCCTGCCACCTACCTCTACAAACCGTGGGACACGCACATACCCAAGGGTGGATAGACTACCCCGGCACCATGCCGGCGTTACTAACCACGACTCTAGATCCCTCGAGGCACCCCCAACCCTTCGGATCGACAGGGTGATAAATCTAGAGCACCTTTGCAAGACAATGAGCCCGATGCCTAAACATGAGAACAACTAGCCTAACTAGCATAAACTAGATAAAAGGGATCAAAACTAGCACTAAGTCATGCATAAGCGTTTGTCGCTCAAGAACGAGCGACGAACGATGAACGATTAAGCAAGTTCAAGAATAATCGATGATCGAGTATGAACGAACGAAGAACGAAAGATGAACGAGCATGAACGAACAACGAACGATCATACAAGATCATGATGGAACTAGCAAGCTCATAACAACTATATGAATACTTGTATTCCATAGATTAAATAACAAGTCTTACAAAGAGAGAGGAAGGATACAAGAGCGCTACCCAATTCTCCACAAGACTTTGGGAGCAATAGGGCAACCCACTACTCAGCCTAGCACTACCTAGAATTGCCTCTAGCTCTAGTGTGAGGAGGAGGGAATGATCCTTGTGTATTGTGTGTGTGTGAAGGAGGGGGGGTGCCCCTCCTTATATAATCCTTGAAGGTCGGTTTCTGGAGGCGGTTCCGCAGGTCGGTGGCATTTAATGCAGGTGGAACCGACCTCCAGAGGTCGGTATCTAACCGCCATAGAAAGATGGGCCCAGAGGGCCACCCTGCCAGGTCGGCCGACCTGGCCAAGGGGGGTCGGCCGACCTGTGCCTGGCCCCTCCTGGGCTGGGCTTTGGCAGGTGGCTCCCCCTCTGGTTGCTCTTCTCTGATCCAGGTGCATTAGGCCTTGGTTGTGTTGGACTTTGGCGAGATTTGGCCTTTTTGTCTTGAAGTTGTATTCCCGCGGCGAACGTTGTTTTGTAGAAGTGTTGATTCGTCGCCTTGGGGCATGATTTCACCTGGATTTCTCCCTTATTCCACCTGCACACTAAAATCTAGAGGTACATGTGGAAATAGGTTATTCTTAAATAAAATGCGTGTAAAGAATGTCCAATCCTTCTTGTTTATTGAGCTAGTTGACGGCCGAAATTGGTCCGTAACGACCGTCAACAATGGTGTCAACGCCGCTGCCCCACCAGAAAAAAAGTCCGAAGTCGAAAGAGCCCTAATGATGCAGATGTTAAATGTCAACTTTGCTCTCGAAGATGCCAAGAAGGCAGGAGATGAGAAGAAAGTTGTTAGCATCGCACATTCCTATGAGATAGCCGCGGACAAGGTCATTGCAGCCTCGCCAGCTGAGAAGTTCAAAACAATGGAAGTCACCTTCAATGCAGTGGTTGTTTAGATATATCTGTACACTTTCGGACCGAGCCACTTAAGTACGTAGCACCATGGGCCATCGACCACCCTAGGATTCCTCCAACACAAGAACTATAATACATGTGTCGCATAACATCATGGAGATTGCGTATATGGATATCCTAAGATTTTGTTCGTTACATGGAGATGGGCCGCCATTGCTCTAAATCTTAGCTATGCCATATGGCATAATGATTGCCTTTGTACGAGTCATAGCTAGGGAGCTGCAACTCTTTATTTTCGGACGTGAGTTCCACATCTTTGTTTTCTGTTATCACTAGCTTAATATATTTGAGTCTTCATTATGAAGAAAAAGCCTACAATGTATGCTTAACATGATATTGTTTACTACTCTGAGCTATTGATGTGTGCTAGCAATTTGACTTTACTTGAAAAAATGACGATTAAAATGAAAATCTATAAAATAATGGCTTGGACTTTCGCATTACGGCAATTACCTGCCGGATCAGTGGATCATCGCCAGTCACCAATTCACTATCGTGGCGGTGCCCCCGCGTGCTGCCGCTGATCTAAAGGCTGGAGTTCTGCTATACTATGGGCGTGTTTGGCATGACTCCACTCCACAGTGGAGCAGCTCCACTCTAAAACTCCGCTCCGGAGCTGCTCTGCTGTGGAGTTGGAGTTGACTGTGGAGGTGTTTGGTTAGGAGATTGTCCCAGCTCCAGAAAAGAGAGCTTTGAAGGTAAATTGACATCATTGACCTTGGTTAGACTGACAGTGTATTATTACATATATTGAAAGAAGTGTAATTATTTTTTAATCAACCATAGATATTACGGAAAGAACAGAAACAACGCCACCATTTGCCTGAGAGTAAAACATAAAGAAAGAATATGCTTTGTTCAGAAGAAAACGTAAAGAACAGAACAAAGCCACCATTGTTCCAAGGAACAAGACATGAAAACTAGAGCTCGCCGGCAGTGAGACAGGCTCAAAGAGCAACGAGGCCACTCAAATGGAATCGTCAGGACGTTCTGATGCGATTGTTGTGATTAATTTATTCTCATACAAGGTCTGTACCACGAATTTCATAGATTTGTGGTAGGGTTTGAAAATGGGGGAAAAAATGAAATAAATCGGATTTGCAGCTCCTCGGTAACCAGGATTAGCCAATTGGGAGGTTCGATGGATTGCAGGATGAAGGAAGCACCTGCAGGGCGCTCAACATCTGAGATGTCGCTGGCAAGAATTGCAGTGCTCTTCTGCATCTTGACTGGGAGCAATACGACGCCTGCGGCATCGCTACAGGTAGGAGAACGACACGTGGCGACATGGAGGGTGCGTTGGAGTTGGAGGGCTGGGAAGGGCTGGCCAGCCTTCTGCCGGGCGGAGGACGCGGGGAAGACGCAAGCGACGGGGGAGAAAGAAAAGAAGCGAATTGTTTTTGTTGTGTAACCGGTGGCAATGGTGGGTAAATACTTCAGAACTCTGTGAGGACTCTCGCTTTGTTAGAGTTGGTTTTGAGGTGCTCCAAAAAATTAAACTAAATCTTTGAAGTTAGTCAGCTCCAAGAGTTTTCAGAGTTGGGTGTTTGGCTGGTTTTGGTCAGCTCTGGACTGGAGTTGGGCTCCGGAATCATACCAAACACGCCCTATATCAATGTATATTATGCCATTCTTCTATTGGTACGAATTGCCTCTGAAGCCAGCTCAATATTTTATTTTTTAAGAGAGACATGAAGGCAGCTCAAATGATTCGATTAACAAATGCGATCAGTTATGCAGCTTGGTTAGAACATTTTAATCTCCGTCAGCACAACAGCCTATCTTGCTTCGGGATCAGTTCATTTTTAAAAGAGGATTGTTGGAGGAGAAGAAAAAAATTGCCTCTTATAATTTTTTTGTTGCTCCCAAAAAACATGTTTATGTGATCAATTTTGTAGGAGTTTCTTGGAAATGCTCTAATAACAACAATGTCATTACTATTTTTATAACTTTCATTCATGATGAATTACAATTATTAATATTCAGGGATTATTAGTTACCAAAAAGAAATCAGTGCTTGAAGCCTTGAACACGACAGTAGATGTGGCCTTTTTTTTTGCTTTGCTTTATTTTTTTATTTTTTTTTGGCCCCACGCGCGCACGAGGCGTCTCTATCAAACGGACACGACGACATCGAGAGCCACGGGTGCGGTCCGCCTCGATCCAATCCTGCCGCCGGCTCCACTCCCCAGTCAACCCCCTCCCCTCACCGCTACTCCCTGCACCCCGTCCATACACCGTCACTGGCAAACCAGATTACTACCCGCATCCTACGGCCTGCAGACCCACCGGTTCATACACCGAGTTCACGCGTCTCTCGAACCGTCCCCCTCCCGCTCCGATCGGAGAGGAGGCGGACAGGAGCGTGGCCGCGGCGCCGACCGAGCCCGATCTCCCCCCCGGTGACAGCTTCGAGCACCCCCTCCTCCTCCTCCCCCGCCGCCGCAGCTTTACCCCAATCAGCTACTGCTGCTGCTTTCTCGTCTTGCACCCTCTCTGGCTGGTGGCTGCTACTGCCCGCTCAGCTGCGCTGACAGCGCTGCTGCTGAAGCTGGTGTTGCTGGCGCCGAAACCCTAGCCCCGATGTCGCAGCAGGAGGCGGCGGGGGCAGAGGAGCGGCCTGGGGGGCTCCCGCGGAGCGGCTCCGCCAGCCGCCTCAACGCGCAGGCGCCAGAATTCGTGCCGCGCGCCGCTGCAGCAGTGCCGGCGCCCCCGCCGCCGGCGCCCACGGTGGTCCGGCTGTTCCCGCGGCCGCCGCCCCCCGCGGCGTTCTTCGTCGCGGGCCCTCCACCTCCGCCTCCTCCTCCTTTCGAGTACTACGCGGCTGCGGTCGGCCCCGGCGGCGGCGGGTTCGGTGCTGCGGCTGCGGCGGCCGCGGAGCAGGAGGCCGAGGCTGAGATGGCCGCCAGGGACGGGATCTTCGAAGACGCGGTGCACAAGGTCAGGAAGCAGGTGGGTGTGGATGCTCCTCTCTCTGTCGTCAGTGTGAGTGTGCTGCTGCCCGATACCGTAGATGCAACTAGATCAGCATTGGAATCTATTCAGTTCGAGCTGTCTGCTCTGCTTTTAGTTGAAGCAAGGTACTAGTATAGCAGTTGCGTGGTGCATCAGTTGTTTACCTTGGGCCGAGGTATTGACTCTGGACGGAACTGACCTGCAAATAAACCTAACTTGTCAAAACTGTGGCATTTACTCTGTGCGCACCTGACTAGTATGTGCCAAATTTAGCTATCTACTCTTATAGTTGTAGAAAGATTTATTTTTTTTCCAGTGGATGGTTGTAGCAAGATTACTGTTGGGACTGCGTAGTCTTAGGTACAGTGCAAATGTTGATTAGTTGAGGGGGACCACACAAATTAGAAGGAAACGGTGATCCAAGCAACTCAATTACTCAAATATATCAACTGTTAGGATGGATCCAGTTGGTCAAACAACTAGATTTAGTTGAGCCTTCTCTTGAGTAATGGTGTCGCTAAAGATGGTGTGGTTTCAGGTCCTATGCATAGATAGATATTTTTGTTACTTTAAAGCATCTTATAGGAAATGGCAAAACAAGTTGGCATCCTTGTTTTAGAATATGCTTTGTACTTCTTTTATCTACTCCATTTGAACATGATGCATCTCATGCTGTTGGGGGGTAAATATGGTGGTGATGCATGAATTTACCTCAATTTATTTTGTGGCGGTAGTATGTTTTGTTTCTGAGCTTCAACTACTCTAGGCTCTAGGTGTTGGACCTTTTTGGGTGGCACTGCTTTGCTCTTCGACGTTTCAATTTTGATTCAAGTCCGCTATATAACTTCTACTCGGGTATTGGTTCGCTTGTTTCACTAAGTTATATATACTGGGGCTTCATTTTACTGGCATTAGAGCTGTCATTCCTGTTGAACCAAATCAATCTTGTCACTAGCTAAGTAACATCATTTCGAACACTGGTTAAGTAACATCATATTAAGCTGTTTGCATAAGATTGTATAATATTGTACTTCATCACTTTTGGTCAGCAAGAACTGCTCTTCTTTGCACTAATTCTGCTGTAAAAACGAATATAAGTTCATCTTGGCTTCTTAAAGCTTGAAAATTTCCTGGTCATGGTTACTCACGGGGATTGTCTTAGGAGCTGCAATATAATAACACTTGCAGTATCTTGATTCTGATGATTAAATAGCTTCTTATTGTGTATTGGTTAAACAATACTTAAGATAAGTTGGTACCGTGCATGTTGGTTATCAGATATCATTGGTGCCCTTTAGTTTGTATCTGTCACTGCTTCGATTTTTTGTTCATTTCAGAGAGTGTTGATTTTTATTTAGTTCGATGTGATATCTAAAGCCTTGTGGCTTGTAGTCATTTACAAAATTCAGGGTTGTGAATAGTATGCTCTTTCTTTCTTTTTGTCGTTTCTTTGCGAACGAAAGAAATTCTCTTTTGCGTCTATATTTCCTCATTTCATAACTTCTGACCTTGTAGGTGGAGTATTATTTCAGTGATATAAACCTGGCCACTACTGAACATTTAATGAGGTTTATTACTAGGGATCCTGAAGGATACGGTGAGTTGTATGGTTGTTTCTGAAGCTTTTTGGTTGAGATGTTGTGTAAATATGATATGATCGTATAGATTCCTGGTATTTGAATTTTTTTAGAAAGGAAATTGTTATCAGTGAAACCAAATCTTCCTGCCTCTCTCTCTCTTCAATTTAGATTGTTTCTCTCTCTCAGACCTTTGTTATTGTACTGTTTGTCTCATATATTTTCCTTTTAATTTGTACCACATGGTGCTCCCCTACTGTTTTCCAATAAAAAGAATTATTAAAAACCAAATAAGATTAAGGTCTTATTGCGTTAAGGTGATGGTGAGGATCAATGTAGGCTTCCAAAGCGAATATTGTCATGTTCTATATTGTATGTAGGTTACTATTCAGTTACTTTCCTTGGTCTTGGTTATATCCTACTTCATTTATGACACTATCCTGCTTGTGTCAGGTTTCTGATAGATGCATTTCTGTTGGATTACTCTTTCTTTAGTAGAAATAAGATTGCTTCAATCTACTCAAAATAAGATTACTTCATTTATGACACTATCCTGTTGGATTTATGACACTTGAGTTGAAATATTTTTCCATCTTATCAGTATAATTTTCTTATAAGTGAATACAGTAGAAGAGCCTCCCTTTGTGCATTTTATATTAAATAAAAGAACCAAACTAGAACTGTACAGAACCCCAAACGGGAAAAAGAAAAGTAAACAGCAGGACTGCAGGAGGGCCGAATGCCCTTAAGTATGAAAAGGCAAGACCAAGGAGTCAAGCCAAGAAAGTATATTGTCCCTTACTGTACTGTTTGTTCTATGAACTTGAAGTTTACCTTCATCTGAGAAGGATTTCCATCTTATTATGAATTTGGAACAGATAGATTTTCACAAGTATTGTAGTTAATTGCTTTTTTTTTCTTAGCTTAGTTTTTTTATGTATACGCCCTTGTATATATAACTTCAAAATAATATTCTGATCTTAAGGAGACTAATTAAGGCTTCAGTATGCTAAATTGCTTATTATCGTAGCTGTGAAAACTATTTGTGCTTTATGTTAAGGAAACTAACTATGATACTTGCAGTTCTGATCAAACAATTAGAATTTGGTGCCTAGTTTTCTAGGGAAAACTGATGTGCTTTCTCACTCAATGCAGTGCCAATTTCAGTTGTTGCTAGTTTTAAGAAAATTAAGGCTTTGATGCAAAGTGATTCCATTCTTTCTTCAGCTCTTCGGACTTCATCAAAGCTTGTAAGTTTGATAATTCAACTTTAAGATGCATCTTGAGATGAAAAATGGACTATTTTACCCTAAAGTTTCTTAGTTCACTTAATCCTTCATCAGTCATAGGCAACATACAATCACTGTTGCTTATGTCTTTCTGCTGCAAATCCTTGTTTATGTCCTTAACATTTTTATTTTGGCTAATAAATAGGTTGTTAGCGATGATGGTACAAGAGTAAAACGCGTGCAGCCATTCACAGTATCAGATTTAGAAGAACTCCAGGTATTGCAAACTCTTAAACGTTGATTCATACTACTGAAATAGTTTTACACTATTTTCTTGGGATAACATATATGCTAGATTGTCAGATAAGGAACATCTCCTCTGTCTTGTAGGCCCGTATTGTTGTTGCAGAAAATCTTCCAGATGATCATTGTTACCAGAATTTAATGAGGCTCTTTTCAGCTGTTGGCAGGTAAATGTTAATGTAGGTCAAAGTGCACCGCTTCCCTTTAAGTGTCTCAGTGAAGTACATTGGAAAAACTGACTTTTTTTTTTGGCCATGTTCCAGTGTGAAGACAATTCGAACATGCTATCCTCAGACTCCAAATGGCACTGGTCCAGTTACTAACAGATCTGCCAAGCTGGATATGCTTTTTGCCAACAAAGTAATTTACATTTTCTGTTTTCATTTCTATAGCATCACACTGCTGTTAACAATTGAGTTTGAGTACTCTTGGAAGGTCTATTGAATCAAACAAGATTGCTTTTCCCCCTACAAAGTAATTGTTTTTCCTGTTCCGTAAACTGGATGCCATATTGTTGTTGGAACTGAATTCCAGTACTTTCTGTAAATTATTTCTGATAGGGTCCATTGAAGAGTATCATAAGTGTTAGATATATTGTAGCTGTGTGCATAGTTACTTGTATTTTCCCTCTAGTTGGAGGGGTTTTCTGCATATATGTACACTGTACATCTTGCCCATCGGGCTGTTGAGAATACTGAGAGTTGCATTTCCTAACATGGTAACAGAGCTTTAGGGTTTCATCGATCCATGAATTCCGGCCGCCGCCGCCGCCGACAAGCAGCTCCACCTCCACTCTCTCTCTCTCGTCTCCCTCCCCCCCCCCCCCCCCCCCCCCCCCCCCTTCCCCTTCCCTGAGCGCGGCCCCGCGCCCTCCCGCGCTGCCGCGCGCCGTCGGGGACCTGCGCCGCCGCAACCCGCGCCCTCCCGCGCCGCGCGCCCTCCAGCTCTGCCATCGCCGCCGTGCGCGCCCGTCGCCGCAGTGCGCGCCATCTGCTCTGCGTTGCCCCGGTCGACCTGCTGCTGCCTCTGTGCCTCTGCTCCTGCCCCGCCTGTCCAGCTCCTCGGTCTCTTCTCTGCTCGGATTGGTGCCCTGATAGGCTGAGGAAAGGAAGAAGAACAAGCAGACAGCACAAGACTGCACACTTGCTGCAAATCATGGCTCTCCCTCTGGGTGGTAGACCTGGTGCTATCCCTGTACCTCGCTGCCCGGTCCTGTTCAATGGCACGAATTGGGGGGAGTTTGCTTTTCACATGGAAGTTCACATGGGTGGTCAGCAGCTATGGGGCTATCTTACAGGTGATCGGCCATGTCCGCCATGTCCTCGTATCCCCGTGCAGCCCACTTATCCGGCTGATGCTAATGAGGCCACGAAGACTACTATGCTTGAGGACTTTGAGGCTGAGCTCGATGCCTGTCAGTCTGATCTTGCTTTCCTTAATGGCGAGTTGCGCGAGGAGGTGTACATGCAACCACCTCCAGGGTACTCTATCCCTGATGGCATGGTTTGCCGGTTGCGTCGTTCTCTTTACGGCCTCAAGCAGGCTCCTCGAGCTTGGTTCGAGCATTTCTCCTCCGTTATTACTGATGCTGGTTTCAAGCCCAGTGATCATGACCCTGCTCTTTTTGTTCACACCTCTCCTCTATGTTGATGACATGATCATCACAGGTGATGACTCTCAGTTCATTGACTTTGTCAAGAAGCGTCTGAGTGACAAGTTCTTGATGTCTGACTTGGGTCCTCTTCGTTACTTTCTTGGGATTGAGGTTTCTTCCACGCTTGAGGGCATCTATCTCTCCCAAGAGAAGTACATTCAGGATCTCCTCTCTCGTGCCGCTCTCACTGATCAGCGCACTGTTGACACACCTATGGAGCTTGGTGTTCACCTGCGCCCCACTGATGGTGAGCCTCTTGCAGACCCTACTCGCTATCGGCACCTTGTTGGGAGTCTTGTGTACCTTGGGATCACTCGTCCCGACATTACTCACGCTGTTCACATTCTCAGTCAGTTTGTTTCTGCTCCCACTCAGCTCCACTATGCTCACCTTCTTCGTGTTCTACGATATCTTCGTGGGACTATTTCTCGTCGTCTCTTTTTCCCTCGCTCCAGCTCTCTCCAGCTTCACGCTTATTCCGATGCGACGTGGGCTAGTGATCACTCTGATCGTCGCTCTCTTTCTGGCTATTGTGTGTTCCTTGGATCCTCCTTGATTGCTTGGAAGACCAAGAAGCAGACTGCAGTTTCCCGTTTGAGCGCTGAGGCTGAGTTACGAGCCATGGCGGCCTTGACAGCTGAGGTAACATGGCTGAGGTGGCTACTTGAGGATTTCGGTGTACCTGCCACATCACCGACTCCTCTCTCTTCTGTGCCATCAGTATTGCTCGAGATCCTGTGAAGCATGAACTCTCCAAGCACATTGGTGTTGATGTCTTTTATACGAGATCACAGGTGCAGGACCAGGTTGTGACCCTTCACTATGTGCCTTCAGAGCTTCAGATTGCAGATTTCTTCACGAAGCCACAGACCCGGGCGCAGCACAGCTATTTTCTGTCCAAACTCAGTGTTGTGGATCCACCATGAGTTTGAGGGGGGGTGTTAGATATATTGTAGCTGTGTGCATAGTTACTTGTATTTTCCCTCTAGTTGGAGGGGTTTTCTGCATATATGTACACTGTACATCTTGCCCATCGGGCTGTTGAGAATACTGAGAGTTGCATTTCCTAACAATAAGTATGCTGATAAAGGGGTTATAAAAAAACCAAATTATTTGCTTTATTACAACTTCTCTTCCTTGCATTTGAGATATCAATCTTTCTTTATTGGTTTCATATTTTTAGTAAGCTACTGGAAATCCGGGAAATCAAACCTCCTGACATGTGGCAAGACATTTTACACTGGAAACCTGAATGAAATCTTCATCAGTTGAGTTATTATAAGATAAAATGCATAGTTCTTGTGATTCTGCCATAATTTCCTCGGCTTTATTCAGAAAGAAACATTCTGTCATTTTTCAATTTTATTGTAGTGACAGGCTTATGGGCTGCTTGGTTTGTGCCCTGGGAAACACACCTGAGCCAGGCAGCGCCCTCAGGCATCTGATTTCTGACGCCTGCGGCTGTCGCTCGTGCCTCAGCCAGGCGGCAATTGCCAGGGCACCAACCAAACTGACCCTTAGTGCTGATAAGCATGCAACATACTCCCTCCATCCTTTAAATGATCACGTTACGACTGAAGTTTCAGTTTAATTTGGACTAAAAAATACTGTCCTAACGTCATCATTTAAAGGATGGAGGGAGTAGCTTCAAATGTGGACACATATGCAATGAACAAATTATTTTGTTGTTTCACTCTTTGTCATAGTATTTTCATATTGATAGGAATCTTGTCAAAATAATGTTCATTGTTTTCTTGATGGCAGCTGCATGCTTTTGTTGAATATGATACACCTGAAGATGCTGCGAAAGCGGTACACACCTTTACATGAGTTTTTTAGCTCATTGTTCTGTACATGCATTGTATTTATACGCTGCATGTGGTGCAGATTGCAGAACTTAATGATGAGAGGAACTGGAGAAGTGGACTCAGAGTTCAATTGTTGAACACTTGCATGGTAACCATATGCTGGATTTTATCAATTACCATGAGATGGTTTAGTGTTTGCATTGGTATTAACTGCTTATACAAATACCATGATAGCAGTAACTTGTCATTCTACTTTAAGATGGCGTATTAGAAATGGCCCCAGGCAATGCTCCCTCATTATTGCTTTTGAAAATACTAATGAAATAGATGCCACGCTGCTAGCAAATCCAAAAGCTAGGATCGGTCAACAGGGCTGACAGCCAAATCTTTACAATTATTCATACAACTGCTGAAATGGAAAGAGTGGTGCTATAGTTTGGCGGTCGTATTTTCAGTAATATTTTGTTTTCTGGACCAATATGGCATTGGATAAGCAGAGGGGGTCTGCATTATTTGGGGAAAATATGCATTAAGGTGACCCATCTTCAATGATAGAACTTTGTCAAGGAAATAGAACTGATATTACTAAAAAAAAGAAAGGAAATAGAACTGATAAGCATGCGAAGACAGGAAATGAAATACAGCACGGGGCTATTTCTGTGCCTTTCTTTATTTTTTTTCTACGGTTGTCTTGCTGTTCTTGGTTTTGGCTCTGTTGAACAGTTATCTAGTTATTGTCAATCTTTAGAAAGCATTTGCTGCCTGTTATTTGAAATTGAAATAAATTATAATTTAGCGTATGTCAACAATGCTTGTCTGAATTTCTTTATTAAGTTGCTGAATGATCCTGTCCGCAGATAATGTATTTTTTTAAGAAAAAATTGTTTGTGATATTATGAATCAATTGTCCCTACTTCTAATTTGTAGCTGACTGCTGTTTGCGGTGCAGACAAAGGGAGGTAAAGGGAGAAAAGGTAGGCATGAAGCTGGATATGGCGAGGACGACAATGCCTCCCCTTCTGACCAACCAAATGATAAACATCTAGAAGAAGCATCTCAACTGTCAGATGCACCTGGTGAACACATGGTATTACATCCTTTTACACTTGATAACCTGAGCTTGGTTGCAGTATCAATATCACTGTGCAAGGTTTCGATTATGATTTTGTGTAAAGTGCACCAACGGTCCTCAAACTTGTCGTCGGTTGTCATATAGGTCCCCGAACTCTCAAAATGCATACTCGGGTACCTGGGTTCCTAAACTTGCTAAACTATATTATCTAGGTCCAAAATACCGAAAATACCCTTGTAGCTGCTGATGGGCTACTAATTCTAAATGATTTTTCATACTCTTCCTCTCCTTAAATTATTGCCGCCAATTACAATTCATGCTAATGGACATAATTATCCTTCTGGCTGCTGGTGGAAAACTATTTGAAAATGATTATCATACTCTTTCTTGCCCTGAAATTATCGTTTCCATTAAAATTCATGCTAAAGGACATAATTAGACTGCATGATGCAGTAATTATAGATAAACAGATGACAAACCATGGTTACATGAAGCCACATCAGCAACAAGAGGGGAGTCGGAGTGTTTGACCTAGATGACACACTTTACTAAGTTTGGAGACCTGAATATGCATTTTGAGAGCTAGATGGCACCCCGACCGCCCATGTATTTTACTTTATGACTTTCATCAGAAGTAGGAAGCTCATGAGCATTATAATTAGATGTGTCCATTTATGTACCTGCACCCAAGCTTGGTATAAGGAGCTCTTTTGTCACGTGCTTGTAAACATTTTTGACAGGCTGAGGATGCGACTGGAGATATGGGACGAGGTCGTGGCAGAGGCCGTGGCCGTGGTGGCAGAGGCCGAGGACGTGGTTACCACCACCAAAACAACAATCAACACAGCCACCACCAAAATAGCAGAAGTGGTGCCCATCCGGTTGGAACACCACCAGCTGGCCACCCAGTGAAGATTGAGGAGCAACAGGAGGACGTACAAGCGCAGCCACAGCCACCCACAACTTCTAATAAACAACCGCCAGGGCCGCGCATGCCAGATGGCTCACGAGGATTCACCATGGGCAGAGGGAAGCTGCAAATATCCACACCCAGTGCATCTGCTAATGAACCTGAATCTTGAACTCGAGCACGCAAAAAATGAGACACGTTGATTACTGTTTGTCGTGTTGATAGAAATGATGAGACTGCCTTTTATAAGTCTGTCCTCTTCATGTTGTTTCCTAATTTATGGACCATTTACGTTTCCATGTGCTGTGTGTACTTCAAAACCAGCAGAACACTGGTTTGTGACTAGTACCATTGCGGCCATTTTTGTAATTTAATTTTTGCCCTTTTCAGTTTTGGCTGTAAGAAGTGGAGAGATAGAAACACTGTAAAATATGATTGCATTTCTTCTTGCTGTGCCGGTCTTGTGTTAACACGATTGCAAGAAATGACTAATGTTTGCGCCATTTTTTTGAGAGAGATGGTAGATTCCTCCCATGTTTCCATGAATAATTGATTGCTGAGGATGTCGAGAAAACTAATGAGAACCAGAGGAGATAGCTTTCTCGACATCCCAACTAATGAGGATGTACTGAAGAAATCAATAGCTGGGATCTACTTCTTTTGTAAGAAATTGTTGGCTGACCGTCTTCTCGTCAATTGCAAAATGAAGAAATTATGGTTTGGATTTAGTTGTAAAAGAAATCAATGGATATCCACTGGGCACACGACATATGAAGTGCCTTTTTACCTGAAAATGATCAAAGAGGATCAAAGCTTCGATTATATTCAGAGAGGAAATAAAACAAACATGTAGCAGAGATCCATTCACATGAGTACGAAAAATTGACAGAGGTGGTATATGCAGGAGTTCGTAACAGGCATTGCATCAAACACAAAAACAAAGGACAAATTTGAAACATGGTCAGTGAAAAATAGAATGGATAAGTTAGAAATTGAAGGACATGTCTGAGTAGAGGGTGAAACAATAGTAGCAATATAGGAACGATAATGGCAAATCGAAAGGAGTGTGACAATAGCACGTTATACCATTGTACTATGATGCTTCATTTTTAGGATTGGTAACTTGCATGATTGGTGAAGGATGAATGCTACTCCCTATGTCCTAATATAGTTGGCATCCTAGTCCAGGGCACAGAGATTAAGAAGATGAGGAATAAAGTAGATGGGCAGGAAACGAGAAGGAGAGAGATAGAGATAGTGGTGTATTGGGAAGAGAGAAATGTGTCTCAGAAAGTAAGAATGCTAAGTATTTTGGGAAAACTAGATGAGGGTAGAATGCCAATTATTCTAAGACAGAGGAGTAGTTAATTGTGCAGTCTCTCTTTTCACAATAATTAAGGCAACCGCAATGTTGCATCCAAAATTAGTCCATGTAACTGGGTCCATAACAACTAGTCTGTAGTTATATTCATGTTCACAATGTTTAGTCAACATCAGCACATAAATGGTTTTTGCTATTGACTCCTTATAGACTAATTGCACAATATGCTTCATGAAGTCAATAATGACTATTTTATTTCCTATTGACCACTTTAGCATCACATTGTGGTTGCTCTTACTGATAGTGTGAGGCTATAAGAACAGAAAAAGATCGTAGCCCATGGGAAGAGGGAGAGGAAGATTTTGAGAGGGAGCGAGGAAGGCTATTGAATGAAATATTTCACTAGTTTGGTTTCATGAGAATTTATAGAAATGTAGTATATAGTTTGAAATTATTGATTCTTGAGGCATGCTTATATAAGATATACTAGTATAGATTAGACAGAATAAAAGCTGAGAATGAAAATTTATTCTGTAGAATGTCGTTCGAAGAAAAGAAAAAGTCCGTAGAATGTAGATAGAGTCGAGAGAGTGAATGTTCAGGGGAATAAAAAGAGTCGAGACATTTTTCCTGTGTTCTGTGTGACAGCCGTTGTCTTGGGCGCGATTACCGTTACAGACGATCGCCCCTTGAATGCTCCCTGTCTGTTTGTCCGGGGTTGACGCCAAACGCGGATCTCAAAATCCTCAGACAACCTTCCTTCTCCAACGGCTATCTCCCATCCTCGTGTCCAACCAAACCCCGATGCCGCCGTCGCCATCCCCAACCCTCTGACCCCACTCCTCCCCACTCTGCCGCCATGCCGTCCGCTGCCGCCGCCGCCGCCACGGCGAGGCCGTCATCCAGAACATTTTCCTCCGCATCCAAGCCCCGGAAGCCCTCCCGGTCCCCGTCCCCCGCGACGGCACCCAAGCCGGCCAAGAATGCGGTTGGTTCCGCCCGCCGCCGCAGCCCGCTCTCCGACCTCAACTCCGGAGATGCCCACTCCGCAGCGCGCCCCGGGTGCTTCCGCTTCCTCCTCTCCTCTGCCGCCTCCGGGACCAGGTCCAGGTCCGCGTCCACCCCGCGGACCCCCGCGCGCCCCGACCCCAAGCCCCGGCCGGCGGAGGCCAGGAGGCGGGACCGGGTCCCAGATCAGGAATCAAGGACGAAGGTGGAGCGATGCGCCGGCCGAGAACCGCGGAGGAGGGGCCCGGACCCGATCGGCGCGCAGATCAGGAGGAAGGAGCCGGCCGCCAAGAAGCACTGGCCTGCGATGGCGCAATATCAGTTCGAGGCGCTGACGCCGGAGAAGAAGGCGGACTCCGGGGCGGACTCCGGGTCCGTGCCGGCGTCGTCCGGCGCGACGCCGCCCGTCCACGCGTCGATCTCGCCGGAGGTGGCGGCGTGCGGGTCCGCCACGCCCGCGTGCTTCGCGGCGGGCCACCACGTCGTCCCCGGCGTCGGGGACCGGCGCAAGTGCCGGCCCAGGGGCATCCTGGCCCTCGCGGGGGAAGGCTTGGTGAGCGAGGACCTGGACGACGGCGGCGGCGGCGGCGAGCCGTCGCGGGCGTCGATCCACTGGCTGTCCTCGCCGTCGGGGCAGGGGGCCGGGACCTGCTCGACGAAATGCGGCACCGAGGAGGAGGCGTCCGTGAACTGGCTGGTGTCGCCCCGGGATGAGGGCGTGGTGAACTTCCTCGATGACGAGATCATCGTGCCGAGATGCTCCCTTGAGGACGCGTTCTGGCATTTCTCCCCCGATTGCACGGGGTTGTTGAGCTCGCCGCTGCTCAGTGGTCTGCCGGACTTTGGCACTCCGGCATCGGAGTTGTCCGGGACGGCGCCGTCGTCAGGATTCCTTCCCGTGGAGAAGACACCGAGCAGCGGTGACAGCATCAGTCCCTTCTCACTTATTGTCAAGAGGGCATCGGCGTCCTCTAGAGTAAGTTCTTTGTGTGCCCAGCAGGTGCTGGGCAGCAGCTACCGCCACAGCTCGGCAGTGGATCCGACTCCAATCTCTGGTGAGGAGTCCTGGCATCAAAGTGTCAGCAATGGCACACGTTCTGGGCTGACAAGAACAAGCAGTCGTCCGATGAAGATGATGGATCCAGTGGTTGAATGTCTTGAAATGATGAGTTTGTCTCCGCAGCCTGGGGATTATGATTATGATGGAAATGGAGCACTGCCTGCACCATTGCCTGACCTTAGCTTCCAGTTCGCAGGAGCTCCGACACCTCTGGAATCCATAGACTTGACCACTTTCAAGAGGTCTCCCCGTGACATACAATTGAAGGGGAAGGAAGCTAGTTTCCCGAAACCGGCCTTGGCGGAGACTCGGATATCCTGGCGAGAAGGACTTGTTAGCAGAATGTTTGATATGGGTGACTTGGATTGCTGCAAATGGCTGTCTGATGATGAGGAAGCACCAGTGCTTTCACACAATGTTGAGGCTCTTCCTGATACCAAATTTCAGCCGAGCTGTGGTTATTCCCCACAGAAACAGGGTGGCGACCATCCGGTAGGAGGAGGATTTGGCTCTATTGAGTTCAGTTGCATCGTTGATGAACTGAACAATGACTGCAAGCCATGTCCAAAACCTGTTGCAGTCGCCGAGTCAATGAGAACAGAAGGATTCGAGCTCGTCTCGTCCGATGATTCTGATTGGACTCTCTTCTACAAGAACGACTTGTTTGAAACATGAGCATACCTTAACCGCAGAGGAGTTTCTTTGTTCAGATTTTTTTTTTTTTTGAGGTAACTTTGTTCAGATGTTCGTGTACCAATTGTACTACTAGAACCATCGCAAACACACGCGTTTGTGTTTGCTCCCTGTACCTTTTTTTTTTCAGCATATGAAGGTTATCTTCCCATTCTTTGGCAGTACATGTAAATTACATGTTGATAGATAGATTTGTTCCTGCAATAACCATTGGTTCCCTTTAATCCAGTGGCTAATGTTCAGAGCATCATGAGTATAGCAGAATTGTTTATCCTTTTTTCACTATTCTTCTGAATAATTTTCTTGTGCTCAGAAAGCACTCCTTCACATCTGTGAATTGCTGGTTCATTTTATTATTATTATTATTATTAGACCAGTGAATCGCTGGTTCCTGTTTTGTGAAGCTGTCGTGATTACAACTGTTCGTCTGTCGTCTAGAAGTCAGGTGCACTTCCTGTCATTTTTTTCTTTGGGTGTTCGAGTTCGAGGTTAGATTATGCAATGCAACGATTTGTCCTCTTGATGGACATGTTTATTTCTGTGAGTGGTTTATTCATCCCATGAACTGTTGTGAGACTATTTTTTTCCCCGGCTGGTGGCAGTGGCGAGTCCAGGCTGGGCTTTGGGGGTGGGCCGGAAATATGTTGGCCTGATGGGGGTGGGCCGGAAAATAGAAAAAAAAAGAAAAATTCTACTGTTCATATATGCTACAGTGCTGAAAATAGATGTTGGGCTGAATCTGGGGGTGGGCCGCGGCCCACCCGGCCCACCCCTTAGACTCGCCACTGGCTGGTGGGTTGGGACTTGGGAGGAGTGGCTGCAGCAGCCCAAAGAGTGGGGCAACAGTGTTTGTGAGAGGGGGGAGGTTATCGCGCGTCCCTCCCCCAGGGCCGCCACGTGTCCGACAGGCAATGTTCATCTTCTTCCTTGAGTCGCGACCGTCGCCGACCGCCGCCCCTGCCCAGCCACACCCCCGCCCACGCGATTCCGGCGCCTTCCCCGGCGCCGTCGGCACCCCCCGCGCCAGCCCCTCCCCTGCCCGCCACCACCCTCGGCGGCCGGCGCGCTCCCCCGCTGCCTACCCCTCTCACCGCCCGCTGGCCACCCACGGCTACGGCGGCGCCACCGCCGGGTCACGACCGCTACCCCCTCGAACCCTCTTCTATGTCCGGCGGTGTTAAGAGCCCCCACCCCCGACAACCCCGGAATCCTAACCCCCTCCGCCCTCCTCCACCGCCGGCGGCGCCCCTGCCGCTGTGCCGCGCTGCCCGCTCATCCGTCGCGTTCCGCCACCACTCACCATGCGCGTGGGCCGGGCCGCGGCAGGACGCGCTCTCACGATAGACTTTCCATTGTGAGAGGACCGGCTGCTGCAGCAGCCGCTGTAGCTGCTTGTGGGCCAGCTGAACAGGCCGGAACTGTTGCCAGACCTGGACTGTGGAGAGCAGAGGAGCCCAACTAGAGCCCAACTCGGTGCCTGATATCAAATCTCACCCGAAGCTGCTCTTTCTTCCCAGACTCAATCGCTTCCACTCCCCAGCTCGTTGCGCCGCCGCGGCACGAGCTCGCTGCTCGCCTGCCCGCGCGCCGCAGGGCGAGTTCTACAGCCCTCGAGGCGCCGCGCGCGTCCGCCCACGCCATGCGCAGCTTGTGCGCCGTCACCGAGCGCAGCTCGTGCGCCCTCGCGGCGCGCATCTCGCCCGCAGTCGCTGCACCCTGGTCTTCGCCGTCGCCGCGCAGCCCAGCGGCCCAGTTCCTCGTCGCGCCCCTCGCCAAGCTCCAGCTCCCGCGCCACGTCGCCACACTCCAGCTCCTCGATGTGCCAGGGAACCCCATCCACGCACGGCGCACACAAGGTAGCAGCTTCCTTCACAATGTAAACTGCTAATGTCCTAGTGCTGATCTAGTGAACTGATCCGGATACTTTGCCGATTGGTTGAGAACGTAGTACTGTTAAATTGCAATATTATATATTGGCCTGTGCGCCTTGTTGCCTTGCTTATTGGCCTGTGCTGTGCAGCCTGGGAGGCTGGGACTTGTTTTTTATGTGAGAACTGATTAATGCGGCCCCGAGTCACTCTGCAGGGGGCGGGGCTGCCCCTTCTTCTTCGGGTTGGTACTTGTTGTTGACGCCTAGTACTTTGTGAGAACTGATTAGCGAACGCATCCCCGTCTGTAGCAATAGCTAAGCAGTCGAGAAATTGGAGTACAATAGCTTGTTTGCTCCATCTTAACCCTTGAAGGGAAATTTTTTTATTTTCGCCTACTTACATTCCACCTGAAAGAAGTAATCTTTCTTCTTTGCCCCGATTTGTTTGTATCCATGAAATCACTGAAATTTCCTCTTTTCCCCTGTTCAAAAGAGCTGGAATATTCAAATTTAGGCTGAAATTCAGGGGATTTGGGAACAGGACCTGAGGAACTGGGAGGACTGCATATTTGATTTCTTGTTATATGTTTTTTTTCGGAAGAATAGAGGACTAATTCGGTCTATTTGTTGTCTGCTTTCTAGTTAGGCTGGTTGGAATCCGACCGAGCTGCTGCCTTCCATTCCGGGCGTTCGCAGCTGTGAGAGCACAAAGGATTCAGCCCACTAAGAAGTGAGTTTTGTCAATTTTCTTATCTGTACTTGCGCTTTAGGTTTTCTGATTTGCAAGCTTGCAAGAACGTGCCTGTGAACTTTTGAATGATTATGCCGGAAAAATGGATTTGTATGTCTGCTGGTGGCTCCCTGATATGCAAATAGGCTGTGAATCCTGCACGATGGGCCATTGGGTGATAAAATATAATCTATATATTGTTGTCACATTTCACAGATACCATTGTTATGATAGCACTGCAAAGATATCCGGCCCACTGTGATATATATTTGGGTTTCTATCTAGGATAGCCGCAGGGCAGTGTATTTAGATAATCAATAAGCTTATAATGTGGTGACAGATCCTAACCTTGAGGATGTTATTGTAGTAACATATGGGAATGCCAGTTCCTACATTTTTGCTGAACTGTTAACTAGACCAGTTTGATTATTTGTTTCATAATTAAATGTTGCCTGTTGCTGTTTGTCGACAAAATGGCATAATGCCAGTTTAAAATAGGATGACGGAAAAGATGCCAATTGTATGAGCTTTTTTGCTATTCTGTGAGTATTTTGTTCAAGTAATATTATTTCTCACTTAGATATTCTCACACAGGAAAAGACGATTGGATGAGGTATGCCTCGAAAGATTTCAACAGTATAGCAGAACATACATCCAGTCGTGGATTCTTCAAGGTTAGATCGTCTTGTGGCACATCCGCATGTTTGGATCTTCATAGCACGCTTATTGTTAGCTCCTTTATATTTAAGAACCTTAGCTTCAAAAACTTAGCTTCATAAGATAAAACTTGCTGCATGTGGTGATCCTGTGATGATTATTTTAATTTAGGAGATAATCATCTTTATGATAATGATATGCAATTCCAGTAATGTATTGAATAAATTGGATAGTCAGCATCCAAAGCAAGGGTGTGTGTTTGAAACAAACCTAGGCTTGCGGTACTTTCCAAAGAAATCTAGATACAAAGCTAGGCTCGTGGGATTGTGACACTGCAATCTATCTGCTGTATTCCATCATAACAGTTATTGTCTATATTTCAACATGAATAATGATCGAAACTCCTGTGTTGAAAACCTATGTGTTCCATTATACGTAAATCAGTATTGTCCAACGTGCTGTTTCACACCTGAGCTCTATCATCCTGCTGCGTAGTGGTGGCCAGTAACTGCTATTTGAACTGTGTTCTCTAGTATGATACTGCCTAAAAAAATAGACTTTAGTTCTCTAGCGTGCATATTCTATCCTAATGCAACACCACTAGATTGTATACTTTTAATAGAATAGGAAATATAAGCGACAATTAACCCCTGATCCATTGTTCCCTGATGTATTGGTAGTGCCTCGACTGCCTAGACATCTACATAAATTTAGATTGTTCATGTTTATTTTCTCTTACTACTGCTTCATTTGATATGTACAGTTAGTTTCTGATATCAATTATACATTTTCCATTTATGAACCTTACCTTACACACTTTCTATACCCACAAAGCTATACTTCATGGACTATCTTTTCTCTATTGAAGCTTCTTAATGTTTCTGTAGGTAAAGTTCATGTGGATGGAAGAGTTGTGAATAAAGCTGGAACACAAGTATCTGACAAGTCAGTCATTGAAATCAAGGCTGAAATCCCAAAATATGTATGTAGGTGATGCTCTAATTAGTTGGCTTAAAATTTCTTGTGCTATCAAAGAAACAACCTTTGAAGCTTATAGTCATGCATTTTCGTTTTTGAAAAAAACAATTGATATACAGAGCAGGACATAAGCTTGAGGCAGCTATCAAAGAATTTTGTATTGATTGCGATGGAAAGATAGCCCTTGATTCAGGATTATCAACAGGCGGTTTTACTGACTGCTTACTTCAGCATGGGGCATCACATGTTTACGGTGTGGATGTTGGCTATGGACAGGTTTTGTTACTTCATTTCATTAATATATGTGGCACTCTTATATGTCAGTAATTGGTAGTTTCTTCTCGACTGAAGAGTGTAGTTTTAAACTTATATGTGCTCTGGATTATTTCAGGTGGCTGAAAAAATCCGTATACATGAACGTGTTTCAGTTATCGAACGTACAAATTTAAGATATCTGACTCAACTGCCACAGCTTGTTGACTTGGTGACGCTGGACCTATCATTTATCTCTATTCTCTTGGTACAATTTTGTGAGCTCTTTATTTATGATACTTGTTTAGCTGCCACAAGATTATCAACTTTAATAACATTCTTTTGCTTTATATTAACAGAGTGAATAATGCTTTTGCTTGCACTTATTGGAAGAGTACACTAGATTGTTTATCTTTTATTTATATGATTCTTCTGTGCTCTGCACAAAATTCCTCCTTATTCAGGAAATATGCTTTCTTTGTATAGTTAGTGTGATGGCAGTGGTTATGAAGTTGCCTTTGTTAGTTGTTATATACTGTAAAGCAACCCAAGTGACTGTCCAGATATCCACCACTGACTTTCAAGAGTTATTAGGCATGTTATCAGGTTCCAGCATGCATTTGGAAAAGGGAATACATTCACCCCTATGCAATGTTGCAAATAGCAGGCTATAGAGTTTAGCGGAGTGCTCTCAGAAAAGCTATAGGAGCTATAGCGCAGCTATAGCGGCAGCGATTGCCAATAGCGGTTTGCATAATAAAGCAAAATTTTGGCCCACATTTCATTGTGTACCATTGTACAAGCATACCAACATCCTAATATGTAGTATTTGCCATCTTTCCTAGTGGCCTAACAGTCCACATAATCAAGAAATCAAACATCATGTGGACTATGAACAAGCAAATTCATCACCTCGCTTGACTTTTGATTTATGAATCATAAAGCATAAGTACATAAGTTCATAGCTCAGTTATAGCGGAGTTAGCGGATGAAGTTAGCGGGGCTATTTAACCCTATAGCGGAGTTAGCGGCATTAGCGGTAAAATTTGCAATATCGTCGCGTGACCGATCTCAAAAAGCTATAGTGGGCTATTTGCATCCATGCCCCTATGTGAATTTGTGATACACTGAATTGAGTCTGCAGTCTTTCGTTTCATTCAATCTTCACCATCCTTCTTTCAGAAGTATAACAGTCATCAGTTTTCTTAATCTTTGATATCTAGGTTATGCCTGCTGTGACTAAAGTAATGAAGACAGACTCCATATTGATAACACTGATCAAGCCTCAATTTGAAGCTCGAAGATCACAGGTTAGATTGGATGGGAAGGATCATTAAATTATTAACTGAAGTTCAGGTTACTTGTTGTAGACAGAAATTATAGCAGTAAACAAGTCATGCATATAAATCTTCTTTGAATCGTTCTCAGGTGGGAGGCGGTGGGATTGTCCGAGATCCTCTGGTTCATAAAGAGGTAATGATCCACTGTTCCTCTATCAATCTTTTTTCTATGGTGATGTCATATGCTTTTCATTTGACTGTCGTTTCTCATTATTTTGCATGATCCATGGATATGTGATTAAACAGTAACAGGTTGCCTATTTACTTATGGGACTCCAACAATAAATTGTTGAGCACATTCTTTTGTTATATAGTGTCTCCCTCATTCATTTCTTACTTGGTCTATGCAATGCAGGTACTGGATAGGATAATTTCAGGTGTGGAAGAGTTTGGCTTCTGCAATAAGGGCTGGATTGAATCGCCCATTAAGGGTGCAGAAGGCAACAAGGAGTTTCTTGCTTGCTTCCACAGAATCCCTACGCCAGAGCCAAGACCAGAGGGAGAGGTAGAGGTAGCAGCAACATGATTATATACCTAAAGAACCTACGGAATGCTGTTAGACAAAACTAAGGATGTTAATCTTAGTGAGATTGGGCTACTGTGATATGGCAGTACTGTTTTGCAATGATCCTTTATCAGGGTTTGGCCATAAATATTGGGAAGCCCTCAGCGATGTCATGCTGGAAAGTTATATGAATTAAATAAAAAGGTTGAAATGTTGAGATGTGAGACATAGTTGATACTACCTCGGTCATCAAATGTAAGCATTTGTTGACTTTTAGACATCACGTTTGACTTCAACAAATGCTTACATTTGTGGATGGGGAAGTACCTACTTGGCGAACTTCTGAATCCTGAGCTTTCAGGGCTTAGGGTTGTGCATGTTGATGCTGTTACCCAAGTAGGAACAAACATGTAAAATATTGTTACTCGCCTTCTTTTTGATGTGAAAATGTCACCTGACTGTGCATTATATTGTCCACTCAATATCTACCAAGCAGGAATTCATGCAACATTTACATAATCCTAAAGGCAGTCGGCTCTTTCTCCTGCAAGATGTTGTAGAACTTTTACATAATGCTAAGGCAGTCGGCTCTTTCCAGGAAGATGTTGTAGAAGTTATTATTTGCCCTTGGACCTGAATGCTTGAATAGGCTTCTAAGGTGTTGTGTCATTTCACTCGAATACTCTAATCACTCACATTAGGTATTTATTTTGTAAGGCAGATATACTTTTGTTACAAACCTGAGCATGTGGGTTTGCAACTAATTTCTTCATCCGAATCAAAAATCCAGTGAACCATGGCATCAGGTCGGTGCGAAGAACAATTCAGAGGGATCTGTACCGACATGCCACATGTGCCCCGGAAATCTAGCTGCTTGAAGATTCGTTTGCATCGAATGCACGCAACGCTCTTCAATGGTTACTTCTTAGCTAACTCTTAGAATTATTTATTAGAGAAAAAAGAAAGAGAAGGCTGCTAACTTTTCTTTAAGAGACAGCCTCTAACATTTATCGAGACACTGACATATGGGGCCAGTCATTATTTTAGAGTTGATATAAACTCTTATATTGCCTCTTAGATAACTCTTAGATGACGTGGAGAGTTAATGCCGCCTCTACCTTTGGGACGCTCTTATTCATTTTCAAAGTATATAATAAATAGAACTATGAGCAATGAGCATCTAATCGTACGACTATGTTGATTGACTTTGAGTTTCCTTGGTGTTGACCTTCCGAGATAAGGCAAATGAACACCCCAAGTGGGCTTTAACAAGATTTAAAATATTAAAAGCATCATAATAAGTAGTAATCCTATATCATTGGTCTTCCTTGAGCTCAAGTGAACAACTAAAATAAGAACCATCCACCTGAACGCAGGTGACTCACCATGATAATCAATAGATGACTTTTCTTCCATTGATTTATTCCATGTGTTGCCAAACTTTGCATACATAATTATATTGTGACCATACAACCTGTTTCTTTGCATAATGCATATATTTGTCAGATAACTGCGGAGTCTATGATTGGCATTTTCCTTTGCAGTTGTTTTGTTTGCACAAATGTGATACTATTACTGAGTGTAATTCAAGTAAACTCTGGCTATCATTATTCCTTTGCACGGAAAAAACACAATGCATCGAGTGCGTATTTTGATCACAACATGGTACATTGAACAATGTTTCTCTTTGGAAACAAATTCGAAGGTTCTCTGCATCAGGCACATAGTGGTGACTTTTCTAGGAACCGAGAGAATCAAGGAGAAACAATAATTCAACGCATTTGCAGTGGATCTGGTTTTCTGAAGCCGGTCATGGATGCACTCAGAAATCCCTAATTCGTGACCATGTGGTATCTCCATTATATGACACCAACAAAACTAGGTTAACAGAGACATATTTGAAGGGGAATTAACGGTACCCTCAACAAAGCTATTTGTACCAGAAGAGTCACATGCGCACTATTTGGATCACCGTTTTCTAAAAATGTTTGTAACTGATACTTCAGGCCTCATCTTGATTACCTTTTGCAATATTTAATGGTTTCTATTACTCCCTCCGTTCAACTTTATAAGTCACTTTAGTCTTGTCAAGTTTTCTCAAATTATAAGGCGTTCTGAGACACCTTTCTCTTTTTCCCATACAACTCTATCTCTATCTCTTTCTTACTTGTTTTGTGCATTTATTTTTTTCACTTCTTCTTAATCTTTGTACCCAGAGCCAAAACGACTTATAAAATTGAACGATGGGAGTATTAATCTTGAAGGGAGCAAAGCAAAGCAGCTGGGTTAGGCATACTCCGTTCAAAGTTTGTCAGAACAGAAGGGAGGGGTCCCAGCAGGCTGGTTGATTGCCGACAGATCACGGCGGCCACGGGATCTTTCTGCTAGCCGCCGTCCTGTCCTTTGGTGCCACGACGATCGAACGATCGATCGAGCACCGTGACGTCGTCCTTGCTCTCCTCGACGACGACGGAGCAGGACGTCGTCGTACGTGCGCGGGGCCTCCACTCCACCGAGCTATACTCCGAGAGGCAGGCCACCTGGCACGAGAGCACGGTGGCAGGCGCATCTTTCTTTCTGCTGCAAAAGGCCGAGAGGGAAAGGCAGCGTTTGTACCGTCCTGGCGGCGTCGTCCTGGGTCCCGTACTGTGCTGCCTGCTTCTGGTCGGCCGGTGCATTGAACCTGGGAGGGAGGTGGGCTGGATTCGCCGCCCCTGGGTTTGGGTTTCTGCGACCGCGTCGCGTGCAGTGAAACTACCCACTCCTTTGCTATCTAGGACCGGCCGGCAAAGCTAACATCTCACACAAACACTGCTCGAGTATAGAGAACGTGGCACTCTACTCTGCTAGAATAGCTTCTATTAGTACTACAAGGCCATTAGCTTCATCTAGAAGAACCTTAAACGCAATCGAGCTGCTTAACCCCTGATACTGTTGTGCTGCACATAATCAACTTGAACCTTGTCTTGTAGTACTAGTAGCAGCACAAAACCCCATGTGACGACCCGTTGTGTTCCCATTGGCAACTTCAGGAGAACCGTTTCATCAATTATTAATCATCAACGTGACGTGAGCGGCTTATGTTTAATTTCCCTATCAATCTCGCTGGCAATACTCCTCCTCCCTCTCCTTGACATGTTTCACCCAACTTCATCCTAGTCGTAGTAGTAGCTACTCCCTCCGTTCAATTTTATAAGTCACTTTAGCTTTATCAAGTTTTCTCAAATTATAAGACGTTCTCACTTCCCGATGCACTTTTCTCTCTTCTCCACATAACTCTATCTCTATCTCTCTCTTCCTTGTTTTCTGTGCACTCACCTTTTTCACTTCTCCTTAATCTCCGTGCTCAGAGCTAAAACGCCTTATAAAATTGAACGGAGGGAGTACTAGCTACAATTGAAATGACATTAATGGACCCCTGAATAAGGGGAAAGGGGGACCTAAAGAAATCAAAGGTGGGTGAAAAGTCACCAGTAAGTTTGAAAGCTAATTGTGCGTAGTAAATGTATTTTTGCTTTGGGCAATGATAACGAGGTGTCCAAAGTGTGGCTTTGCCCGATTTATTATGCATAAATAATATAGAAAGAATTTTGGAGCGACTATTTGTCAAGGAATTTACATGAAAAAGCATATACGAAAAGTCATAACATAGATTCACGATGAACACATGGTACAATACATATTTAGGAATAGATAACTAAAATCCATATAAACTGAATATTTATCCTGCATTTGGTGGACCATTACTCCCTGCTGTTTTCTTATCTTCTCTCTTGTGCCAACCACAAGAAAAGAAAACAGGAGTAGCTGATCCAACAACAAGGAAAGAAAACCATGGAGAGTATTTACCTAGTACTTTTGTAAGGGGCGAGTTACGAAAAGAACCTGGAAATTGGGACGTTATTTTTCATGTACCCTGTGGATCACATGGAAGTTGAATTGTCACGTAGGAGTATATTACGTTGCAAGCAAGTGAACATCCTAACCTGGGGAAAAAAAAGAGGTCTCTAGATGTGCCAAGAAGTGACCAGGGGAGACGAACACTCGAGCAGCTAAAATTACCTCCTTGCTAATCTTGTACAAAGTGCTCGAAGAATATTGATACAATGCTCCAGAATCAATGGGACCGAAAGTTTGGGACCAAAGTGAACAAATAAAGTATTACCGAGAGAGAAAAGTGGATAAAGTGGTATGGTTTTTTTAGGAAGAAGGTGTGGGTAAATTCATGTACATATAGGATTTTTTTTTATAAAAAAATAAACAGGTGTCCCAGAAAGAAAAAAAAAAAACACTCCATTTGAGTATTCGACATGTTGTCCGTGGCCCTAAAGATTTAACTTTACCAAGAGTGGCATCGATCGAGGCAGTGATTTTGTACCTTTGAATTAAACTTTGCCAACATTTGTACGGGATAAAATACTTTAGGAAGCGTTGAGAATACTTTTACCATGTTCAAATACACTTGGCTCCATATAAACACATTAATCGCACTACTTTTCTGTTTTAAGACTATTCCCAATCCACTATATCATGACGTGAAATCCCCATTTGGGATGGAGGATTTCTTCCTCATTCCTGCTGGAACTGCTTGAAAAATTTCTGTGAAATTCATGCATTTCAAAAGGGGCCTAAATACATATCACCAAACAAACTAGTTTGTTCAAATGAGATATGTCTGGCCACGCTGTGCCGTTTGTGACCGCGCAAAGTTCTAGTAATAGAGCTGTACAAGTCATCTAGCACCATCTTAGCTGAGCAACTCGAGGATGGTCTAATCTCTATTTTAATGGCATTGAGAAATGTGATTGTGTCGACTGCCAATTGTGTTAGTTGTTTTCTTGTGATATGGTTTAATTTGATTGACATGTTGGGAAAGGCCAGTGCTGTATAACCGGCCATGCTAGCTGCTTCGATCGCTACCACATCAAACCATGCAAGATATATATCATTAGTATAAGCTTCTCCTATCTCCGTGTGGCAACTAAAACCTTGTCATTTTGCGCTATTATTTGTAAGCACAACCCCATGTGACAAATTGTCCATTGGCAAGTTCGGACAACAAATATTTTAAGTCGTCCAAAACGGCCCCATATAGCATTGCCCCTAAATCTTGCCGACAGCTTGGTCGAATGCATGCTTGCATGGCAGACAATGAGAACAAGAAAAATGCTCCCTCCCATTAGATGTGTTTCACTCAAATTCACAGAACGAGTTGACTTTGGGTCACCAAAAGTGAAAAAGATAAAAAAAGAAAACTAAAACGACATCTTGAGCCCGTTGGTAAGTTTTGAAAAGCTAAATGCGCAGGGTGTTGAATATGTGGGTAACTGTGAGACATTTTAAACAGTGACGAGATCTTCCATATGCAACTTTGCCACTTCTTTTTTATGTGAAAATAATAATTAAACATATATAAATTACCGCATAAAAATATTATCATGACGAATATAATGATATGAATATATGACCTATCAAAATATTTATTTTCAAATTAGTGGTAAATAGTATTTATTTAGCTTTATGATTTCTTGGACACCATATATTTACAAATAGACAAATACGCATATATAGGAATAAAGGTATAAACCAACAGATGGATGTGGCAAAGAAAACACTAATGACATCCATCGAAACCTTCTTAGTACACTATCTTAGCCTCAAATCATCAGAATGCTGCATCTGATAGATCATTAGATAGAATGTAATTTATACCTCCTTCATGTAAGTGGTGAATTACCGAAGAAAAAACACTACAAAATAGAAGCGTTGTCATGTGGAGAAAAATGTTATTCATGAGACAACTGATCACATGGGGATTGGCACTGCCACGTTATTAGTACTGTGAGTTGCAAGCAAGTGAACGATTTCAGCTGAAAGAAAAAGGCCTCTAGAGGCACTGAAAAAGGTGACCAAGGGGGATGAATCCTTGCGCAGCAGAACTGCCTCTCTGAACTTTTTCAAAGTTGCGTGCTTGGGAGAATATCAGTACCACATTCCAGACGAGACCAAGAATTGCGAGCAAAGTGAACGAATAAAGTGGGTGAATTTAGTTACATCCGATACGAAAATGCAACGAAAAAGGAACACAAATATTCGATGCTCACGTAAAGAACAAAAATATTGGACACGTCGTTTGTTGCACTTAATAAGATTTAACCTTTACCGTATATAATTGAGATGCATGTCACATCAGTTGGCCTACGTCTTCTGAAAGGTGGTAGAAAGAGTGTCGTATTGAGACAACGTTGTTGGACCTTTCAATATTTCTCTTTTAGATATTGATACTGAATATATGCATACAAATCCTTATTAAGATGTGTAAAATGTACTTTTGTAATGTTGCAACATTACTAAGCTGCATAGATTTCTGAACCACTATACCGTAAATTTTTTAGTAAAACTTGTTAGTACAATAGAAATCAACAATTTGTCTGAACTATACTTTTGTAGGACCGTTGTTGGTAACCATACAATACTTTTATTTGGGACTTCAAGGACTACTATTCTTTTAAAGGGAAAAATACATTTTACCACGAGTTAGTTGTTGCTACTTAAAAAAAGGTTCTTACTTCAAGAAGAAAAAAAATCACAATGGGAAAGACTGAGCTGATTCAGTCAAGAAGAAAACGCTAATCGCAATTAGATAACATCAACTGCGACCTGCCAATTGCAAAAGAGAAAAGCGGGGCCCACGCGCACTCCCCACTTGGCTGCATGGGTTGCCCAAGTTGGTCCTCGATGCAATGTATCCGCCCCTCTTCCTTCCTCCTCCGTCTCCGTCCGGCTCCAAGCTCCAAGATTTTCCTCCTTCCTCCAAACCCCACTCATCACCATCATAAAATTGACTCTTCTCTCTCATCCTCCGTCATCATGCTAATCACGCTTCCCCCCTCCTCGGTTCCATTCATTCCCCCCAGGAACAGCAACATCGCGGAAAAGCGGCGTACAGGAGTCGTTGTTGCTGGAGAGAGAGATATCTACTTCGCCATCAGCAGATCCCCTTGTTCCCTCCTCCACTCCTATCTGCGCACTCTTTCCTCTTCGCCTTCGCAGTCGCGGTTCCTGTCGCCGTTGGTGACGGAGTCGAAGCCTTTGCAAGATCTTGAGATCTTTCTTGCTTGGAAGGATTAAGAGGTTTGGAGAAGAGAGGTTCGGCTCTTGGGGGAGCAAGAAAGGGGAAAGCTTATTGAGGTGGAAGAACAATGCCATGTTCAGGATCAAAGGTACGTTTCGATGATGTGTATTTTTGCATCAGTTTCTTATGTTTTCAGATCTTTTTGTGATTGCGCTCACAGCTTTTGAAGTAGTTAATTTTCTAAAGTAATCTGTTTGTTGAAATTAGTTTTTCTTTTTGGGAAAATTTGAACTTACCTTGAGTTCTTCAAGTTTTAGAAGATGTATAGCATACTTTTATTTAATAATAATGTTAGCTTGTGAAAATTGTTAGGTCGGCAGATACATGATTTACCCATTTTTTTTTCTTCTCCTTGCGGACATTGTTGCTTCATATACAATTCTCCGTAAGCAGATGATACTCAGTTGATAGAAACTTCAGATCTGATTACAACATTCAGGATTAGAAGTTCAGAACAATCTTCAACTCTTATCAATTCTTGTAGCCCCACTGACTGATCGGCTTACACACCAAGGCACAAATGGCTAGCCGAATTGGTGCAATGGAAGGAGGCAGCAGACACAGGAGGAACCCAGCTCTAGTCAGACCAAATGCTGCAAAGCGGCATCTGCAGCAACAACAACTGGAGGCAGATTTCAATGACAAGAAGGTCATCGCCTCGACTTACTTCAGTATTGGAGCGTTCCTCTTGCTCGCCTGCCTCATGGTGTCATTGCTCATACTGCCGTTGGTGCTGCCTCCATTGCCGCCGCCTCCATCGCTGCTGCTGTGGTTGCCAGTCTGCCTGCTCGTCTTGCTGGTTGTGTTGGCCTTCATGCCGACAGATGTGCGGAGCATGGCTTCATCTTACTTGTAAATAGGTGGCTTTGGGAGTTCTTTTTCTCTGTGGTGTTTCGGCATGAGATGAGTGCAACGTGATGAATCCTTTTCAGAAGAATGAGGTTTTGAAGGGGAAGTTTGGTAGCTATACTTAGGTACTGATTGGAACTTAGAAGTTAACTGAGAAGGTTGTGCAGGTTTATCAGTCATGGCATTGATGTAGTGAAGAAATGAAGACACAAGCCGCTATGTTATATATATTGGTGATGCATCCACCTCACAATTAGCATTTTTATGACCTCTTAGCAAGTGGCAACATTCAGAGTCACTAGGCCCTTATTATGGCTTGCGAAATCATACCTGGTGTATATGTGATTAAGTGCATAATTTTGTATGGCAATCCCGTCAGGCAATTAGCATGGCATAACTGCATGATTTTCTTTCACTGATGTTTGAAACTTTGAACGCATTGATGCCTGCCCATAGTGAAAGGCATGCTGCACAATTTCTGGGAGAAGCTTCTTAGCAATGGATATTAGATAATTGAGGGTATTGCGATGTCAAATAAGATGCTCCTTTCAAATCACTCTATGCCTACTTCTTGCAGCAAATAAGATGCTCATTTCGAATGGCTCTATGCCTACTCTGCGGCTGATATCAGACAATTTGATTTCACATGATCACGACCAAAAAAAAATCACAGGATAATTACCCTACAAAACTCCGAAAGCACTGACGAACCCTTTGACATCAAGCTGAATTGCTCGTCAGAGTTATTAGTAAATTAATTTTGGCATGGTGATTCAGTACTTTTATGTTCAAGCAGCGAAACAATGTTGTAATGTTGTTAAAACGACGAATTACACAGTAAAACACATCTCCAACCCATTACAACACACACCACACACTCATTGTTTTTAGTTGACATTCGCGCCTGTGAAATAACAAAAAAAATGGGCAATACTCCGCTAAGTCCTCTTATGATGGATTGTTTCTAGGCGTTGTACAATTTGGGCCATGGGAAAGGATCTGGAGAACTGGGGCACCACCTAAATGTTGTTTCTTTCTATGGTTAGTGGCACATAAACGCTGCTGGACAGCGGACTGTTTGGCACGACATGGTCTCTCCCACCCAGAACGATGTCCTTTATGTGATCAAGATGATGAGTCCATCGACCACCTCCTGGTATCCTGTGTTTTTGCAAGGCAATTTTGGTTCTATTTGTTCCAGCAGGTCGGTCTTCACCCTCTTTGTCCACAGCCTGGGGAGATTTCGTTTGATGTATATATGGTGGGAAAGAATCAATGAGGTAGCAAACGGCTTGATGCTCGATGGAATCAACTCTCTTATAATACTCGGTGCATGGGTCATTTGGAACCATCAAAACCGTTGTGTGTTTGATGGACATGCACATAATGTGACCGGAGCATTGGCCAAGGCTATAGAAGAGCGTCGTCTATGGATGATGGCAGGGGCTCGAGGATTATCCCTCTTGACTGTCCCCCATGCTGTGGATTAGTTTCAGTTTATGGTGGTCTTTTTTTATTATTATTATATAGTGTAAATCACTTTCCACTTAGTAAAAAGGTGTCCAATCTCTGATAATCCGTAGATGTTAATGCTCTTTGAAGGTCAGTTGAAATGGTGTCATTTGATCGTTTATTTGAGTTTGTTTTCCTATATATAACCTTAAGAATGACTTCAGAAACGAAATACATATAATGAGTAATTTTACAGGTGGGAAGAGACACAAGTCGATTGAATGGAAAATTCAGGAAGATGTGTGTATTTCAAGTGGCAGATTCTGGCTTGGCCTTGAAAAGAGGCACTTTGATGATGACGCGAATGCCCGAATAAGCAGGCCAAATGGGCCCAAAATCCAAGCAGTGCCCAAATCTCGTATGAACCTATTGGTCAAATGGAGCAAAATCCAATTATACAGATTCGAAATTTATCAAGATACGAAGTACTCTTGAAAATATGAAGTGTTAAAAATGCTGCTAACTTTGAGTGCACATTTCTGAATAGACATTGGTCGAAATAGTAACAAAATCCCATTCGTGTGTAACAAATGACACATATTGCTCATCTTTAGTTATTTTTGAAAGGAGTGTTCTGAGTTTTTTTTTTGGGGTCCCCTTGTTTTGAGATTGAGAGAAGTATGCGGCAAATGGGCCCATTGGGCCGTCCGTCACTTTCGCAAGTTTTGCAGCTGACTCAGCTTCGTTTCCGTGCAGATCATTTGTTGCCGCCGCGTCGGCAGCAGCGGCGGCGGCGTCCGGTTCTCCGGTCGCGGTCGTGCGCGCTCTCCTGGAGCTTCCACGTGCTCCCAAATGCGGACGTTCCTTCCCGCGGAACGGGATCGTCTGACGTTTCTTTTTCTACGTCAGATCGCTGTCCACGCTGTGCTGCCGTCCATCTCCCATCACACGGTCCTGCTTGACTTGCTTCATTTTGCTCCTGTGCCCAGCACGGCCCAAGAGCAACGTGAGCCCAACAACGGAAGTGTCATGTTCTTCTTCGATGCGCATGTTGACTCTCGCCGCCGCCCTGGATCTCTGCTGCTGCAGCGCCACCACAACTGAGGCCCGACCATGCAACTTCAATCCCAAACCACCGGAAGAGGTCATGGGAGCGCAAGGCACCATTGCCCCACCGGCCCGTCGTGCGCTGCTCTCCCGCTCGGCGCCCCGCTTCGCCACCCCCGTCTGCGTCCACCCCGCCGCCCCTGTTCCGCCCCCCCGGCCGTCCTTGCTTCGGCAACCTTGCTCCGCAGCTACGGCGTCCGGCCGCCCTGATCCGCCGTAGGGCCGTATTTACTCCGGCGCCCAGCCCCTGCTCCGCAGTGGCGGAGCCAGGGTTCAAACTGAGGGTGGGCTGGCCAATTTTTTTTTTTCTACAGAACAAATTTGAAGTGGCAATTTGCCACTGCCCTCATTTTCTTATACATATTCTTCCTCCAAAATCCGTTGCGGCAAAACATTGCTAGAAAACAATCAATGAGTCCTAGGTAAGGCACAAAATTGGGACTGATGGCCTCTTGCAAATCCAAGCATCTGGATGTGATCGACTTTGAACAGCAAGAAAGGGAAGAAGAGAAAGGGAAAATATTGATATTGATTTGCCCTCCCTTTCGACATCAATTACTTCAGCCTTGTGTGAGATGTTGCTATACTGCATTCGACCTGGATCACCCCGCGCCGGCTGCCTGGGCCTGGCAGCGATAAGAGCCCCAGGCGCTTGCCATGATTTTTGCCTGGCGCAGGCAGGGCTCTCAGGCGCTCGATTCACGCTGAGACATTCAAGGTTTAATACTCCCCGTTCCTGTAACCTTGAATTTGAGGCGTGAGTGTTTAAATATCAGCATTCCTGTAACCTTAAATTTCAAGATTCCCGTAACCTTGAATGCATTTATGGAATGCTGATATTTCAAAATCCCTTAGTAACGGGCGTGTTCAGTACTCTTAGTTTCTGTCAGTGTGGTGTCACGCTAATATATTTCAGAGCAACAGTTGCAACCAATGAACAAACAGTTTGGACTGACATACAGTCGTACGAATTCCTGATATCACAGCGTGAGTCTCAATTATTACAGTGAAATTATTTCCCCAAAAAGCGCACTGGCACACCAAAGGGAATCGAGCAAAAGAAGAAAAGGTCAAGCACATCTCTCTGAAGAATGGTTCGATCATCACAAGGACCAGTTACTTTAGTGACCCAATTGAAGGCCCGATTCATTGCAAATCACATATGTAATATGACAACACCGTATACTATGTGCAGACATCGAAGTTATTGTTGTTTACGCTAGGTACACTAGTTTTTATTTTACTTTGCATCGAAACAAAATGGTACAACAATTGTAAATATGATATAGTTCTGTGCCAAATTATTGAAGCACAGAATCTAGACAACATATAGTACAGATCGTACTTTTACTCTTACCATGCTCGGCTGCGAGTAATACTGAGAACACAAATAAAAGAAACACTTCGAACTTTACTACAACTGGATAATGCTCTAACTCGACGGAGGGTTTGCTTGCAGCGTGAATGCCACTAAAGGAGATGCTTTCAGCATAAGCATTGTAGAATGAACAAGTCACAAACTTCTGATAGATCTCCATAGAAAGGTGCCTGACGAAAAAGAAAAGGTTAAATTTCTCTTTCATTACTTGTGAACGTTTACAACATTCTAACCAGGTAAAGCATATCTTAGCAATGGAAGTTAAGATACAAATGATATATCTCCTGAAGAGTAGCTTAAATTTCACGTGTATCATTATGAAAGCACGACATTTTGTTTTTCTAATGAGATACTATATATCACCATGGCAACATTTAGGAAACAATAAGTTCACAAGTCGTCGTACTTGGATCGACACTTGTAGCATCCTATTCACTAGTTATATGTTGATAGCTATTAAAGGCTGATTTTTCGATGTAATGTTTAGATAATTCAATAGCTAGTAACATAATATTGTTAATTTAGGAAGGTACTTTATAAATCTCCAAATTAAATTACCCAAACAATGTTATTATCGGAAAGGTCAAGTTATACTTCAGTTTGAGCCATTGTTACTGTGGGATGGAAAGTTGGCTCCTATATTACTGTAGCATGAAACAGCCAAGCAGAACTACTGATAATTTTTCTGGTGGCTACGTGATAGCTTTTTACAAAAGCTTGGTAGGAAAAATATAACTGCAAAAAAAATATTGGATGAGTCTATGTCAACAACCAACCAGGATGTTCGTTGTACCTGCAGCATTATCCCGTTTCTTTTTGCGGCTGAGGATTCAAGTCATTGTTCAACTGGGATTTGTGTGTTAGTCCGTCTTATTGATTCCTTGAGTGCAACAGTATTTTCTAGGGACTCAACTTTGACACGCTCTAAAGCAACAGAATGGTCCATATGCTCACTTCCTGATGTGCTAGCTGTTTCAGAGAACTTTGTCAAAGGAGAATCCTCTGAAATTCCCATATCTTGGGAAGCAGAATCCAGTTCACCAATTGAATTTGACTGGGGTGCAAAATTATTCTGCTTCCTTTGCGAAATAGTATATTCCAATCCTTGATTATTTGACATTTGAGTGTCAGTCTCTTGTACAGATTCATTTGATGAATACTTTTCAGACTTAGTTTTGGCCAGCTCTGAAGCAGCATAAACATCTGCAGAAAGAATCTTTAGCGTATCAGCTAATTCGGAGAACTCAGTTAAAGGACAAACTCCCGAAATTCCTGTAACACTAGAATCTGAATTCAATTCATCACCTGAACTTGACTGAACCGCACAATTGTTTTGTTTCTTTGTTGCTGCAGATGACTTTAGCTCTTGGTTAACCAGCATTTGAATGTCAATTTCTTGTACTGACCCCCTTGATGGTACAGAAATTTCTGTAGACTCCAGTCTGTCCAGGTCTGAAGCAATAGAATCTTCTGTAAGCTCACTTTCTGCTTTATCTGTTGATCTGGTTGACAAAACTTTTGGCTTATTTGGATGTTTCTTAGCCGCCCTTTCCCATTCTTTCATTGTATCTGGAGCAACTCTATGATCAAGAAAGACCTCCTTAAGATGCCTGAGATATTCCATTTTGATACCAGAAAGGCCATCTAGATCCTTACAGAACAGCTGAAGTGTGACGAGGAATGGCATAGATCCTTCTTCAAGTATTGGGAATGTAGGACGCTGCAATACAAAACAAAGGCGTAGCAGCCTAGAGAATGCCTGATCTTTTATGATAATTTTCTCAATGTCATCAGCAATCAATTTTAAATATTTCAGGTAGCTCAACTTACTTAAAGCTTCAAGAAGGCCCTTCGGCAACTTTGCAGATGAAAGGCATAACTCCTTGAGACCTCTGAGTGAAATGATAAACTCAGGCAGCGCACTCAATTGTCCATATAATTTCAGCGAGCTGAGGTAGCAGGGTCCTTCTAGGGCATTTAGGAAGTCTTCAGAACATTTATCAAAATGAAGTGATAGAGAACGAGGACCAGTATTTGCGTCATTTTTATCCTTAATGAACTGCTGGACAGCCTCTTGAAGATCAGTCAAGTTAACTCTATCTGCACCTGCCGATGGCTCACACCAAATCTTCAGCTTTCTCAATTTTTTCATGTAACTCATGCGATGCAGAAAACGTTGCCTTCCGTCAGAAACAAACCCTGATATTGTCTGCAAGTTACTTTTTCCTTTCGAGAGAAAATCCAGCACTTCACATTTTGGCTTTACTTTATCTGGAAGCTTAAATTTTCCAAAAAGATGAACTAAACATGGCATCTCGAAGATCTCTATTGGGAGTATGTTTACATTTGTTCTCCTTAAATCAAGTACCTCTAAGTCTTTCAGTTTTGCAACATCCCTTGAAGCTGGGTAATATTGCCCCCAAGGCTCAAATATTTTAGAAGAAGCATGCTGCATATTTTCTTGAGATGGTCATCATTCAAATCATCACAATTTTCTAGATCTAAGACACGCAACAGTGGGTACCTGCTGAAGTCCAAGATAGCTTCACTAGCCTTTCCGAATACTGTCAGAGATCGGACAAGAGAAAAACCAATAGTGTCCAAATTATCTTCATCTGTAATAGGGCTATTATGGAGAGAAAGACGACGAACATATCTGGGTTCAATCTTGTCATCAGAAAACAAAGTGACAAAGTTCTGAGCAATAGCCATGTGCAAAATGCAGTCGTGCATCATGCCATAGGTTTGGCATGTCTTGGCCTTTTCATTGTTGCTTACATTAATGGGCTCAATGATGTTCCTGTCCATGAGCACATCAACGTAATTTGCAGGATCTAGAGTAGTATGTGAAGAACGCGACTCTACAAATCCCTCAGCTAGCCATCGCCTCAACAAACTTTTGATTCTGATGGGATGATTGCTTGGAAAAATACCAAAATATAACAAGCAGGATTTCAGAGCATGGCCTGGCAGAGTGGTGTAGTTGCGCATGAGCACCTGTCTCATTGCTCCAAAAGTTCTTTCATTCTCCAGATGATAATGTAACTGGTTGCAGATATCTTCGCAGGTAGGTCCGGTCGGCCAACCCTTTGTTTTCAAGAATTCACCTATGGTTACCAGAGCAAGCGGCTGGCCATCACACTTCTTCAATATTTCTGTTGAATCTGGCTGCTTGTAACGCTGATACTTCTCTGGACAAGTTTTCTTGGAGAACAATTGTTTCGAGCATTCCTCATCAAGTCTGCTCACTTTATGCACATACCCGTCCGCAGATGTACAGGCATTAGCTACTGACTGAATAGTCGTTGTGACCAATATTCTGCTGGTAATATCATTGTCGGGGAATGCTGATTTGATGCTTTTCCACTGATCTTCTGTTCGAATGTCATCTATGACAATGAAATACCTAAGACAACCAAAAACAAGAATGAGTAAATCCATTTGGAAACCACTGTAATGACTTCACGAACATGCATGTGAATCTTAAAGAGGAAAAAAAAACAGAGCAGTTTACTTCTAAAAAAGGAATAGGCCTAAATTGATGCAAATCCATGCTACATTTACATTTCTTTGCTCTCGCCCTAGCAGGAAAAGTAAGTAGGGGTTTGTGCCATAATGACACAATGAGCATGATTTTCAATGTTGCTGATCTCGTTACTATATCCAGTATCAGACTATAGATCCAGCTATCAGTTGGTGTAATTTTTCTGTATCACAATCCTCACCTCACAACCCACTGGCATACACACAAATCTTACTATAACCTTTTTAAAAGATGAGTGCTGAAAAATTGCTTGTGGTCCTTCAGGACATTTTGTAGCCTCAAACCTGTATTATTAATATTTTTGGAGGATTCTCTGCACTACAATTTATTATTGCTATTAGAACAAAAATATTTCAATATGATACCTTGCAAGAAATACATGACCGCATGATTGTGGATCTGTATGTAGTTAATGGAACCAAATGTATCGATACAATATCGGGATACTTCCAGTACAGAGGAAAAGAGGATCTTTTGATGGAGAGAGATTGTTTAACTTCTCGAGCTTTATGAAGGAACGAGTATGGCAACAGTAGGTGATTGGAAAAGTTTAGCCATGTGGGATGATCAAATATCCGAAACAGAAAACACTCGTCTATTCTCCTACTCAACTGGAAAGGAGATCACATTACATGAGACTGCTCTTCTGGTAAATTTTAGTTGTCACTGTCTCAGGAAGCATGTGATGAGTTTCTCTCCTTGCTTTGGTAGCTTCATGTGCCATTCTCAATGGAAGTGATAATTTTAATGGCTTGGAGCATTTGGACAGCGAGACAAGTTCAAGGTTTCTTAACACAGCTTCATGTGTCATTCTCAATGGAAGTGATCTTTAATGCTCAAAGCCCAATTAGTTGCAGTGTGCAATGAAAAGTTGAAGTATGAATTCACCTTGGTTATCCATAGAGCGAATCCACAACACTCTCAGCTCAGGCTATGAAACAGTGGTTTAGAATCTTTATAATCTCCTGTTTTTTCCTTCCATTTTCCTTTTTCGTTTTAATGTTGTTGTATTGGAACTTTGTTTACATAATCAGCAGGGAGCTGGTCCGTCCTTTTTCTTTTCCTTCAAAAAAAAGAAAAGAAAAAACAGCTGACATCATGGGCCACCAAACGTCGGGGGGGGGGGGGGGGGGGGGGGGGGGGGGGGCGGCTGCCCATGTTACTCGGCAGCGAGAACCCCTATCCCTTCGTCTTCCTCTGCAGGCTACCCTCTGGTTCCTCCTTTTGCGCATAACACTTGCTGCCACTTCTGCCATGGCCGTCACTTCACAGGACTCACGGGGAAGAAGAAGAAAGGATGTGCCAAAGGGGTGTATTTGGGATAACTGAATTTTCTTGTTGCCATCCTAGCAATGCTATAAGGCCCAGCCTACGAGAAGCCATCGCACACGACCTCAGCTCACAGACCATGTCTTACGTCTTGCCGTCGGCTAACAAGGACTTGCCTTTGCCTAGGCCACGTAGAAGGCCAAGAAAATATTACTCGACTAGTGGTACAAGTTCTCATACTAATTCATTCAATTCGTTTAATTAATTGTTTTTTTTGCTAGGGTGATTGTGCTATACATTGGTAAGCATATATATGAGTTCAATTCTTACTGCACCCCACCTAAAAATTCAAGTCTTGACTGGTATACATGGGCAAAATGAACGGAATGAAGCCGATGGATTCATTACCTCTTATTGTCCAGCTGGTTTCTTAGATCCACACAAAGCTGGCCGATGTCTGAGGCTCCCTGTGATGGACCAACATCGGCGTCGAGTTTCCGGAGCATGTCCGTGAGCACCTCAGCAGGTGGCCTGTGCGCGGCACAAACCCACGCGTGTTTCTCGAATCTCCCGTCGCCAGTTGCCGTGTTGTAGACTTGGGCGGCCAGGGCCGTCTTCCCCAATCCGCAGAACCCCACGATGGCGAGCACCTTCAGCTGCTTCGGCTGCCCGTTGACTTCGGCAAGCAGCTCTGCCCGAGCACCGTCGACGCCGATGAGATCCCCATCGAGGATGCGGGGGTCAGACAGCGGCGGCCACGATTGCGACGTTGTTTCTTGCATCGAGGCAGCCACCGTGTACCTCTGCTTCCGCTGGTGCGTCTCCTCCGCCGCCTTCCTCAGCCGCTGCATCTCCTCGGCGATCTTCAGGTGGCCGCTCGGCAGCATCTTGGGGTACCGCACGCTTCGGCTGAGGAAGGACTTGTGCCGCTTCCATGCCACGCGGTACAAGAGGCTGTCGATGCAGTCCTCGATTTTGTGCGCCAGCTCGCGCAGGTCCTCGATGGACATGCGCGGCACTGCCCCCTGGTCCTTGGTCTCCACGGAGAGCTCGTCGTCGATGGCCCCCATGATCATGCGGAGCTCCTTCGCGAGGAATCTGATGTCGTTCCTGACGCTCTTGTGGAGTTTGTACTTCTCCTCAGCCAGCGAGAGGAGCTTTGGGAGGATGGCATTGATGAATCCGGACACAAGGGCGGCCTCCATCATCTCTTGTGCCTCCACCTCCTTCTAGAAAGGATCTCAGCTTGTGAGTGCAGGCAGAGAAGAACTCATCACAAGGGGGACGAAAGGAGCCGTGGCCCGTGGCTAATGGCCGCTGGACCCTTGTGATTTGTAGAGACCACGGTCACAAACTTATTGGATGCTTTCCTGTAGATTGCATGCCCGGCCACGGTCGGAGACGATTGTTGATTGCATAGCTTATTGTTTGTGGAAAAAATGCATGGATCCCGTGAAGCGACAGAGACGTGGAAAGGGAGCCAAAAAGAACGGGACAAGAGCAAAACGAGAGGAAAAATCTATGTGGACCGTTGATTTTCCGTTACATTGACTATTCTTCTTATTTATAAGTATTTGTGCAAATAGCTAAATGATAAATTAATCTTAAATTGCTTTTGATGATAGATCTAATTAATGATATTCATGTGCATTTCACATTAGAAAACTAACTACTTAAATATATATTGTTGGTTTCCATAAAAAAAAATATATTATTGATCAAAGTTTTATGAAAAAGTCAACGATGTCATATATTTTAAACTGGAGGGAGTACTTTATTTCACTTATCCAAAGTTTATTTAATTAGGATATGTTTGGTTATCTAGCCCTAATAAATATGGAGTTGTCTCCTTCTCAGGGGATTGAGAGTTTGCTAATCTCCCAGTTAGTTTTTAAAGCATTAGATGTAGAAGTAGCAGGAATGTTTCAGCTTCAATACGAAATTGTTCCACCTATAAAATATAATGTTTCCTTTTTTATGCATTAAAAATATAATGTTTCAGATGCAATAAATATGCAAATTTCTAGTCACCTAACAACTAAATGTTTCAACTTCAGTTAAACAATGTTCCATCACAAAAGGAATGTCATGCGTATATTTGTTTGTTCCGAAAATGTGACTAGGAGGCATACAAAATCTCAGGCAACTGATAACAAGCTCAATAAATATTTGGTCCTGATGACCAAATAAGGGCTGTGTCAAAATATTTGGTTTGTAGTCATGTCATGCAAGAAAAGGCTGCAAGCATGGTGATTTTCTTTTTTAAAATAAGTGACTTTCCCATGTGCTTATCCACAACGACAAAATTGAGAAACTGCAGAAATATGTGACAGCTGGCCTCCTGTTACTAGTACCAATAGAGACATGCTTGCGTGACACCTACATGGACCATCCGCCGATCATGGGAGGGCGTCAGAACATGTCAGGTTCTTTGAGAGCGTCCCCAGTGGTAGAGCTAGCTAAGAACTAGCAACCAGCTCTTACAAGAAGTTATTGGGAAGTTGGCTCATGTTTAAGTCTCTCATTTTTCTTAAAGACTATCTCTTGAGGAGAGTTAGCACCATTCTCTCTCATCCTTTTCTTTAATATAAACAATTCTAAGAGGCAGCTTAGAGTTAGCCATTGAGGACGATCTGATATGTCTCCCGCATTTGTTGACGGGCCTTTCGAGTAATCGAGTCGATTGGCTGTGGACAACTAACAAAAGGCCACTATGAGTGGTTGCCTCAAGAGAGTCATCCCTCAACTCAAATAAGCTTACAATTAGTCACGATCTCGTGTTGTCATCACCAAAACCCACAAAGTAAGACATGAAACTTATAATCTCTACCTTTTTGGTGATGAATGATAGCACAACTTAAAGCAAACGGTATACAAGATTCAAAATCAAGAAATACACTACTCCAAGAAAAATAAGCACAAAAAGTATCTAGTTAAATAATAGAGTACCTAAAATCGATCATCATGGTCAATGAATAATATGGGTGAAAAAGAAGGATGGGCTCTTAAGTCTGCAACTGTGTGAAGGGGTGGACCTGGTAGTCAGTGGTCATATGTGACTGCCGGTACCTGACAAGGACAAGATCGAGTCCGGACGAATGAGATAATGAGTGTAGGGTAGTGGAAAGGAGACATTCGTTGGCCATCTGCGTTGCTGACAGGCATTTATATTGACATTTCATCAATTGTTTCTTGCATGGAACCTAACATTTGTGTCCTACTAGGTGATTTAACTTGTCATGTGGTGCGCTAGTGGGTGGAGCTGGTTTCAAGGTGTTGAAACCACACAAATCCTTCCCATTCCCCATCCGACACGGCAGTCTAATCCTCTCCCTGATTTGGTTTCTCTTTCCTGGGTTAGATGAGTCCTTCCGAGGGCCAGGGTGCCATGGAGGCTCCGATGAGTTCTTCCCTAGGTGCCATGGGCCCCCTTCTCAGGAAGCTCGACGTACTACTGGCTCCCGAGTACCCTCTGCGAAGGTCACTGAAACATGCAGTCGAGCTCCTCAAGGAGGACCTAGAAGAAGTAAGCGCCGCCCTCGTGGAGCAGTCGATGGCAGATTCCCCCAGCAACAAGGCGAAATATTGGAAGGATGAGGTGCGGGAGCTCTTTTATGACATGGAAGACTACATCGACCATATCATGCGGTCGCACACCGCCGCCACAACTGCCGCGAAGGTGAGATCTGTCTACCACTACAAGGTTGCTCGCCTTAAGATTGATCGGCTTCCAAGGATGCTCAAGCCGTCAATGAGGATTGCCAGGATCGCAGAAATCAGGTCTCTGCTGCGGGAGGCGAGCGAGCGGTATGAAAGGTATCAGCTTGATTGTGGCGCCATGAATCCAAATTTTGCCTTCAGTGGTCATAACCAAGTTCCAGAGTTGTATAAAGCTGCTGCCGATCTTGTTGGTATCGATGACTCCAGGAAAGAACTTGCAGAATGGCTAACCAACCAAGAGGATGAGCAGCTGAAGGTGTTATCGATAGTTGGATCTGCAGGGATTGGTAAGACCACGCTTGTTAAAGAACTGTATCGCGAACTAAGTGGGCACTTCGATTGCCGTGCATTTATTCGGGTGTCAAGGAAACCTGATATGAGCAGGCTTCTTGGGGAAATACTCTCTCAAGTTCAAGGGCATAAACAAACCTTTGATGGCAGCACATTGCTAAACTCCAACGACAGCATTCGGGAGCATCTCCAAAATAAGAGGTTAGGTTTTGTACTACTCAATTTCCATGTTACTAATTTTTAGCTGGCTTCTTGTCAGTGCGACAACTGCTTGAGTAACTAAAAGTGGTCGTGGTAGCTAAACTGTACCAGTTAGTTTACAAATTATTTACGGCACACTGAACCATTAGTTGAACCTGTTCTTCCATGATTCCTCCAACTTCAAATAATAAATCCTATTAGCTGAAATTGCCCATTACTCTTGGGTCACCTACTTTTTTGGCGATAAACATTGAGCTTTGTAGAGTGTTTTCATGCACCACTAAACACCAGTGCTTACACCAAAAAATCGTTAAACAAATACATATTGATTGTTTCCAGAATAATACACAATCTTCAACGTGGAATGTGCATCTGTCACTGAAGGTAGTATTACAACTTGATCAGATTCATGGTCTATTCCTTGAAGACTTGGAGAAACAATATTGAATTTTTGTCCCATGAAGGAATAAATAATCAACCATTACATATGTAGAATATATAGTACAACTTTTTCAAAAAAAAAAAAATTCTTTTGGCTCATTTGTCATTTGATTCCTTTGTAATTTGTCAATTTTCCACCAAGCTGAGAGATAGGTTTTGTGCTACTCAGTCTCTATGTTAATTGGAAGTTGGCTTCTTGTCAGTGCAACAACTGCTTGAGTAACTACGGGTAGTACGTAGTGGTAGCTAAATTATACTCCCTCTGTCCAGAAATATAAGTGTCCATTGAGTTTTTTCCTAAGTCAAAATTTTCAAAATTTGACCATCAATTATGGAAAAAAATATAAATATTGACAACACAAAAATGATGTTACTAGATTCATCATGAAATGAACTATCATAATATGTAACTCTTATAGTTTGAAACAATAAATATCTATGTATATTGATGGTCAAAGTTTAAAAACTTTGACTTAGGATAAATCTCAATAGAAACTATATTTCTGGATGGAGGGAGTACTAGTTAGGTTCTAACTTCTAAGACTATATACGGCACACAGTACCATTAGTCGAACCTGTTCTTCCATGATTCTTCCAAACTTTCAATTAATAAATCCTATCAGCTAAAAATGCCCTTTACTCTTGGGTTACATACTTTTCGCTGACAAGCATCGAGCTTTTGTAGAGATTTTTTTCAGCTGTAGTCATTCATGCACCACTAAACACACTAGTGCATACTCATTTTTTATTTGTTTTCCTTTGTAATTTGTCTTTACTCTTTAGAATATTTCTGTAATTGCTATTCCTTTTGGCTTATACATAGTTTGCATGTTTGGAAATATTTTGCAGGTATTTTATTATAATTGATGATTTATGGGAAGCAGCAGCATGGGATATCCTTAAGAATATTTTTCCAAAGGGTAATAATTGCAGTAGAATAATAATAACTTCTGAAGGTCAAGATGTTGTTGCTGAATTCTGTGGTCACCCGTCTGTAAATTTTTTTGAGATGAAACCTCTTGGCAGCCACGACTCTGAAAAGTTATTCTTCCAAAAGGTTTTTGGATCTGAACATCACTGTCCTGATCAATTGAAGGGAGTTTCCCGCAGGATAATAAGGAAATGTGGTGGTTTACCTCTAGCAATCATTTCAGTCGCCAGTCTTGTAGCAAACGAGCCAGATAATACAGATCTATGGCACAACCTACTGCAATATTTTTCCACCAGTTTGGAAAATCTTACTTTGGCAGAGATGCTTACAAAAATTGTAAACCTTTGTTACAATAGTCTTCCTCAATATTTAAAGACATGCTTGCTTTTTCTTAATATTTATCCAGAGGGGTGCACGATCTGGAAAGCTGATTTGCTGAGGCAGTGGATAGCTAAAGGTTTTGTCAGTACAATAGAAGAGGGAGTTGTGGAGAGTTGTTTTAATGAGCTAATCAAGAGGGGAATGATCCAACCTGGGAAAATTAACCACAGTGATGAGGTGGTGTCTTGCACTGTACACCACATTGTACATGATCTCATTACATACAAATCTAGTGAAGAGAATTTTATCACTGCAATAGATTACTCTCAGACAATTATGGGGTTATCTATGAATGCCCGCCGACTGTCCCTCTACTTCAGTAGTGCACAGTATGCCACCAAACCGGAAGGTATAAAATGGTCACAAGTTCGGTCATTAGCCTTTTTTGGACTCCAAAGGTGTATGCCTTCTATCATGGAATTTAAGCTTCTACGAGTCCTAATCCTTGAATTTTGGGGTGATTATGATGATCATACTACTCTTGACATATCAAAAATTTGCAGATTATTTCACCTCAGGTATTTGAAGGTTTGTAGCCATATATTAGTTGAATTACCATCCCAGATAAAAGGGCTGAGATTCTTGGAAACACTGGAAATAGATGCAAGAGTGTTGGCTGTTCCAAATGATATAGTTTTTCTACCAGGCTTGATGCATTTGAGTCTTCGAGATGGGACGAAGTTACCTGATGGGATTGGCCGCATTACATCTCTGCAGACACTGCAATATTTCGACCTTGGCAACAACTCTGAAGACAATATACTGAGCCTTGGTCAGCTGATTAACCTGCGTGATCTTCATCTGACCGGTTTTACAGCGCCGTCTTTTAAGTACCTCAAGAGAAAAGTACTGGTAGCTCTGTTCTTTTCTCTTGACAGACTTGCTAACCTCACGTCTCTCAGCCTGGCTCCTGGTATTGCGGACTTGACAGTGTTTGTTGATGAATCCCACTGCATGCTCTCAACTCCCATCTTTCTTCAGAGACTAGAGTTGTTGTCGCCCATTTGCACATTTTCCATACTTCCTGAATGGATCGCAAAACTCCAGAAACTCCGCGTTTTAAAAATTATCGTGAGGGAACTACAGCAGAATGATATTGATACCCTCGGAGGATTTCCTGACCTCACAGCTCTCTCATTGTTTGTCCGGCGACCAGCTGCAGAAAGAGTAGTATTCCATAGTGGGGCATTCAGAGTTCTCAAGTATTTCAACTACAGGTGTGGTGCACTGCGCCTGGATCTTAAACAAGAAACGTTGCCCAATCTTCAGAGGTTGAAGCTTGGTTTCAATGTCCACAGAGGAGACCAATATTCGCACATGGTTTCCGGTATTGAGTATCTGTCTAACCTCAAGGATATTGCTGTAGAAATCGGGGCAGCTGCTGGTGCTGAGGAGTCAGATAGGAGAGCCGCAGAGTTTGCTCTCAAAGATGTCATACACAAGCATCCAAGGTTTCATTATTTCTTCAACATAAAAAGGGTTGATTGGATTGAGGAAGAGCAAATGCTGCCCCTCCCCATCCCCGCTGGGGAGACGCTGCCGGATGGGGAGGACAAGGTACTCGCCGTGGCGAAGCACGTTGTCAAGGTGCTCGGCAGCTCAGCCAACGACATGATCCGCATCTTATCCGGCTTCGACAACCGTCTCTCCAACATGCCAGATCTCGTCCCTCCTTCACCTGACGCAGATTCCATCTCGGACGCGGAATGGGGATACGGGGAGGAAGGGCAGGAGGACGACCCATATCCTGACAACGACACCCGGGACGAGTTGGACGCCGCGGTGGAGCTGATCGAGCGGTGGGACGCGCCGGGGGCGGTGGACAGGCTCGTCTTCGACTCGCCGGGGGACGCCGAGGAGTACCTCGCCGCGGCCGGCTGCGTCGTGGGCGCGCCGGGCCCGCGCGCGGAGGCAGCCTTGCAGGCTGCGATGGCGCGGCTCGAGGACGAGTTCCGGCACCAGCTGATCCGCGGGGCTTCGCCGCTCGCCGCCCATGACCTGCCGGACTCTCTCCTCCTCCAGTCCTCGTTCTCGGTATCGTCTTCCTCCTCCTTCTCCATGGACCTAGATTTCTCCGCCTTCTCCAGCCACGTCGGCGAGGGAAACGACTCTTTGGAGATAGGTGGCAGCAGCAAGATCTCGTTCTTTGATCACGAGATCTCGCCCTGCCTGATCTCGCAGGACACCGTCGGCACCCTCAGGGACATCGCGGACATCATGCTGCGCGCGGGCTATGTGACGAAGTTGTGCCAAGTATACAGTGAGGTGCGCCGCGACACACTCGTGGAGTGTCTCGACGTGCTTGGAGTTGACAAAATGAGCCAGGAGGAGGTGCAGCGCGTGGAGTGGGGCGTACTCGACGACAAGATTAAGAGATGGATCCAAGCACTCAAGGTTGTCGTCCAGGGTCTTCTTGCTGAGGAGCGCCGCATTTGCAGTCAGATCCTTGCAGCTGATGCAAAAGCTGAGGAGCAGTGTTTCACTGAGGCGGCCAAGGGGTGCGTCCTGCAGTTGCTCAACTTTGCTGGTGCTATTGCAATGGGGAACAGATCTCCCGAAAAGCTGTTCCCCATCCTTGGTATGTACGAAGCTCTAGCTGAGGTGTTGCCAGAGCTCGAGGGCTTGTTCTCAGGTGAAACGAGGGATTTCATCAAGGAAGAGACGGAGGGCATACTTGTGCGGCTTGGGGATGCAGTGCGTGGCACAATAGCCGAGTTTTCCGGTAAATTAAAGGGAGATGACTCCCGGAGACGACCGATCAATGGGGAAAGCCACCCTCTCACCCATTATGTTATGAAGTATGTACGGTTGCTTGCTCATTACAATGCCTCGCTGAATAATCTTCTTGAATATTTTCACACTGGCATGAATGCTGGGGCTGAAAACACAAACATGACTCCATTAGGGTACTGTGTGTTCATGCTGATCACGCACCTACAGGAAAAGATTGAGGAGAAATCAAGGCTGTACGAGTATGAGGCACTGCGGAACATATTTCTTATGAACAATATCTTGTACATTGTGCAAAAGGTCAAGGATTCAGAGCTTAAGACATTGCTTGGTGAAAACTGGATCTGTAAACTGAATAGCCAGATAAGGCAATACTCAAAAGAATATCTCCGATCATCATGTGCTAAGGTATTAGCTTGCCTGAGAGATGATGGGTTACCGCAGACAACATGTTCGTCAACTGCACTCAAGGATAGATTCAAGAACTTCGAATCGGCGTTCGAGGAGTTGTACTGGACACAGATATCATGGAGGGTTGTGGATCCTCTGTTAAGAGATGAATTGAGGATTGCCATCTCAGAGAATGTTCTTGCGGCATACCGACCATTTATTGGGAGATTCCGGGGCCAATTAGGAGAAGAAAAGGATTCTGCAATTTATCTAAGATACGACCCTGAGGATTTGGAAAACCTAATCTCACAATTATTTGAAGGGAGAAAGCCATTGATGGTTAAGTGATGTCCTATCATTGATTCTACAGGCAAGCCCTATCCAAATTTGATGATTCTAGTTGTGAATCAATTCCAAGTTTCATTGTGTATACTGTACAAGGAACTTGACCTTCCAATACCCTTTTGGTGGTCTAAGATTGAAATAGTATGAACCGATTGTAGCAGGCAATGTGAATGCAACCTCAATTATATTGAATACTTAGCTTGTCTCCCTTTATCATGTCAAGGTGAGTGGTGATCACCAATATTTGGGGCTGCCTCCAGAGCTCTCAAAGCCCATAACTGAAGATTATTAGCATAGTATTTCAACAATGTTGATTCTAGGGGAAGGACTACAGCGTGCCAATTCTATTATGATATCACTGCCAACATTCTATGTGTACTAAGATCATACCAACAGTAATTTAAGAGATTGATACATGAGCAAATTTCTTATTTACCATCCGAAATTATACTATTGCCTTATTTGCCATTAACATTTTGCACTTCTCTTATTTGCCATCGGCTCAAACTTGACTTCTCTTATCTGCCTGTGAACACCATTGTAATAGGATCAAAATTTTCCGTCAGCTAATGTGATTGGACTTGCAGATAAGAGAAGTGAATTTTGATCCGATGGCAAATAAGAGAAGTGCAAAATTTCGATGGCAAATAAGAAAAGAGTATAATTTCTGGTGGTAAATAAGAAATTTGCTCTACAGATACATACAGGAAGCGTATGGCTGCCAGAGTGGTTCTGGTCTTAATGCAAAAAGGCAACCAAAAGTAACTTGGATGATGTTTTGTAGAACAAAAAAAAAGCAAGTAGGTCTTGGTATCCCAAATTTGAGAAAGTCTAGCATCCTGCAAGGTCCAATAATATTTTTTTCCCCTTCCAACTGTAACTGTTCGATGATACATGTTAAGGGCTTGATGCTCCAATTTATGTCCAAACTCGGGGTACCAGAATGTCAACTATTTTGACAAGAGTTATGAATCATAAAATGACAACTATTGTTAAAAGGTGATTTTTGCCCTAGAACATGCTTAAAGTGTGGCTTTGACGAACGTGGCATGACGGCTGGGGCGAGGGGAGGCGGCACTAGGCCAAAAGCGCGGCAGCCGTGGCAAGCTGGGTACGTCGACGAGTCGAGCGAGCTGAGCAACGGCGAGGCGAGCCAGGCCTGTGTTTTGTCTATGCCCGTCTCCTAGCTCTGGCCCGCCTCCTCGCCCAATCCTGCTGCCACCAAGAATCCCGAGCACCGAGATCGACAAAAGACGGTTCTTCCGTCTCGCCGCTGTCCCACATGCATTGCTGAAGGGCGAGCTGCGGGGTCCGGCCTGCCTCCTCGTCCAATCCTGTAGCCCGAAAGAATCGATTTCTGCCGGCCCACTGTTGTCGCACCAGCAAGCGCAGCGTCCGCGATGCCCGTCACATCGATGCTGGCATGAGGTCCTTGGACCGTTTTTTTTTGTTTTTGATCGGGTGAGGTCCTTGGACTTGAAGAGATCGACATGGAGAAGAAACAGGGGATCAGTGGGGAAAGAAAGGATTGGTGCAGTGGGTCCTTTTGTTTTCAATTGGTAAGTTGTGCGTCCGTCGATCCGTATACGAACGGTTCAGATGTTGTCTAATGCTCGCTAGGATCTTTCAGGGGATTCCGACCAAAAACTGATCTTCTACATAGTAAAATTTACAGTGCCACGTCACCTAAAAGTATTTTACTCGTTGGATTGCAAACGAATGGCGAAGATGGAGGCAAGAAACCCTTCGCAGTAAAAATCCTCGGACTCTCCGGGGACCCTTCCGTCCCTCTCGGTCTCTCCGGACGCTGCGGCCTCACCCATCACGGCATCGAAAGCCTTTTCCTCCTCACTCCCATAGCCACCGACGAGGAAGAATATCGCAGGCACCTGCACCGGTGCACCCGATGGCAGGGCATGCATGCCGGCCACGAACGCCGACGCAGAAGCCTAGCGCCCACACCCATGTGCTGCTGCTGCGTAAGCCCGCCGGATCGGCCCGTCGCAAGGCACCAGCGGGATGACGGCGGGGTCGAGGAGCAGCACAGCACTCATCCGTGTATTACAATGATGAACGGGGGCATCCAAACGTGCTAAAAGTGCAGATTTTGTGTTAGATAATCAGCCGCGGAAGCGATTTGCCCAAGAACACATACGCCAAATCACAAGATCACAGAAAAGGGAACGACACGAGACACGATGTTTTTAACGAGGTTCAGCGATATGCCTACATCCTCGGGGCATGACTACGGGCGCTCCTCCCCATCAATATCGTAGCAATACCAGCATCCAGGAGTACATGGCTTGGCTGCCCTAGGCACGCTCCCTAGCCGCCGCTACCCCTTGCCTGCTACATCTGTTGTCGTTGCAGTTGCACAGGTGCTGCCCTCATATTTATGGGCCCGGGAATACAAGTCCAACACAAACTCTATTCCTACACCTAATACAACTCAAGTCCTAATTGCAACCGACTTGTGTACACATATTCGACACAAATACAACAAACTCCACCTTGACGAATATGTACGCCATCTTGAAGTTGTCCATGTGCGAACCTCCGTGTACTCGGACTTGAGTCGTCTCCTCCACTGCTCATCTCGAACAGCCCGGCGAGGCCGTCTCGCCGCCAGGACTAAACACCGCAATACCTGCAGTTCCATCCTCCATGACTCCACCTTTTAGCCTATAGTGATTAATATCCGACCTCTCGCCTATCATCACCGTCTTGCCATTCTGCATCACCCTCAAGGTCTTCCTATCTGGCGCCGCCTGATATAACCAACCTTTCTCATGCAGAAGATGGCATTAAGTTAATTAGTTATTTAATTCATTGAGGAGAAATCAAGAATTAGTGAGGATGAGGCACTGCAAAACATATTTATGATGCTCAAGAGAGTATCTCCGATCATCATGCTCTAGGGCATTAGCTTGCCTGACAAATGATGGGTTACCGCAGACATCAGGTTCGACAACTGCACTAAAGCGTGCACTCAAGGATAGATTAAAGGACTTCGACTTGGCATTCGAGGAGTTGTGCAGAACACAGATATCATGGGTTGTTGTGGATTCTCAGTTAATAGAAGAAATGAAGATTTCCATCTCGGAGAATCTTCTTCCCGCATACCGGTCATTTGTTGGGAGATTCGAGGGTCAACTAGAGGAAGGAGAGAATTGTGCAAAGTATATAAAATACAACCCTGAGGATTTGGAGAACCTAGTTTCAGATTTCTTTGAAGGGAAAAAGGCAAATGCTTGATCGTCAAGGGATGCTAGTATCAATGATGCTGCAAGCAAAGCCATATCCAAATTTGATGATTCTAGCTCTGAGTCACTTCAAAGTTTCATTGTGTATACTGTACAGGGAACTTGACCTTCCAATACCCTTTTGGAGGTACGAATAATAGGAACTGATTGTAGCGGTGTGAACGCAACCTGAATTATATTGAATATTTAGCATGTCATCCTTCATCCTGTCAAGGTGAGTGGTGACCACCAATATTTTTGGGGCTGTCTCCGGGGCTCTCAAAGTCCAAACTTGAAGATTATTGGCATAGTACATCAACAACATTGAATCCGGGGGTGGGGGGTGGGGGGGGGGGGGGGGGGGGGGGGGGTGCTACAGCTTGCCAATTCTGTTATGAAATCACTTCCAACTTTCTATGTGTACTAAGATGCCACCAACAGTAATTAAGCAGATTGATACATACATGAAGCATGGCTGTTGGAGTGGCTCTGGCCTTAATGCAAAAAGGCAACCAAAAGCAACCCAGATGATGTTTCGTAGAACCAAAAAGCAACTAGGACTTGGTGTTCAAAATTTGAGAAAGTCTAGCATCCTGCAAGGTACAGTAATATTTTTGTTTCCCCTCCAAATGAACTGTTCGATCATACATGTTAAGCATTTTCTGCTACTGTTTATGTACAAAATTCCGTATTGGGATACGAGAATGACAACTATTTTGACAAGAGTTATGATTCATAAAATAATATCTTATCAGCTTTGTTGATGTCAAAATCATATTGCTTCTCTTCCACCTTTTGCTTGACCCACGGGCATGACAAAGACTTCCTGTTCCTGGTCCACTCAGCAAGAGCGATCTCACCCCCATCATCAGATTCAGAAGAGTAATCGGCATACGCCGCTTGATAATGTCTGCCACGCGTGTTCTGAATGCGACCTTCTTGAATTGAAGCCTTCTAAACAAACCGGGCCAAGCCATCAACTTCCTGGGGCGCAAACTTGTCTCTAATCTGAGGTAATAACCCCTGGTACGCAATCTCAGCCATTTGCCGATCCGTCAGATTCAAATTGTAACATCTGCCACGAATATTCCTGAACCTCTGCACAAAATCGGCAATTGACTCTCCAGCTTTCTGTCGAACCGCCGTCAAATCTGATGTACTTAGCTCAACCATCCCAGTGAAGAAATAAGAATGAAACTTCTTTTCCAAATCGGTCCAATTCCGCACGGATCCCGCAGGAAGCGAGGTGAACCATGAGAATGCCGATCCGGATAATGACAAATGGAACAATCGAACTTTCAACGCATCCTGAGCTGATGCTTCTCCCAATTGTGCTAAGTATCGACTAACATGCTCGATTGTGGAAACGTTGTCCTGTCCAGAAAACTTCGAGAACTCTGGCATCTTGTATTGGTGTGGCAGGGCAACTTGTTCTATCCACTCTGGATATGGACGTCGATACATAAAGCTTTGCTCTCTAGACATGAGATCGAACTATTCCTTCATAACTTCTGCCAATCTAGCCACTATATCTTCTGAAGAACCCTGTCCATGCCCCCCAGCCGATTGGAACGGTTGGTGTAACTGTGGCTGTCCTTGGGCAGTTTGATCTTTGTTGTAATGTTCCCGATAATCCGCTGAAATGTGATAACCTTGCGGTATTTCTTGATTGAACAGTGTTGGGTCGGCATTGGGAACCAAGTTATATCTTGTCTGGGGAGTTGGCCTAGCTCCTGGGGCGGCAGAAGTTCCACCCACTTCCATCCTGGACGTGGACATCGGCACTGATTCTCCATTAGCAATAATTGGTGCCGATATCCGAGCTTTTCCCATCTCCAGAGTTCTGGCACTTGGAGTCCACAACTCAGTCGGCATACCATATGGTTGCCTTTGCTGATCAGAGGATGAAGCATCTTGAGTTGTAGGTTGACCTTCAGGAGGCGCAGTGCGCAACGGAGTAGCAGGCGGCAAAGTGGACGTTGGTCCCACAAACCCAGATTCTTTTTGCACAGTACCATCGATGATTGACTTGACCAAATTATACAATGAATTAACTAGCACACCTTACTGATTGATGAAAGCAGTGTGAACTGAGGCATTGACAGCTGCATCTAACATAGCTCGATCAGGCAACTTTTCAGCTTTGATTGCAACCAATTCTTCTTGTTTCAGCACCACTGGCATAGTTGACTTCGTGATAGCCCTGCCACGCGTTGTCTTGACTGCCTCAAAATACTTCATTTGACAATCTATCAGGAAATCTTGATATTGCTTCTTCTGATCTACAGTCATCTTCTCCCATGGAGATAACTCATTGTTACTAGTTATCTCAGAAGAGTTCTTGTCATCACTGGTGATTGGCGCAGGAATCAAAACCGGCTGTCCCTTAGTATCGACGATCAGAGTACCATCCTCAGCAACAGCTTGAACGTACGCCATCTGACTCAAACAAACTTAATGATTGTCCCACAGGGCGTGCCAAAAAGTGTGTTGACAGCAAAATTGACTTCTACTGCTTCACACAAGTGGCCTGAGAGATTTGCTTGACTCTGTTCAGGACCAAACTTAGAACGCGGTGAATTCCAGAGCGTGCCAGTCGATTTTCTCTGCAAATCGACAAAGACAAGAAAAGCGTGTAAAATTCCTAGGCTATCGGCCCCGGACAGGCCGATGCATAACCGCAGCCGATATGAGCAAATAATAAAGTAATATAATTAAAAGCACAATAATCAGTCGGCTGTCGGCTAGAAACGGATCGGCATGTTCGCAGAAAAACAAATGCTCGCACAATAAATAAAGCAAACATATGGAAATCGGCATCGACAAGCATGATAGCACAGCATATGATCGGCAAAAGTTCCATCGGCAAACACAACATGATAATGAATCGACATCGGCAAACATGCTTCAAATCTTTTACCCATTAAAAGTAAAGCATCAAATAGTGTAAACAGGTACGGATTTGAATTTGGTAAACAATCGGCTAAACACCTCGAAAGAACTATTAAACTAATAGATCTAATCAAATTGACATGCTACTAATTGCTTTTCCCAGGACAAGTCAACTGAAGAAAAATGTAAAACGGGACCAGGTCAAACCGTAGTACACAATCGGCAAGCAATAAGCTTAATTAAATCTAGTTCGTTCAAATAGTGACTCGAAACTAGATTAAACAGTGATCGGCATCGGCAATCGACTACCAGGTTACAGCTAGGACAAGTCAACTAAACTGTGACAAAGAATTGGACCAGGTCATTAAACAATTTCAGGCAGCAAACACGCAATGTCAATCTCTAGATTAACCTAAATTACCGGATAACTAGCAGCCACATCGATTCTAATTACGAACAAGTCGACATAACAGAAGTCGATGCGCTTACCTGACGAAATCCAAGTCGATGAACCGGGGCCCCGATGAGCGCCGATGTCGACGCAAATCCCGTCGAGAAAAGGTGGCGATGCGCCGAAAAGTGATTGTATTGATTGATTAGTGTTTTTACAATACTCGTGGGGCCATATTTACACCCCTGACACCCTCCGAATCTCATACGATTCGGTTAAGATTCCCTTCTAAACTAATAATAGAAAAGGAACTAAAAAAGGACTCGGACCCACACGTGCGTGCATACGTTTCCTTCTCTTCCACAGCCCCCTGGCAGGCCACCACTTCTTCCACGCGCTAGACACATCTTCTTGACGCTGACAGTGGGCCCCAGGCCAAAATCCGGCGTCAACACATGCCCCCCCAAGCCGGGGTATGATATCTTCATGCACCGGATTGCTCCCTCATTTCTCGTGCCTCCTTGATTCTCGTGCCACTTTCCATGCCTCTGCAACTTCCCATTGATTCTTGCGCCGTCTTCAACGCACTGCATACACGTCCTGTCTTATAAATAGGGGCACCCACCCCTCCATTCTTCTTCCTCTCACCGGCGCAACTTCCCCACATTCCTAATTCTCTCTCCTCTTTTCACACCAACTCCGGCGACTCCTTCCGTGGCACAACTCACAGCCACCGCCTTTGCTGTTCCCGAGGTACAACCCTTCTCCTTCTTTCATACTTCGCCGTTAGCTCTTCTAGATCTAGGGTAGACTGTAATGTAACCCATTCTCAAGAACCAATGAGCGCATCATTCTTTTGATTCTGTCTTCTTTGCATTAGTAGATCCATGCACTCAATCTCCATCTACCATTGTTCACATTCTCATTAGATTTATTTTCTTCACCACTTTAGGAACTGCGCAACCAACTGTTGATCCCCACAGAATACAACACCCATCGCTACTTGGGACCCATGGGCAACCCGGATCCGATAGACTTTATCTGCAGTGAAACCCTCAGAATGCCCTTCAAAAGATCACCAGTTAAGCTAGAAACTTGGGTAGGCAGCTTCAGATCCTGGCCCTCTGCTGTTCCGGGTTGGTTTGAATGGTTTCACAGAGTCAAAGCAGCCAAATTGGATACCTGGAATACCGTTGGCATCACTCAGTGCTTAGAGCTTTCTCTTGCCGATATGAAGAAGAATGAACCCATGCTGTCGGCAGCTTGCTACATGTGATCAGATTCTTTGAATGCCTTTCTCTTTGGTCATGGGCCGATGACACCTACCCTGATGGATGTCAAAATGCTTGTCGATCTGGACGTGACAACTCACATCAGTCACTTCAGCCTCAAAGTCAAGCCCAGCAAGCAACTCAGCGTCAGAGAAATCGGTGGATGGGGGAAATACATCACCACCTTCCAAAGCACCGGGGCAGGATCTGACAAGGAACACACAACCTTCTTGATGATATGGCTTGAACACTTCCTCTTCTGCGGAGCCCAACTCAACCCTGTGGCCAATCTCCAGAAGTTAGCAGAAAGGCTAGCTGAGGGCACCCAAATGCCTATCGGCAAGTATTTGCTTGGTGCCGTGTACTCCTCACTTCATCAGGCTGCCGAAAAGCTTTGGCACGGCTCTACCGTCGGCAACATTGGTGGACCGTGGTGGTTTCTCCAGATTTGGCTCTCTCTACACACTTACAAAGCCTCGCAGCTTCCAGATCTGCACAACTTGAGTTTCCCCACTCCCAACGGGAAAGGACGCCGATGCACTATGCTAGGGGAAGCTCTGGTGTCGATGGACGGCATAAAAATGAATGCCGAGGACATGGCCTCATTCTTCAAGGCCTTCTACAAGGGTATCAGCCAAGAACACCTTGAATGGTTTCCATATGGCAATCCGTCGATCATGGACAACTTTGAAAACTTCTTCCTTCCGAGCCGACAAACCCTACGACACAGCAATATCGGCAACCATCTTCGTAACATGCATCAAGCCCTGTATCTTGCCGGTAGGGTTAAAGTGAACAGGCCGAACACCACCATCATATGAGTTCTACAACCCTTCATTCGCGGCCAGGCAGCTGGGTCTTGGTCAAATTCCCCCAATCCTCTTCTATGCCGATAAGGCCAAGGCTCGGGCAACTATCTCATCGAGCTTGGAGTACAACTGGTTATCTGGACTGACCGATGGCATAAATATCGGGTATACTGAAAACTTAGTGCTATCTCCCTCACGCTCAAAGCTCTTCAAGAGATGGTGGGCAGAATGGTCCAGGCACCTTCGGTCTTCAAACACTGCATCACATATATCGGCCTTGGTGCTTGCTGAGCCAATAGGAGAGGTAAGCCCCAGCTCTTATATTCCTTTCATCGACAACCATTACCTCATGTAAATATACTAACCAAACTTGCTATATTGCTTGCAGTCCGACGCCGAAGAAGCCCCCACGATCAGCAACAGCAACATCGGCATCGAATATGTACCTCCGAACCCAGAACCTGTTCTCGATTTTGACGCCCCAACTCCAGCTGAAGCACTCAAAGCTCGAACTTCAGGAACCAAGCGGAAAGGTACTCGTACCAAAACTGCTACCAAACACTACAAGGCCCTCCTGAAGCAACCCAGCTCTTCGCCAATTCCTTCCAATAGCCCGGTAAACAATTCTGCCCACTTTTTCTAATCATCTTGATCACCATCGGCATCTCATCTCTGCATAACTTTCAGGACGGCTCCGAGGAGGACGCTGACGACGCCGAAGTTGTCGAAACTCGGGCCAACACACAAGAGGATACGACTAATCCTCAAGTAGTCACCATCAACACCCCGTCGCTGACTCAGCATGCCCCAAAGGACACTGTCGTTGACACTCAGCAAGTGCCAAACCAAGCGCTAGAAGTCGGCACCAGTGATCAAACATCTACCCAAGCTGCTTCGGAAAACATCGGCATCGGCGACCAACAGGCGCCAACTCAAGTCGATCTCGAGATTACCCACACCGACACCGACCAGACATCTCATCTCGTCTCGGGAGAAACCAACACCGACACCCTGCCTCAGGTCTTTCCTCAGTATATTTCTTTTGACGCTTAATTTCACTACTAACTCATATTCATCAGGTTGATCAGCAAGAAAGGCAAGAATCGGCCAACATCCAGCTTGAGAGGCGAGAAGAAGAAGCGACAGCCAACCCTTCTGTCGATGATAGAGGAGAAGAAGAATCGGCAAACCTCGCCAATGACCCGGTCTCTACACCAAACACTCTTGTCGTCGCCACCGAGGATCCCGGAGCATCTTCTTCTCAAGTTGCAACTTCTTCCGCTCCCACTGATGCCGATCTAGCTCAGGTAACAAAACACCGCTAATTACCTTCTCCGATTTTGCTTGATCATCACCTAATCACTCCCTCTTACATTTATAGGCACGCATGGTGGAGCCTATTCTAGCCATGCATCACCGCCAACCTCTGCCAATCGAGATCCGCAGAGAACTGATCGAGCTGGAGACCCGGATCGAGCATGCACCCATCGACAACCTCACCAACAATGCAAGCTCTGTCCTTGTAAGGTTTGAACCCATTCGGCATCTGCTTCCAAGAGATCTGAGAGCCGCTCTTCAACCAGTGGCGTACATGGAATTCCGGCGAGAAGACTTCGAACAAGCCCGAGATAACATCAACCGCCGGTCCAAGCAGCGCCAACTCATTGCCGACGCCAAAAATGCCATCAAAATCTCAGAGGAAGAGATGGCGAAATTTGACTCGCTGAAAACCGGGTGGACAGAAGGGGAAACCCGCCTGAATCAGCTGAAGAAAGATGCCGATGACCTGAGAGCAGCTCTGCAAGCCAAGGAACAAGAGATATCGGCATCGGAGAAGCGCCTTGCCATAATCCACATCGACATGCAGTGGCAACAAAGCATTATGGAAGCCGCCATCGAAGCTTCTCAGCGCGCATGGGACGCTGCACCTGCAAAGGTGGAATCTGACGATGCCGATAGCTACATCCTTGCTGAAATCGATCAGCTTCGTGAGCATGCTCTCACTGTAATCCGTGATTACTTGTATCCTCATCAAATCTGACGCTTTTATTTGTACCTTGTCTTGAACTTTAGAATCTTGTAATATAAAATTCCTTTCGTACTCATCACAAGCCCAATAGCAATGCAAACTGTGCACCCGTGCCTCTCGGTTTCCGCAATACGCTGTCCTCATCTAACTTGTCTTCACACCGCTTCTAGACGATCCCCTTCACATGGGTACTGCAGTTAACATGACACATCGACCCTTGTCTTGACACAGCATACAGCCTCCTCGGTCCAGCAAACGTCAGTCACCTTTTCAGAGCTTCACTATTTTCTGATCTTATCTCTTCATCCATTGGGCTATAAATAGTCGGGCAAGCCTCACACTTCCTTCACAACAACAACCACCATGGGGAGTAGAAAAAATCCTTCCTCTCCCAGCAAGAAAGAGAAAAACAAAAAAGACAATCCACCTTCTTCTTCTACTCCCAATCCACCAATCACTCCTTCCCCAAACTCGAATCCACCACAACCAGAGATCCCTATCATAGACGCTATCCCTCTTGCGATGCTTCCCTCTGGGTTTGAGCCTCTGGCACCAGGCTTGCCCGAAATCATTGCCATCTCCTCCGGCGATGAAGATGAAGAAACTGACATTCCACGTCAGACAAGGTTTCTTCCCAATGGCCGCGTTCCTCCTCAACGTGGTTGCCTGAAGAAACACCTCAGGAAACATTCCCATGATCTTTAGGTGCCCTTGTTCGGATCATTGCATCCTTCGGAAGGTACACTCCACCAGTTGCACAAGATTAGCACGGCTTCAACTCCCTCCTTGCAACTGTGTGGGAAATTGCAGTGTGTATCCTGGGCATGTGATGAAGTACCTTGTTTGTCTTTACCTTTTCTAGAAGCAATGTCTCCAACCGTTGCATCGGCTTGTTGTATGTTACAATCTATCAGTTCATGTAACTTTCACATTTGAATGTCGATCCACATGTTTGCAGCACCTTGTCTTCTTTAAATTTTGCCTAAGGGCGACACCATCGGCATCGGCCATCTCAAAGGCGACGCACTTAACGTCGGCTCTGGCGAACGTTCATCCGAGCACTTCACGATCCAACCCAAATACTACGATAGTATTTCTTTAAATACTTCCTATTAAGCGCTCGTCCAAACTCTTCGCCATCTAATTCCTTTAAAATATAAGCATTACCGGGCACGCATCGGCTAATAATATAAGGACCTTCCCAATTAGGTGACCACTTGCCGAAATGATTATCTGGTGATCCAATCGGCAACCTTAGCTTCCAAACTAAATCACCTTCCTCAAATTGCTTGATCACCACCTTTTTGTTATAATGCCGAGCCACCCGTGCTTTATTGTCTTGAATTTTCTTTAATGCAATTAACCTCTGCTGACAAACATCTTCCAGCTCGTCCATCATCAAGTCATGATACTGTTCCACAGTTAATTGATTCTGCAAATCAACCCTCCTAGATCTTGCACTGACTTCCCAAGGCAAAACAGCATCGTACCCATATACCAACTGATACGGCGACACTTGTACCGATCCGTGATGAGACATTCGATAAGCCCATAACGAATCAGCTAACGAAGTGTGCCACTTCCTTGGTTGCTCTTGAATCTTGCGTTTAATCTTGATCAGAGTCTTGTTTGAAGCTTCAGCCTGACCATTTGCTTGGGCATAATAAGGAGATGAATTCAACAACTTGATGCCCATCTCATTGGCAAACTCCTGAAACTCCTCTGAAATAAAGATAGACCCTTGATCGGTGGTGATGGTCTGAGGAATACCAAATCAGTAAATGATATGCTCTTTGACAAATACAATTACATCCCTTGTTGCCACGGTCCTGTATGGTACTGCCTCAACGCACTTTGTAAAATAATCCGTAGCTGCCAAGATATACTTGTGCCCCTTACTTGACGCAGGGTTAATTTCGCCAATCATGTCGATTCCCCATCCTCTAAACGGCCACAGCCTGATTATTGGGTTCATAGCCAACGCCGGAGCTCTCTGAATTGATCCATATTTCTGGCAATCTTGGCATCCCTTGTAGTACTCAAAGCAATCCTCAAGCATTGTTGGCCAAAAATATCCACTGCGCCTGATTAACCACTTCATCTTGTACGCCGATTGATGAGTTCCGCAGATCCCATCATGCACCTCCATCAGCATCCGTTTGGCTTCATCGGCATTCAAGCACTTGAGAAGAATCCCCTCCAAAGTCTTGTAATACAACTGATCATCAATAAGCACATACTTCATCGCCTTGTAACGCAGCTTCTTTGACGTCTTCTGATTTGGATCCTTCAAATAATTCATGATTTCCGTCTTCCAGTCCTGCAAATCGACATCGGCTTCACGATCGACAGAATTCACCATGAGCCGATACCCAGATGCATGTGGAGCCAAGTCATTAGCTTCAGAATTCATCTGTCGAGGAACATGACTAACTGTGATATGCTTGAAACCCTTCATCAAATCTTGGCACCTGTGGTAATAATCCCGCAACACCTCATCTTTGCATTCATATTCGCCACTCAACTGCCCCACGATTAATAAAGAATCCCCGATGACTTCAACGAAATCAGCATTGGCTTCCCTCAACAACTTTGCCCCTTTAACACAGCTTCATATTCAACTTGATTATTAGTATGAGCTTCAACTGGAAAGGAAAACTCGAACCTGGCCCCTCTAGGGGTGATGATCACAATGCCGATGCCACATCCATGCTTGCAAATCGATCCATCAAACAGCAATCGCCATGGAACTGGCTCCACCATCTTTTCACCATGCCGCCCATGCTGAACCACCAAATCGGCAAACACTTTGGCTTTGACAGCTCTAGCAGATTCATATTTCAGATCAAACTCTGCAATAGACAACATCCACTTCTCAAGCCTGCCTTTCATTACTGAAGCGGACAAGATGTATCTGACAACATCGGCTTGATAAACAATGGTGCATTCTTCGGATAATAAATAATGTCTCAATTTAGTGCAAGAGAAATAAAGACATAAGCATAACCTTTCAATTTCGGAATATCTGGTCTCGGCATCCACCAATCGACGACTAAGATAAAAGATAATCATTTCTTTGCCATCCTGCTCCTGCGTCAATGCCGAACCAATACACTTGTCATCGGCAGACAAATAGAGCTTGAAAGGAATACCCGGCTTCGGTGGCATCAACACTGGTGGTGAGACCAAATACGCCTTGATGTCATCAAGTGCCTTCTGATGGTGAGCCTCCCATCGAAATTCCTGATCTGCCTTCAATTTCAATAATGGAGTAAATGCATTGATCTTCCCAGAAACATTAGAAATAAACCTTCTCACAAAGTTAATCTTGCTGATCAAGGACTGGAGCTCTTTCTTGCAGGTTGGAGACTTGATCTTTTTAATCGACTCTGCACTCTTAGGACCAATCTCAATCCCTTTCTCATGAACGATGAAACCCAGAAACTGGCCCGCCGACACGCCAAAGGCACATTTATGCGGATTCATCTTCAGGCCAAACTTTCTAGTTCTCTCGAGCACTTCCCGCAAATCGGCAAGATGATCATCATCTGTCTTGGACTTTACTATTACATCGTCAATGTAAATCTCTACCAATCGGCCAATCAGATCGTGATAAATAAAATTCATGGCCCTTTGATATGTAGCCGCAGCATTCTTCAAACCAAAAGTCATGACAACCCACTCGAACAACCCTAGGGCACCTGAACATCTGAAAGCAGTCTTCGCAATGTCTTCTTCAGCCATAAAGATCTGGTTGTACCCTGCATTCCCATCCATGAAACTCAAAACTCTATGTCCGGCAGCTGCGTCGATCAGTACATCCGCCATCGGCATTGGATACTCATCTTTAGGGGTAGCTTTATTTAAATCTCTAAAATCAATACAGACTCTCATCTTCCCATTCTTCTTGGTCACCGGGACAATGCTGGAAACCCACTCTGCATATCGACATGGACGAATAAACTTAGCATCATACAACCTTGTAATGTCTTCCTTGACAGCATCATAGATCTTCTGATCAATCCTTCGATTGGGTTGTTTAAACGGCTGATACCCAGGCTTAATAGGCAATCGGTGTTCAACAATGTCCCGACTCAGACCAGGCATCTCGCTATAATCCCAAGCAAAACAATCTTTGTATTCTTTCAATAATGATATCAACTTTTCTCTAAACTCTTTACAAATCTTTTTACTAATAAACGTCGGCCGAGGCTTATCACCATCTCCAATGTCGACTTCTTCTAACTCATCGGCCGATATGAAACCATGTCCAAGCTTCCCTTCGTCCTTCTCGTCAATCGACTGATTGTCAATTGATTCTTCCTTCTGCGCCTCAATCGACCGATTGACCCAAGTTCTTCAGTGCCAGAGCAACCGTGGGGTTGCCGATCCCTCCGTGATGCATACACTTTTGTCGGTGACGTCCAGAGATTCTCCTTCCCAGTAAGTACCCGAGATGCACAGCAACTCTTCCACCATCGTTGGCACGAAATCTGCAGTCGCTACGCTTACCGATCGATCAGCCTGAATGGTCTCCACCTTGTCGCCGATCCACTGGATAAGGAGTTGATGCATTGTAGAAGGAATGCAACAGTTGGCATGAATCCAATCCCTACCCAGCAGTACGGCGTACGACCCTTTGCCTTCAATCACGAAGAACGTCGTCGGCAAGGTCTTGCTTCCAACAGTAACCTCGACATTAGTAACCCCTTTGACTTCAGAGCTCCTACCCCCGTAATCTCTCAATGTCATGTTGGTCTTGGTTAATTCTTCAGGGAGTCTACCGATCTTCTTATAAGTCACCATCGGCATGACATTGACAGCAGCGCCTCCATCGACCATCATCTTGCTCATCGGCTTACCATTAATGAACCCGTTGAGATACAAGGCCCTCAGATGAAGATGATCGATACCAGCAGCCTTATCAAACACTGCTTGCTGCGGATCCAATAACAACTCGGCAGAAGCTTCTTCTTCCGACTCATTAATATCCAAAGAACTAAATTCACGTGGGAACAAAAATACCATATTGACAGGTGCTTCGACCTCATGTACCTGAGATTTGACTTTTGGTCTCCACACCTGCTTAGTCTTGGGCCCTTTGTCGTGGTCGTCCCTTCGATACATCTCCCTGTTCAGTTCTCGGCAACGCGTCCTCTGCACCCTTCTCTTCTGTGTCTTGGTAAAGATACCACTTGGACACCACTGACCTTCCTCTGTGAACCTGCCCTGATAATCTTCATCATGCTCCTCGTCTAACTGGTTAACAGGTCCAAGCCTTTCTTGCACAGGAGCTTTCCTCATCAGCCTTCCTTCAAACTGATCTCGATTAAATCTTGGAGCAGGTCCCCTTGAAGTACTAGCTTCTCTGCAAATCGGCAGATCGCCTGCTACAACCCGGGCAACCCTCAATAGGCGGAAGCTTCATGCCTTGCTCCCAGCAATACTGAAAGAAGGGACAGGTCCAGTGTGGATCAAATTCATCATCATTAGACCTCCTATCATCCCTTTCTCGTTTCCTTGAATACTTGCCGATCAGCGCAGCAGATCCCCCAACCATGTTGACTGGAAAAGGATTCTCATCAATCTTCATCGACTTCTAACCAGAGAACTTGATGCGACCACTTTCGATTGCCGACTGGATCTGCTGTCTAAATACTTTGCATTCATTGGTGTGATGAGACGGAGAATTATGCCATTTGCACCATTTAATCTTCTTCAACTCTTCAGCCGTCGGCAATGTATGATTAGGTGGAAGTTGAATGAGCTTCTCCTGTAGCAGTAGATCGAATATCTTATCAGCTTTGTTGATGTCAAAATCATATTGCTTCTCTTCCACCTTCTGCTTGACCCACGGGCATGACAAAGACTTCCTGTTCCTGGTCCACTCAGCAAGAGCGATCTCACCCTCATCATCAGATTCAGAAGAGTAATCGGCATACGCCGCTAGATACTGTCAGCCACGCGTGTTCTGAATGCGACCTTCTTGAATTGAAGCCTTCTGAACCAACTGAGCCAAGTCATCGACTTCCTGGGCGCAAACTTGTCTCTAATCTGAGGTAATAACCCCTGGTACGCAATCTCAGCCATTTGCCGATCCGTCATGTTCAAATTGTAACATCTGCCACGAATATTCCTGAATCTCTGCACAAAATCGGCAACTGACACTCCAGCTTTCTGTCGAACCGCCATCAAATCTGATATACTTAGCTCAACCATCCCAGTGAACAAATAAGAATGAAACTTCTTTTCCAAATCGGTCCAATTCTGTACGGATCCCGCAGGAAGCGAGGTGAACCATGAGAATGCCGATCCGGATAATGACAAACGGAACAATCGAACTTTCAACGCATCCTGAGCAGATGCTTCTCCGATTGTGCTAAGTATCGACTAACATGCTCGATTGTGGAAACGTTGTCCTGTCCAGAAGACTTGGAGAACTCTGGCATCTTGTATCAGTGTGGCAGGGCAACTTGTTCCATCCACTCTGGATATGGACGTCGATACATAAAGCTTTGCTCTCTAGACATGAGATCAAACTGTTCCTTCATAACTTCTGCCAATCTAGCCACTATATCTTCTGAAGAACCCTGTTCATGCCCCCCAGCCGATTGGAACGCCTGTTGTAACTGTGGCTGTCCTTGGGCAGTTTGATCTTTGTTGTAATGTTCCCGATAATCCGCTGAAATGTGATAATCTTGTGGTATTTCTTGATTGAACAGTGTTGGGTTGGCATTGGGAACCAGGTTATATCTTGTTTGGGGAGTTGGCCTAGCTCCTGGGGCGGCAGAAGTTCCACCCACTTCCATCCTGGACGCGGACATCGGCACTGATTCTCCATTAGCAATAATTGGTGCCGATACTCGAGCTTTTCCCATCTCCAGAGTTCTGGCACTTGGAGTCCACAACTCAGTCGGCATACCATATGGTTGCCTTTGCTGATCAGAGGATGAAGCATCTTGAGTTGTAGGTTGACCTTCAGGAGGCGCAGTGCGCAGCGGAGTAGCAGGCGGCAAAGTGGACGTTGGTCCCACAAACCCAGATTCTTTTTGCACAGTACCATCAATGATTGACTTGACCAAATTATACAATGAATTAACTAGCACACCTGACTGATTGATGAAAGCAGTGTGAACTGAGGCATTGACAGCTGCATCTAACATAGCTCGATCAGGCAACTTTTCAGCTTTGATTGCAGCCAATTCTTCTTGTTTCAGCACCACTGGTATAGTTGACTTCGTGATAGCCCTTCCACGCGTTGTCTTGACTGCCTTAAAATACTTCACTTGACAATCTATCAGGAAATCTTGATATTGCTTCTTCTGATCTACAGTCATCTTCTCCCATGCAGATAACTCATTGTTGCTAGTTATCTCAGAAGAGTTCGTGTCATCACTGGTGATTGGCGTAGGAATCAAAACCGGCTGTCCCTTAGTATCGACGATCAGAGTACCATCCTCAGCAACAGCTTGAACGTACGCCATCTGAAGCAATAAGCTTAATTAAATCTTAGTTCAAATAGTGACTCGAATAACTAGATTAAACAGTGATCGGCATCGGCAATCGACTACCAGGTTACAGCTAGGACAAGTCAACTAAACTGTGACAAAGAATTGGACCAGGTCATTAAACAATTCCAGGCAGCAAACACGCAATGTCAATCTCTAGATTAACCTAAATTACCGGATAACTAGCAGCCACATCGATTCTAATTACGGACAAGTCGACATAACAGAAGTCGATGTGCTTACCTGACGAAATCCAAGTCGACGAACCGGAGCCCCTATGAGCGCCGATGTCGACGAAAATCCCATCGAGAAAAGGTGGCGATGCGCCGAAAAGTGATTGTATTGATTGATTAGTGTATTTACAATACTCGTGGGGCCATATTTATACCCCTGACACACTCCGAATCTCATATGATTCGGTTAAGATTCCCTTCTAAACTAATAATAGAAAAGGAACTAAAAAAGGACTCGGACCCACACGTGCGTGCATACGTTTCCTTCTCTTCCACAGCCCCCTGGCGGGCCACCACTTCTTCCACGCACTAGACACATCTTCTTGACGTTGACAGTGGGCCTCAGGCCAAAATCCGGCGTCAACATCGAGTAGGAGTGCCTCGGGGATATAAATATAGACCCGCGAGTATTGTAAAAAACCTAATCAATCAATACAATCACTTTTTCGGCGCATCGCCATATCTTCTCGACAGAATTTTCGTCGACATCGGCACTCGTCGGGGCTCCGGTATCGACTTGGATCTTTGTCAGGTAAGCGCATCGGTTTCTATTATGTCGACTTGTCCATGATTAGAAATCGACGTGGCTGCTAGTTATCCGGTAATCTAGATCGATCTAGGGTTCAACATCATGCATCGACTAGTCCAGTTCTCTGTTACGGTTAGTTTGACTTGTCCTAACCGTAATCCTATAGACGATTGTCGATGACGATTTCCTGTTTCCAACTGATTATTCGAGTCATTGTTAAATAACTTAGGAGTAATTGAATCTATTTCTGCCGATTGTGTAGTACAATTTGACCTGGTCCTGTGCTATATCACCTAGTTTGACCTGTCCTAGGGGAAGCAATTTGCAGTTTGTCGATTCGATTAATCTTATTAGTTTAATAGTTCTTTCGGGGTGTTTAGCCAATTGTTTACCACGTTCAGATTGATGCTTATATGATATTTTAATACTATATTGTTATTGTTTAAGTGAAAATCTGAACCATATCTGTCGATGCTGATTTACTTTACTACAGTACTTGCCGATAGTCATTTGCCGATTACTGGCTATGTTATTAGTTGCCAATTGTCGATTCTGAAGCATATGCTGCTTGCTTTAATTATCGTGCGAATATTTACATTGCGAACATGCCGATTCGTTTCAAGCCGACAGTCGAGCAATTATTAAAATCTTTTATTATTTATTATTTACTCTCATCGGCTGCGGTTACACAATCGGCCTGTCCGGGGCCGATAGCTTAGGAATTTTACACGCTTACTTGTCTTTGTCGATTTGCAGGGAAAATCGACTGGCATGCTCCGGAATTCACCGCGTTCCAAGTTTGGTCCTGAACAGAGTCAAGCAAATCTCTCAGGCCGCATGTGCGAAGCAGTAAAAGACATTTTTACCGCTAACACCTCTGTTCCTGTTCTTCCTCGTAACTATTCTTTTTCTTCTCTGGAGGTTTTTGCTGTTGATGTTCCTCATGTTTCTCACCATCATCCAGCTTGTTCTCCTTGGTTTTACCCCATAGGACGCTGTAAAGGCCTCCAACCAGCAAAGTTGCACCTATAATGCTGCTATGTACAAAACATGAGGGGACATAACACAGAGAAACTATTCACCGTGCATATAAACACAACGAGCCTTTGAGTTACCTGCCCAAGTGCACAACCTCCCGTAAGAAAAATGACGAGCACAATATTGTGAACACAAAGCAGAGTGGGGTCCAGACCGAGAGAAACACGGGGCCTTTCAACTCCACGCACCAGATTTGCAGGTAGGTGTTCCCTCCCATCACCACAAATCCCTGATCCATTCCATCAATTTACCATTAGCAATCAGTCTAACTATTTTGTGAAGTAAATTAATTTTCATAATTGTGCCTCAGATATTTACGGATCAAACTGCACGATTGAGAGGGAAAAACTGAAGGATATAACTTACAGAATAGAGGACTGCGAGTAAGCTGACATTGAACCGGAGCTTCCACCTGGAGAAGTCTCTCTGGAAAAACACTGCAGCGACGATGGATTGCAGCATGGTGAACACGGACTGCACAGTCGTTATAACACGGACTGCACAGTCGTTATAAGCAGCTTGTTTGGACACTCTTTCAGGATCGGAGGCTACATACCATGCACAAAGGGATCAGTAGCAGTTACAATAGCATAACGCACAGCTAGACCATGCGTAGTAGAAAATCAGTAGAACTGAAAATATGTGACATGCATGGAAAGCAAGGAACCTAGGGACAATTGATTTGTTTACTGCTTGCAACTCATGCATCGCTAAATTTTGTTTTTCAATGCATTGCTAACTGACCAGCATTAGGATCCATAGTGCAAATGCCATGCTGGCGATGACCATAAGGAACGTGTATTTGGTCAATGCCACTCTTGTAATGACGTTTGCTCCTGAACGTGAAGCGTGGGATGTGAAGGCCCGGTGATGGTTCACGGGGCTTAGCGCCGGGCCAGCATAGAAGGCTATGACTAGTACTCCGGCGAGGCTGAGCGCTACACCGGTGAGTTTGGCTATGCCGCTGAAATGTTCTTTAGCTTCACGCTTTCCATCCTCAACAGCAGAGCCATGAAGAAGGTGACCGCAGGAAGAGAGTTGTCTATTGCTGATATCACCGTTGCTGATATCACCGTTGCTAGTTAACCTGAAAACAAAAGTCAAAAAAAAAAGGGGAAAGATGAGAGGAAAAATCAGGTAGATGAGTGATAATGAACTTACCGGGAAGGACTTCACGGAAGCCTTTGATGTCAAAATGACTTCACGGAAGCATTTTCTCAATATATGCTTTCTGAGATAATCCTAGTGTTCCTTTGGCTCTATCTCGGTGTATCTCAATGCTAAATACATACGAGGCTTCACCTAGATCCTTCATGTTAAAATAAGATGACAAGAAGTTCTTAGTCTCATGTAACATATTCTTATCGTTGCAGGCTAATAGTATGTCATCAACATACAACACTAGGATTATTAACTTTCCACCCTTGGATTTGATATAGATACAAGGATCCACATCATTATTCTTAAATCTAAATCTCTTAATTACTTCATCAAACTTAAAGTTCCACATTCTGACCGCCTGCTTAAGGCCATAAATAGATTTCCTTAATTTGCATCCCATATTCTCTTTACCCTTAATGGTAAAACCTTCCGGCTGAACCATATAAATAGTCTCATCTAAATTTCCATTCAGGAACACAGTCTTAACATCCATCTGATGCAGCTCCATATCAAAATGAGCTACAATTGCCATGATAATTCTAAGAGAGTCTTTGGAAGACACAGGAGAGAAGGTCTCGTTGTAATCGATCCCCTCCTTCTGCGTAAACCCTTTAGCAACGAGCCTAGTTTTGAACCTTTCGACTTTCCCTTTAGAGTCACGTTTAGTCTTGTAGACCCATTTACAGCCCACTGGTATGACTCCATCAGAAATTTCTATTAAGTCCCATACTTGATTAGAATTCATAGACTTAAGCTCTTCTTCCATGGCTTCAATCCATTTAGTGGAATTCTCACTCTGAACTGCCTCCTTAAAGTTGGCAGGGTCGTTCATGTTCCCGACATCGTACAAATCCTCACTTAAGTATGTCTCGTAAATGTCAGGAATAGCCGATCTCCTTTCCCTGACAGATCTTCTTAATGGTTCGATTACGGCAGGTTCAGGGACCGGTTGAGGTTCTACTAATGGCACTTCTTGCGCCTGTACCTCTGCTGCTGGCGCCTCGTGCCCAACGTCTGGCGCCGGGACCACAACTTCTGGCGCCTGCATCTCTGGCGCCTGAACTACTGGCGCCTGAGTGACAGTGGGCGCCACTGTGCTGCTTATCTGAGGAATAACTGGCGGTACGAATTGAAACACATGTGTTTGATAATCCGGATCAGGAAGATTGACCCGCAGTTCTTCTAAACTTATATCCCTCTTCGGGAAATTACCACCAATTTCCGAGTTTTCAAGAAACACGGCATGTCTGGTTTCAACAAACTTAGTGAAGCGACCAGGACAGTAGAAACGGTATCCCTTAGACTTATCAGGGTATCCGATAAAGTGACAACTCACTGTCTTAGAGTCTAATTTCTTATGCTGAGGATCAAATACCTTAGCCTCAGCGGGACAGCCCCACACTTTTAAATAATTAAGTGACGGTTTCTTCCCATTCCACAGCTCAAAAGGTGTCTTGGGAACTGACTTATATGGAACCCGATTAAGTATGTGCGCAGCCGTCTTTAATGCCTCTAACCATAGTTCGACAGGTAGACTAGAATGACTGAGCATGCTTCTTACCATGTCCATTAATGTGCGGTTACGCCGCTCAGCCACTCCATTTTGCTGTGGTTCTTCAGGCATGGAGTATTGTGCCTTAATGCCATTTTCTTCTAAATACTTAGCGAATGGTCCCTTAATTTGACCATATTCAGTATGTTTCCTGTAGTATTCTCCACCCCTGTCTGACCGCACAATCTTAATGGAGGTGTTATGCTGTTTCTCAACTTTATATCTATATATCTTAAATATTTGTAGCGCATCTGAACGCTTTCTTATGGGGTAGATATGTCCATAGCGGGAATAATCATCGGTAAACGTGATAAAAGAATCATAGCCATCTACCGAAGTTACTGAGAGAGGGCCACAGATATCTGTGTGAATTATTTCTAACACGCCCGTACTCCTAGTAGCTCCTTTCTTAATTGTCTTAGCATATTTTCCCTTAATGCAGTCGATGCACTGCTCTAAATTGGAGAAGTCTAATTTCTCTGTTATTTCGTCCTTAATGAGACGCTCAATTCTCCCCCTCGAAATGTGGCCAAGGCGACAATGCCACAATTGCGAAGAGGTCTCATCATCACGCTTACGCTTATGTGTAGTAACATTCATCACAGAATCATTAAGAGAGAGCATATAAAGCATGCCTTGCCGACTAGCAAGACCAACACTAATCTCATTAAACTTGATCACACATTGTTTGTTGCCAAACTCACACACATGTCCAGAATCATCTAAAGCTGATACAGAAATCAAATTTATCTTTAAACTAGGAACATAAAGGACATCATCTAAACGAAGCTGGAAGCCTCCTGGCAACTCTAAGTCGAAGCTTCCAACGCCTTCAACTTCAATGGCCGTCCCATTAGCCACTCTTAGGTTTCGCTCCCCCCTTCTTATATTTCGGATCGAACGGAATGCCTGAAATGAATTAGAAATGTGCACGGTGGCACCTGAGTCAATCCACCAAGTATTAGGGAAAAAATCTGCTAAGAATAACTCATCAATGAAAGAAATAACATCAAACTTAAAATTACCTTGTTGCTTCAACCATTCCTTAAAGCCTGGACAGGCTTTCTGAAGGTGCTTAGGAGAGTCACAGAAGGAGCACAACATCTTACCACCCTTAGAGTGGTTGTTCTTGAACTTGTTGTTCTTGGGAGCAAAGTTCTTGTTGCCTTTGTTCTTATTCTTCGCTCCCCCCTTTTGACCTTGCTTGCTGCTGCTAGCCTCATGCTGGTTCTTAGGTGTGGAGTTGAGACTAAGGTTGCCAACCATGTTCACAACATCCTTCATCTTCTCAGTTTTGATACGCTTTTCTTCCTCAACACAATAGCTGATTAATTCACTGATAGTCCAAACGGACTTGTTGGTGTTGTAGTTGATCTTGAAGGCGTTGAAGGTAGATGGCAAGGACGTCATGATGAAATGAACGAGGAAATCGTCAGAGATCTCCATCTTCATCTCCTTAAGCCTATGAGCCATGTCACACATGTTTAAGATGTGCTCCCTTATGCCAGACGTGCCAGTGTACTGAGAGGAGACTAGCTTCATGATGAGAGTACTAGCATAAGTCTTAGAGGAGCTCTTAAAATTTTCCTCAACCTTAGCGAGGAACTCCTTGGCAGTGTAGTCATGTCCCTCTGAATTCTTAGTGGGGAGTGCACCCTTAATGCCAGGGCTGATGGTGCCAGTCATGACCATGAGAGCCATACGGTTGGACTTCTCCCATTTCTCAAAAGCAGGCGTAGCAGCTTGTCCAGCCTCAGGAGCAGCGGGCTTATCCTCCCTTAGAGCCATATACAGATCATTCCATGCCAAGCATGTAGTGACCTTGCTCTTCCAGTCCGGAAAGTTTGCCCCGTTGAGGTTCTCAATGTTGCTAAGGACAGAGACAGCAGCATTGACGTTCGTCACTGAAAATAAGAGAAAACTTAGCTTAGTAATGATATACAATGAAATGCAAAATTAAGTGCATGATTAAAACCCTACGGTGGTCTGATTAAAATCACACAAATAAATTTTAATTTGCATCACCGGTGGGGAAAACAAACGAAATTTAGCTTAAAATACTCATGATCAATCAACGGTGGTCAGAAATAATCACAAGTTTACTCTAAATAAACTTCACGGTGGTTCCATTTAAATAGAGGCATCTCAGAGTATATTGGTGGATTTAAACTTAAATTAACGTAAAAACACCAACATATAAAATTAACTTACTGAAATTTAGCTTAAAATACTCAATTCACAGCTAAATTACTTAAACAAGAAGCTTAAAACTTAAAAGAATAAGGGAAAAAACAATTAAAATGGGCGCGCAGGCCAGATTTTAAAATCTCGGCCCAGCTGAAATTCGCGCGCGGCCCAGCCCGTCTTAACGCGTGCGCGCACAAAAAATGACGCGGCGCGGGGCTTAATGGGCTGGCGGGGCAGAAGCCCGACAACCAGCGAGCGGGCCGCGAATTCGGCCCGCCACGCGCGCGCCCGCACGGCGCATCTAGCCCAGCCCAACCACGGCCAGGGCTCCGCGCCGTCGGATCGAGGGATGAGCGGATCGGACGGCCAAGGCGTGACGGTCTCGGCATAAAAACGCCAGCCGAAACCCTAGCCTCCATTCCACTCACTTCCTCACTCTCTTCCTCTCTCTCTCTCGCTCGCCGCTGCAGACGCGCGTGAGCGCGCCGCCCCGCGCCGGCCGGCCGCCATGGCGCCGCGGGGAGAGGCTCGCCGGCGCACGCGTGCGAATCAACGCGCGCGGCTCCGTCGAGTCCCTCCGTCGTGGTGCCCTTACGGCGACGGTGGGGCGGATCTGAGGCAGGGGCTCGTCACGCACCCGGAGGCACACGGCGGCGAGGAGAAGCGGCGACGACGGCGACGGCCCGAAGGCCCGTGCGCGTGCCGAGGAGCCCGCGCGGCGGATCTGAGGCCGCGCGGCCCGGATCTAATGCGCGGCGATGTCGCGCCCATGGCGGCGAGCTCGACGGCGACCGGGAAGGAGAGAGGCGCCGCCATCCGCGCGCGGTGGATCTGAGTGCGGCGGAGGACGACGACAACCCGAGAGGTAAGACCTCTCATCTTAGGGTTTGCTTAGGGTTAGGGTTAGGGTTAGGGTTAGGATGTGTGAGTTCCAACCCTAGAGCCCAGCTTAGCTTAAGTGCGCATCAAATTCGTGTGACATGGCAACTTAGATTAATGAAAAACGAAACCCTAACTGCTAAAACATGAGCAATTAACTGAAGTTCTTACTGTAAATACTCAAACATGAACTAATCTTAATCTAATTACTTACTGTGCTAACTAAAACATGACTAATTACTGACTGCACATAGAAAGATCTAAAGAATAACTTCAAACATGAACAATCTTAGTGCGCAGTAGCATAAAATTTGACTAAACAGAGACTAATTACTGAACTAAAACATGATTAACCTTAACTGAAACACCTCTGTCTAGGGCTAGATCAAGCAATTAAAGCTTAACTGACTAAAACATGAAGGATCTAGCATAGGAACCGAACCACTGACATAAACACTAGAGGATCTAATCGACTAGATTAGGCTAACTGATACTAATTGTTAGAACTAAATTAGCCTTAGATCAAAACAATGCTTAGGCTAAACAGGATCATCTAGTCAAGATAACAGATCACATCTAGTAAACTAATCTAATACGGAATAAGGGGTTCGGTTAGATCAATTACCAGCAGAGGTGGCGTCCATGGCGAGGGCTTGATGACGAAAACGATCAGGGATGTAGCGTAGTCGTTCCTTGAGCGTCTTCAAGCAGTTGCCTTCTGGACGGTACCGAGTATGCCCCACAGCAGGGCGGCGGCGGAGGACTCGGACTTCCAGACCCTCCAGAGCGCTCAATTGATCGGTAGAGGTGGAAAGATGGCGTGAGGGAAACCCTAGGGGTAACCCTTGTACTTATAGGTCGCTCTGTGGGTCCGGGGCCGAGTCCCAGATGGAAACAATTGATTTGCCTCCCGATCAAGGCAAGAAACGAACTCTTAATTCGTTTCCCTTTTATCTCTGATTCTGTTTCTATTTCTTTCTATATTTGTTCCTTAAAATCAGAGTTCGTTGCCCGCAGGTCAACACAACAGGAAAACTAACAATTTGACTACTCTGTTTCGCCTCCAGGGAGGAAAAACATGACAAAATGTTCTAAATAAAATCATGAATACCCGATCAAGGCACGTATGAAGAGCATCAAAAGCAAACGACACGACATGGATCGCGCAGCTTTCCGACAAACCAAATAGAACCACATGTTAAACAACTCACCTACTCAAGAGAAATGAAGAACAGAGATGCTCGGTTTAGTATTCTGCAACTGCGATTGTAACCTTTGGAGAAGAAAGGCGAGAGGCAGCAGGAGAGCAGAACCAAATGCCTGGTGGTAGAACACGAAGACGATGTCCAGGCCCTCGTCATACGCCGCCTTGGATATCACGAAGGAGCCCGTGAAGATCAGCTGTGTGACTATGGCGACAACGTATGGCGTCTTGCCGGTATCCATGTTCACGTTCGATTTCAAGGAGAGGTTCAGGCAAGAAGACTGTGATTCATTGTATCTACTTATCTGTCTACTAGCTCTGTACTTGTCAGTTCGTCAGGTATAGAGATAGTAGATATTTCGTGGTCTTTAATCGATCAAGAGATGTCTTTTGCTTCCCCATGTCTGGGTGTCCGGAGCCGGTAGCAACATGAATCAGTGAGCGAGTAATCGAGAATGCTGTTGCTGGCAACAAGCATGGAGCACCAGCCACCTGACTGACGTACAATTTATAACTGAGGCCTGGCCATGTAATCCACCTTGTTTGTGCCCGCGACCTGTTACGTGGTATTTTAATTCCGCATCCAGCCGGCCTTATCATTGCAAAGATTAATTATAATCACCATCTACATGATAGAAGTTAGCAAGGCATGTCTGATCATAACATGCATGTACAGTGCTTCCTAAGAGGCCAAGGCTGGGGACATCTGTTATCTAAGAAAATGCATGTACGGTGCTAAAGTGCAAGTGAAAAAACGACGTGAGAAAATAGAAAAACAAGAACACGCTAATGGCTTAATTGAACTTGGCACTGGAGAAAAATGTTTGCCTCAACTTGTCCTTGGTTGATGGCTCACATTATGTTATTTTAATCTGCCGACCATACGAACGAAACAAAAAAAAAAATACTATAAAAATAATGCTATGTTGTGGTTCTGTTTGCCACAACTCGCCCTTGGCTGATGACTTATATTATTAATTTCAATCTGACATCCATGTGACGCAAAATAAAATATTAGAATCAGGATAAGCCCGATTTGGCATAGCTCCTGCAACGAAAAAATCATATATTTTTTGAAGCAGCTCGTAGCTTCAGAAATCCATGGAGATGGAATTTTTTATGGATCTTTTGGTGAAGCCATTTTGTTCACATTCTACTCCAGACACTTAAACTTACATATAAATTTGAGAGATCTAAGAAACCTACGGCTATTTGCATCAAAGTGACATAAAACTATGACTTTTGAATTTAATTTTAAAAAACTATGCCTTTTAAGTGACCTGACCTGTCAGTGAAGCATTTTCAATTAAATAAAATGTGTGATCAAGAATGGGTCAGGATCTAAAAGTCGTATTTTGTGTTACAAAAAATGTAAATAGTTATGCTTTATTCAAATTGATCCCTATAGTCATAGTTTTGTGTTATTTCAGAGTAAATAGTCATAGATTCTGCGTTTTACTCTATAAATTTAAAATAGGAAGAAGTCCATTTTACTACCCTCAAGTATTCACGTAGTTCACTTAACCCCCTAAACTAATTTTTTGTTCATTTTACTCCCTCTAACTATTTAGATTGGTTCAATTTACTCTCTCAAAAAAAATTTCTTTTTTGTATCTTTAGGTACACATCATGTTTGAGTTTGAAATTTTGTGAGATTATAGTTTAAAACATACCTTATGTTAGAAAAATATTTAAATATTTTTTTTAAAAAAATTGTATGTGGAAAGTGTGCAATACAAATTCGACATATAAGATAGAATAATGCAAGAAAATATTTCTCAAAAAATCTGGAATAATTTTTCTAGCATAGAGGATGATGTCATCTACCATCCTACAAAATTTGAGCTTCAAATATAACATGTACAAAGAGAAGCAAAAAAGTAAAAATTCACGAGAGGGTGAATTGAACCAATCTAGATAGTTCGGGGTAGTAAATTGGACTAAAACTTAGTTTATGGGGTCAAGTGAACAACATGGATACTTAAGAGTAGTAAAATGAACTTCTTCCCTTTAAAATATAGCATGGAGTTGCATGCCTTCGTTGCCTTTTAAAAAAAATTCCCGGCGGGAGCGGGAAAACTTTACGCGTGGATAGATTATACAGTCATTCTGTTATGTTGCGGTTCTCGGCATTATATTGCCCATGCGATATTTCAACTCCGTTGGACTTCTTCTCACAAAAGCTAATCCGTAACAAAACGCCAAAAAATAAGCATGGTTCTGTAAATAAGGTGATTATCCAATCTGCCGAATTTTTTAAAAAAAAATTAGAACCGGACGTACTGCCTTTATTAAGGAACGTTTACAGCAGTACAAACTCCATCAGGAGGAACTAGTAACCCGACATGTCTACCTAAACTTTCATACATCGATCCTTTAGCTAGTCTATGGGCATCTCCATTAGCTTCCCTTCCTTTGTGAATAAAACTCACATCAATGAAGTCCTTCGCTCTTGCCTTGATCTCTCGGACAATATAGCCATACGCCCCCATTGCAGTTCCCTGCAAGTTCCGAACCACGTTCAGGCAATCAGTCGCCAACCTGAACTTCTGGAGCACCAGGTCGCTTGCCAGCGCCATCCCTTCACGCCATGCCATTGCCTCAGCCATCTCCGGGTCAGTGATGCCCTCCATTACCAGCGTGAGGCTCCCATGAAGTTGCCGGCGTCATCCCGTGCAACCGCGGCCAACGTGACCTTGGTCGAGTTCTTCCCGAGCGCTACATCAACATTAATTTTCACAAAACCTTGTGGCGGTGGGACCATCTGGTGTGCTTGACTTGAGCCGGTTGCTTCGCAATCTTGGAGCCGAATTTTAAATGGAGCCTCAGCAATAATCCACTGGGCCTATCGCATTGGGGTCGGGCCTCTTGTTCAGAATATCCCTTTCACGCAGGCCACTGATGATGCATTCTTGATCTTGTGGGCTTTGGTTGGTAGCAGCCTTGCAGAAATGTGCGTCCTCACAAAAAAAAATTGGAAAAAAATCTCACCATGTACGTCCTCGCAAAAAAAAATGGAAAAAAGAAAAGAAAGTCTCACCATGTACTAACCTTTGTCAGTTGGCATTCATAGAGTTAGTGCTATTGTAATCACATCTCAAGAAAAGAACAATTATTTATTAAAATGTGAAGAAAAACAGTATGCCCGCCCAGTGTAGGGTCCACTTCTGAATGGCCTGTGTCAACTGCATGCCTGCAGCATCCAAACTGATGATGCTTGCCAGTTGCAGCAAGCGGCAGTCATGCAGAACAATTCAGAAACAGCCATAGGGGACACTGCCAGATTTTACAGCGCTAGTCACAGCCTCACAGGAGGTATCCTCGCACAGTGATCTCAGAATAGATATGTCATGAACAGTAAACCTAGAGGCGTCTGCATCTTCTATCAGGATGTCGTTAGAAAATTTCCCAGCCTAAGGGTGTGTTCGTTTCACCGTTTAGACCCCTCTAAAATTTAACTCTAAAGAGAATTTTATTATTTAGGAGTATTAAATAAAGTCTAATGACAAAACTTTTTTACAGATGGGTACATCTTTACGAGACGAATCTAATGAGCCTAATTAATCTATGTTTTGCTACAGTAATGCTACAGTAAATATCGTCTAATCACGGCTTAACTACCCTCGTTAAATTCGTCTCGCGATTTAGAGGGGGGGTTCTGCAGTTAGTTTTGTAATTAAACTTTATTTAAGACAAGATTCTTTGTGTTTAAACCCCTCTAAATTTTAGACTCTAAAACGCCGAACACGCCCTAAGCGCAATTAAGAAAACCAATTTGGAAAGAAATTACGGGGGACGACAGAACGATCAGGCTGCCAGCCTAGCTCAAGTCATGATTAATGGCACCAGAACCATGTGTCACATCACTATCGAGGCAACCTCAGCACAACAAATATGGGCGCGTTTCGGTGTCACAAAGTTTAGAGCCTCTAAAATTTAATTCTAAAGAGAATTTTATTATTTAAGAGTATTAAATAAAATCTAATGACAAAACCTTTTTACAGATGGATACATCCTTACGAGACGAATCTAATGAGCCTAATTAATCTATGTTTTGCTACAGTGATGTAACAGTAAATATCGTCTAATCACGACTTAACTACCCTCGTTAAATTCGTCTCGCGATTTAAAAGGAGGTTTTGCAGTTAGTTTTGTAATTAAAATTTATTTAAGACAAGATTTTTTTTGTTTAAACCCCTCTAAATTTTAGCCTCTAAAACGCCGAACGCGCCCTATATACTTAGAGCATGTTTGGCTCAGCTTCTACAAACAACTTATTCACAGCTTATTGCCATTGCTATAGTGAAAAAGCTGGAAACAGCATCTCAAATGCTGCTGGGGGTGCTTCTCCTGGCAGTGAACAGTGAAAACACTGTAGCTACATTGCTTCTCCTGACAGTGAACAATGAAAACACTGTAGCTACAGTGCCAAAAATGCAATAAACCAGACCATAAGCCGGTAAAATAAGCTCTACCAAACACACCCTTACTGTCTCTTCATTTATGTTCGTGAAGCCAGATGGCTGTGTCGACGATCGAAAAAGTCATTAGTCAAAACTAGTGACATGACGCCATAAGACTAGCCATGTACAACATCGAAAAATTTGGGAAGACATGCTCAAGGCTTACATCATTTTCATCAGCGATTACGATGATCCCAGTAAAACACTCAACACATGCCTCGACAAGAAGGCGCACACACCATTTCCCAAAATTATATACTCTCCGAAGAGCGCCTCCAGAAGAGCCAACGCAAGATGAGCTCTCAGGGTGCCATCATTTCGGATGTCCTCAAGCAGGAACACGGCTAAGGCATTGCTCTTGTTGCTTGATTTGCCTGCAGTGACTGTTGTGGTTTTGAGAGGAAGATGGCATGCCTTCAAGTTTGAATCATGAAACGTGGGAGATGGTGCTCCAAAATGGCCAATAGCTCTCTGCCTTCACTACCCCTGTCCAGTTGCCGGCCCTCAAGCCTGCCTGCAGCCTCCACAAGCTGCCCTCTCAACCTCTGTGGCAATAGCCGCCCGCCGGACTCCATGCATTCCCTATAGAGTGGCAGGTAGGCCATGGCGATCACCAGCTGAAGTGGTAGGTCACTTAGGCAGATTGGTGACTCACCCCTTTCCATGATCCTCATGAAGTTAACAAAGTGCTGTTGCGCATGTTCACATCCTGTAGAAAAGGCTGCCTCGGACCAATGCTCGTGGAGGAAAGACCTGAGCTTCGCATCCACAGCGTCATCAGCAGATCTTGCAATACTATCGGCAACAGCATATGTGGCAGCCGGGTCATTGAGGAAGTCTGAGCGGAGAAGAAAATCAACACCATGCAGGGAACCTGTGCTCCTCTCACCAGCTGCTTTGATAATTTCAATGCTAAGGGGGGCAAGAACATGCTGTGGGACAAGAGGCAGAAGATAAGCAGCAACTGCAATCTGGCTACTGGAGGTGGCAGCAGTAAGGGCTAGGCAAAGCTCCATCTCCCGACACCCACGGTTGACAAACCATTCGACAACTTGGAGGCAACCACGTTCAGCAGCTCGCATTAAAGGGCCAAGAAAGCCAGAAGCGTTACCTTCTTCGACCAAGCATCCCATGGTTTCAATCTTCCCATAGTGAGCGGCAAAACCAAGGGCTAGATCCACATCAATATCCAAGCTGTTACGCTGAGCAACCTGAACAAATTTTCAAACAATTAAATGCATTCAATTGACGACTGCCATTGCTTGAAGATACATGAACAAGAGAGAAATATTGTCAACTATCGCTATACAATAAAAATGAAGATCCACGTAGTGACCATAAATACCTTATAAATTATTAAGTCCAAAATGTTAGTGCTTACATATGATAGGAGGAAGCGAATCATCTAATTTATAAAGCTGTGTTATGTACCTATCTTGACTGAATAGCATGACCCTACTGTGATATCTCTAGACCCTCAACGCGATTCAGGGAACACATCCAATTATAACGATAATACCGATGTACAAGAGAAAATTGGCTCTTGTATACTATTGTAAGATTAATAACCTAAATGATAGCAACTTAAGTTACAAATGCAGATGATGGCACTTCATACATTTAGTCAAAAAAATTTCTTAGTGAACCTAAAATATCAGAGGTTCCTTGTCATAACTACAGGGAGACCTTGCACGTGAGTGGCCATTGTGATTATGAACATAATATCTTGTAGTTTATCACCAACACTATGGACAAATCAGTCATTAGTATGCATCATACGTGAGGACTACGGATTTCCACACTTTTTGAAAGGTTTAGGATAGCTCAAACATGAAACACTGAAGCAGGCCACTGTAATGGTCCAAAAGAGAAAAGTTCCCATTTCCAACCAATGAAGAAAGAAAGAAATGAAAAGATCTCAATGACTAGCACAAGAGAAACAAGGTGAGTAATAAAATAGTTTCGTTTTCATCTATAGTGATTTGGTGATTATCATGGAACATTATATGGTGTAAGTAATTAAGAACCATTTATTCGTGCTGATGTATCATCTCCGTGAGGATTGCTAAAACTAAATTGTTTGAGCATTTTTCTTATTACCTGAAGTAAGATCCGCACAAGTTCAGTGCTCCCATAGCGTGCAGCTTCGAGAAAGCATTGATTCACATTGTCGGCTCCACCCTCTACCAACAACTCTAAAAGACCTTGTATTGCAGCTGCGGAAATCCCTGATGCCCATCCTTGATCAAAGGTTGTTGAAAAAAGAGTAAGAGGAAAGCATGCAGCATCAAAGGCTTCCGTGAAGTCCTTCCCGGTAAGTTCATTATCAGCAAGATCCAGAAAGGTCTTGAAAGCCGACAATTGGAGCTGAACCTCAATGATAGTATCATGGTTTCCTCTTCCTTTATTCTCCCGCACACGTGAATGAAGCCCAATGCACTTCAGAGCCCATTCTGTAAACTTGTGCACTTTACTACTTGCTTCTGCCTTCAATACCTCATCACCATGGGATTCTTGAAGGCGTTCATGCAACCTGACAAACAAAGAAAATATTATTTTTACTAGGTGGGATTAGTATTCAGTACCATGTTCTTTCTAATTAGTATGTGAGGTGTACAATACATGTCCTATAGTTGTAGTGCTAGCAATTCTTGTGAACATGTGTAACGGTCGAGATCTTTTCAAACAAACTTACTTTTGACCCATGAAGCTCACAGCATCAGCGAGGCTAGTTGTCCGTCCCCTGCATGCTGATACACATGATGCAAGGAAAGATGTCCGTAGCGCAGCACGTGTGAAATCATTTGCGCCCTCAGACACAATCCTTCTGATCAACGCTACAACAGCTTGCAGCTCTTCCCTGTCACTCAAGAACCAAATTGCATCAACAGCCACGCAGAGCACATCGTTGAGCCCATGCGCATCAGCCATTCCTACAAGCCCCTCAGCACCACGCCAATCGTGCGAGCTCACTTTCTGCTGGAATAACCGGCTAAGCTCAACCCGGTCTTGCTTGGTGAGCTTCCTCTCCTGCTGCCTGCCACTGTCCCTGTCCCCATTCCCAAGCTCCAAATCCAGCTCCTCCCCAAAGTCGGAGCTTACTGATCTCGGCTTCTTGGCCACACAGCTCTTGGTGTTCTTGGAATCCTTGAGTGGCAAGGGGCGCTCCTTGGAGCCACCATTACTGGCATCAACTGCGCCACCGCCCACAGGGACTCCCGGTTCATCCATCTCCATCTCGGATGAGGCCAGTGGCTCCTCGTGCCTCATATTCTTGCTCTCAATCTCCTTGGATCCAATCTGCTTGCAATGAATGAACAGCCCATAAGATTCCCAGACAAATTATGGACAGATTGAAGGAAAGGACATAACTCCCGCAAGCCTCTACTTACCTACGAATCAATTACTACTCACCCCTAAATTCCTTTTCGCATCCATTTCCATCTCCTGCCTCCAATCCAACCTGCAAATCCTCATCTAAATAAGGAATCACGCACACGGATCGGGGGGGAAAAAACGGGGAACAGACACAAACCCACCTCAGAGGCGATTCCGCACTGGGCCACGAAACAAGAACCGGCAAGAAAATCCAGGGAACAGCTCCGCCGCCGCCGCCACCTGCAAGAACAGATCAAAATTGAATGAATTAGCAGGCGCCGGAATTGGACCCGTGATGGGCAACAATTGGTAAAGAACTCATGAAGATGCGCGGATCTGAAACCATACCGCCAATCGATACAGGCAGACGAATTTTTTTCTCAATTTTTTTTCCCAACTGATTAGAGGAACGGAAGAAAAAAGGACCCGTGGGGATGGTAATAGTGTGATAGAATCAACTGATGAAACGATATGGAAAGGAGGGGGAGGAGAAGCCACTGGCTGCCTCCCTCGCGCCTCTCTCCACTCCTTGGAAGGGGTAGGAGGAAGAAGAAATATGCGTCGCTCTCTCTCTCCCCTCTCCCGTCCGTCTCGCTCTGCGTCGCAGACACCAACGCCACCACCACCACTCCCCTCTCTCCCTCTCCTTTTCTTTCAGCTTTTTTTAGCGCTGTTGGATTTACCTGCTCTGTATTTTCCGTGTCGTGCAGGCCCGTTTTAACCTTTTGTTGCAACCCACTGGAAAGTGGAACACTTCCGACGCTGCAGAAATCTGGTTTGATTCAGGGCTAGAAACCTAAAAATCATTGTTATGGATGCTTGGTTAGATAATTTCGGGTTTTATTATCCTTTATTAGATATGAATATACACACATTGCTTGATGTTGAGTACCTGAACATAACTATGGAAACCCCTAATCATTTCTACTCGCTCGATAATACACATTGTAACTTTCGTTAAGATCGAGTATTAGAAAGATACTTCGACAGCGTCAAGGATTGCTAACTGATTCGTTGTTACACCTTACACTCGGATAAAGAATGTTTTACAGCTGATTTCTCTTTGGGAAAAGTTTTTATTGGCCATTAGAAAACCTTCTCTTTTTTTTTTGTGATTCATTAGAAAACCTTCTCGTTTCTTATTGGCCATAAAAAAATGTCAATCTCCTTATTGGCCATCGAGTTCAATTTATTTTCCTTATCGTCGTCGTAGTGTTTAAACATAAGGACAAAAGTCACTTTTACCATGACAGTATTTTTGTGGCTAACATTTCTCATTAATCTTGGACTTTAATTAACATGTAATTTGAAAATCTACATAGTATCATGAGCACTGCTTTTGAATTTTTTAGGAGGAATACTATGCATTACTATTATAAAAATACATATTGTTGCTGCTAAAAATTCCAAAAATACATACTAGTAATGGTTTCAAGATTTATAATTATATATTAACTGACATTTTGTCCAATTCCTTGGTTAATAAGAAATGTTGGTGACAAAAATACTATCAGGGGCAAAACTGACTTTTGTCCTTCGGTTTTAACACTACGATAGCCGATAAGGAAAAGAAATTGATCTCGATGGCCAATAAAGAATCTGAATTTTTTTATGACCAATAAGGAACAAGAAGTTTTTCTTATGGCCAATAAGAAATTATTCCTTTTTCTTTTGTTCTGCTTTTCTACTAACAGGTACGGATGATAGCCGGAAGCATGTGGTTGCTTCCATGTTTTGTAATCCCATTGCGTGTAGGTATGACTGAAAATAGTGTGCAAATGATTTAATATAGATAAAACCTCTTTCATCTCTGTCCGTACTAAAATCCTTTGGCAAATCATAAACAAATGTTGCCATGTTACATGTTTAGGCTTTGTTTGGCAAGATTGCGGCTTCTCCAAAACTGACTCTAAGCTCAAACTCCTCCTGTAAAACAACTTTTGCTTTTTCTTTGGTGGTGCAAAAGCATTTTTGAAAACGTTTAGCAAAATAACTTCAAGTCTGACTCTTGTGGGGCGGACACAAGAGGCTACTATTTTTTACTTTTGGCTTTTCGGTTCATTCGCAAAAGGGCAAAACCTAGCTTGGGTTATTGTTTGGCTGTAGCACGCATTTGGGTATTTGTTGGGGGTTAACCTGGAGCCGAATCTGGTCAGGGAGCCCTTAATGAGAATGAAACTCCAGTTAGAAGTTGTCTTATTTTTTAATACGGACACACATATACCTACCTACAATTCTTTTTATCAATAAATCAGGCATAGTACTTCATAATTATATTTAACGAGAGCTGCTAGTAGATAGTAGCAGCAACAAAAAATACCAATGCTCAGCTTTAAAGTCCCGTTTGGAACGCAGGAATTTCATAGAAAATAGTTTAATTCCCGCAGGAATGGAGAAGAAATCCTCCATTCCAAACGGGGCCTAACTAAAAAAAATCATGTACACAACAAGTACACTATGGTATTACCAGATTTTAACATATATTTAAATCGGCGGTTCAGTTGAGATTAGTTTTTTTATATTTTTTCAATGAAATGACTCCATGTCATATAATATTTTCCTTAGAAATTTCAAAATGTATAAAATAACTTCACGCTTTATATATTCACATAAGCCTATAGAAAATTTTCCCAGCAAAGTAGGTTATTTAATCAACATATCTGTTGACGCTTTAATATTGTGGTTAAACATAATACGAATCCGATAAAGTACGCTCACAAATCCCATCGGATGGCATAACACGGGCTGGTGATCATGTGATATGATGTGTCCATCAATTTATGTTTGTTTTTCTTTGGCAATTAAGGGAGCATTGAGGGACTTGGAGGTGGTGATGGGTCTGGAATATATAAAGGAAAATAAGAAAATTAATTGTGCAAATGGGAGGGGGCATTTTCGTGCTTTATTTCACTCTCATTGGCCTCAAGAAAGTGAGTCGCATCCCATCACAGGCAGGCACCAAACACACGTCCTTCTCCCATGGGGGACCCGTCCTTTCTTTCGGTTCCATCGGGGCCCACTCCAATAATTACGCTGCCCTTCTTTCAGAGCTGTCATCTTCTATGCCCAAGCTGAGATGGCGCAGGCTTGTGGTTGAAAGGGCGGAGGGAGAATACAAGGAAGTTGCAAATTTAGGAGGAACCTTTTTTATGAGAGAAATTTTCTTATTTACCATCAAAATTTACACTTGTTCCTTATTTACATCAAAATTTTAACTTTTCTTTATCTGCCATCCAATCCGAAAATGATTCCTTTTATACCATTGATGTTAACTTGAGGCATGGAAAAGACACAATTGCCCTAGTCCAATTTTTGTGAATTCCCTTTATACCATTATGATATGATGCAGTCATCAGCACATATACATATTTATTGTTGTATGATGCATAAGAAAGTATCATTTTACAAAACTGAAATGATACAAATTTGTGTTTGAGCTGAGGACTGAATACAAATTAATGGTATAAAGGGAACTCATGGTTATAATATCAAAAATTAAAGTTAACAGTCCAGGGACAATTGCGTCTTTTCCATGAGTCAAGTTAACATAGATGGTATAAAAAGAATCATTTTCGGATTGGATGTCAGACAATGAAAACTTAAAATTTTGATGGTAAATAAGAAACAAGTGTAAATTTTGATGGTAAATAAGAAAATTTCTCTTTTTATGAGACGACCGGCTTTATGCCAATGCAGTCTAAACTGTGTACAACCCCATCGTTGCTAACATTTATTCAGTGATTAATTCCTCTACTTATAGAACCATCTCCCTGGGCCATATTTCTCTCTCACAGATAGATTTATGCAAATGTAGTGCAAATTATGTACTCCTACAAATAAATTTGATGCTTCAAGCTTTGCCATGGTACATTAACAACCATTTTGACCTTTATCTTTATTGTATTGCATTCCTGAAGCTATGTCATAATTTTGTTAGGGTACCCATCATGACCAATCTTTATTATAAATTCAAAGTGAACTAAATATTAAATAATATATTTTTAAAAAAAGGTTAAGTGGACCATCTGAAAAAGTCCTTTTCAACTATCGGATCAGGTAAGGATTCCTAGTCACCAAAAAAAAAAAAAAAACTAAGCAGACATTTCCCTTGTTAGCCCTTATAAATTGTGTGGCAATATTGCTACAAATCAAGCAAATAAGACGGTATTCTATTTTATCAAGGAACTTATGAATGTGATTTTAAATACCCCAAAATATCCCTTGACATCTGCATCGCCGTAAGGTAGTTTGCTTTCAAATATTGTTTTTGGACATATGAACACTAAGTGTGCCCTTTTTCCTTTTTTTTTTCTTTTTCCAAGTAGTATACATCACATAATAACACATATTGGTATTTCTCTCATAAATGATGTCCACACAATGCCTTGTTATAAAGAACTTCGCACGCCGCAAGTTGGCCAGAGAGAGAGAGAGAGAGCGAGAGAGAGAGGGAGAGAGAGAGAGAGAGAAGGGGGCAGCATCACACGGGCGCCACAGAGAATTCCAGCTTTTGGTCTGCGCCCGGATCTGCAGATGCAAATAAATTATTAGAGTATGCGATTGCAATGTTAATGTTTGAGAGCATTTTTCAAAGTTAATTACTGATGCCTACCCTGCAGCGATACCCACCCTGCAGCGCACAGACTCTGATTCTCTGTGTGTGCTTGCGTACGTGGTTCTGTGCCACTTGATGACTACAGGCATATTCTAAAGTGTCACTCACAAATGTGGCAGAATACTAGAAACTCAAGGAATCATTTTGAGGGGAAAAAAGAATCCAATTCTTCATACATGCAAGGACATGGAAATTCAGTGAAAGATTACCGCAGCCATGGGCTGAAAGAAAACTATCGTTCGTCAATTGGACATATCTGAATCACATGTGTTAGTGCCTTTAAGAGGTATTTCGACAGATCAACTTGTCATTATTCGCATAGAAAAACCTTATGTTATGACTTCACAAAAAAAAAATATCAACAATGACTTTACAAGAACTCACTATCGTCAGTGAAAATCATATACTGTCATTTCATAAAAATTTATGCATTTTTTGTGACTGTCGGTCCACAAAACCTCTTCTTCATTCTTTTAATGAGTGGTCCTCAATTGCATAATTAATTGGATCCATATTATTCTGCAAAAAGGTAAATAAAGAAGAAAATAAGATAAAAGGAGAGGGAGAGAAAGAGGCACAGAAACAAAAGAGAGGAGCAGCGAAAGAAGAGAAAAAAAAAACAAAAAGAGAAAAGAAAGAGGGAACCAGTGAATTGAGAGAGAGAGAGAGAGAGAGAGAGAGAGAGAGAGAGGTGCAGGTGGCGTGATGTGCGATGCTAGATTCTGTTTCCGTGCGTGCTCGCCGCACCGCGGTTTCAGCGCCCGTCCGCGTCGCCGATGTCACCTCCATCCCTTGTGCTGCTCCGATGCTGCTGTTCCCCCGGGTTTGCAAAAGGCAAAAAAGATGCTCCACGGACAAACCGCACACTTGGCCAGAGTTCCAGCGGCAGGCAACGGTGGGAAAGCGCGCACACAAATCCAAGGGACATGAGGAAATTTCTGATGGTATTAAGAGCATCTTCAGCAGCATTGCTAAAATAGATTGCTATATCTAAAAACTGACAAAAAGCCTAAAACCAACCAAAATTTTGCTCCAACAGAGTTGCTATATAAATTGCTATACCTAAAATTTTTAGGCTATAGCCTAAATTTCTCTCTCCTAGACTCAAATATGCCAATCCAACCCATGCATTGCTAAATGTTTTAGGTTACAACGGAAAAGGCCAACTGCCTTGCACGGGACATTTCCGCCGCTTTGTCCCCGCCGCGCCCCTCTCTTCTCTTCCAAATCTGGCCGGCGAGGCCACCATGGACGGCCACGGCCACCTACCCGCGCCGCCTCTTCTTCCCGCCGGAGCTCCTAGCCCGCCTCCGCAAGCCTCGACGGCCCCAAGCCCGCATCGCAGCAGCGGCTAGGGTTGGCGTCGCCACCCGCTTCGACGCCGTCCGCGCCCGCGCCGCAACCCATGTCGCACGTGGTGGTCGAGCCCGCGCCGCTCCTCGGGTCACGCGCGCTGGCCGAGCCTACGCCACGCGCTCACGCTGCCGAGTGCTCTTGCCGAGCCCGTGTCGCAAGCCTGGCCGGGTCTGCGCTGCGCACCCGCCTCCGCGCTCAAGGCCGCCGTCGACTTCCATGATTTGGGAGAGGACGGGGATTTGTGGCTGTGGCTGGAGATGGACGACGGGTATTTGCGGATAAGGCCATTGCCATGGCATTTTGCAAACAAGTCCTTACTGAAAGATGTAATTTTTCGTAGTTTTTCTGTGTCTTGGTATTTTCATCAAACACCCCCTGAACTGTATAGTATTTACATGAAGCTTTTTAGGTGTCCAGTTTTAGGTATACTGCTGGAGATGAAAACAAAATGGATTGTCAAATCTTCTCTCCCCTACACCTAAACTCAATTTTAGCAATCCATTTTTAGCAACTCTGCTGGAGATGCTCTAAGGGCCTGCATGCCCCTAGCAAACGGCATGCTACATCTGTCCACCGACTCATAGGATTGTTCGAAGCTATAATTAAGCTGCGAGGTAGAAATATTAGAGTAACACGCACTTGGTTTTGTTTAAAAATAAATTCCTCGAATGAACTGACCCATACAAAAATATCAGTGGCTTATGGTGCGGGACGGAGGGATATTGCTTTTCTCTGTGTGTAATTACCAACAATATATAGTAGAATATATTTCAATGTCAATGGCATCACCGTATATACTTGCCAAACAGTATTTCGACCCAGGAATAGCTTAAGCAACATCTGACTCGGGTGATCAAGAAAGAGTGATAGGGTCAGGTGTGCTACTTAAGCCTTAGTTCCTGAAAAAAGAAAAGATCCCCAAAAGTCAATGCAGGGATTATATTCAAGGCCACTGCAGGTAGGCCATACTCCAGCTCATTGAAAACCTTTCCTAAGAAACAACAACAAAGTAAAATAAAGTTTTGGAGTAGTCTATGATTTTTCTAGTTGTCTATTGAATATCTTTTTGGCTTCAACATTTGTGCTCTTCTCCTACGAACACATGCCTACAATACAAGTTTGTCTCCTATGGCGAGGTTTCGGTCAAGTTTACGAGTTAATATTTTCATTGGGGGATTTGGTGGCCTTGGCTATCGGTGGGAATTGGGAAAAGTTGTAAGGATTTTGCATCGCGACTGGTTTGGCGGCCTTAGAGGTTTTGGGCTGGATGGTGATTCGATGGCACCGCCTGACAGAGCGAGTGGCAATGGATGTGAAGGCACATGGATCCGTGCTGACGCCTTAGAAGATGAGTGTAGGAGGGATGCCAAGTGGCAAAGGTGGTTGCTGGCAGGCCACGTAGACATCAGAGACAACGAGCACAAGGGGATTGGGAGGCGGAGCATGAGGATGAGGGGGTGGAGGAGCTACAAATCTATCGAATTTTCATGTTGATTAGGTCAGGGGCTACAAATCTATCGAATTTATGGTGGCTATTTCATAAGCTGTACCTGATTAACCTGTATTGTAAGCATTCGACAAGCACGAAAAAAGAAGCACTGCAGGGCACAGCTCGATGAAGTACCAAAATAGGAGGAACAAGCTTCTGCTTTCTGGCATTTGACAACGCGAAATTTTCATTTTAAGGAAGTGCGCTTCAACGTTGCAATAACAAACAAGTTGGATCCTGAAAATTTAGACATTAATAATACACAGTTTTGTTTTTCACTTCTTGGGTTTATGCAAGACTCCACCATTTCAAATAAATCGTGGTGGTGGAAGTCAGTGGCTGCATATAAGTTTGATTATAAGTCAGACAAGATATAAAGAGTTAAAGACTAAAGGAGAACTAGGGAAAGAGTCTGAATAAGTGACTACTAAAAAACGGTTTATGTCACTTCATCCCAGTTGCAAAAATGGGCATGTCCTGTATGATTGCTGCCAATCATACACGTACATGTCACAAATCTCAACTACAAGTTATTTTTTAACTTCTTGATTTGGACGCTTTAGCTTGAGAACATAGACTGCATCATTCAAAAATCAACACAAACTTCCTGATTGAGCACTACAAATCTCTCATTTACGTGTACAGCATACATAACAGGGCCACATAAACTATGTAACAGTCTACCAATAGCACTGCATGATTAGCATAAACAGGAGAAATTTTGTAGTATTTTAAGTTGAAAGATTCCGGAGAAGACGCAAACTGTTCAACTGTTGGTGCACCAACATACAGGTAGACAAAGTGTACATCTGCCAGAAAATAATGTATTTCCCAATGATGAAGCATGAGAGGGACATCTCAACAAAAAGCTATGATGTTGTCATCTAACAACCAATAGAAATGGACCTAGGTTTTGGGTGTTGCACAAGGCATATGGGTGCCCACAACAAGGCCAACCTGAAAAAGCTAACAAATCAAACAATTGGACTACAATATTGCTTCCAAACAGACCTAGCTGATCATTATAACATTGAAGTTTTAGTAGAACTTGAAAGATTTCGTGAAATACTGACACTAACTGACAATAACTAGCAAATTTCTATATAGTGTGTCGTGCATCTTTACTGCAATTTGCACTGGCAAGGCAACAACAGAAGTAAACTGACAAAAACGTATCAGCATATCATATAGAATATTTGCTATAACATTAGGAGAATTATTTAAATCAGATACAATCATCATAAACATACTGCTAAGAGAATCATGCAAAAATAAAATTCCTTTACAGAGAAAAAACGGTGCAAACACCGAACACATGGCAAATTAAGGAACTGTGTTCTTGAATGTACAACATTATATAAACAAATAAAAAGAAGACCTATGATTATAAAGGCATGCTACAGAAAAGAAAAGCTGACACATACCAGGACTAAACATAGCACTTGCTCATATTTCTTTCATTTCTGAAGAGTATGTCATATCACCCAAGCTTGGTTACATAGAGAACTCAACAGAAAGTATGCCTATAGGAGTCGCAACAAAATGAAATTCCAATGGATACCCCACCCTCACAGCAGATTAATGTTGGGTCATTGGTTGGCATCTGCCTCCTCTGGCACCACAGTTAAGGTTAGTGTCACATTGTTCGCTCTTTTAACAAGAACTTTAAATGGAATCCCGACCTTGTCCCCTAAGATATCAATGATCTGCAATAAACATTATATTAGCTTCTTTGTAAAAAAAAAAAACCCTGAACCGAGGAATTGACAGGGTGAGCACGTGGCTAAAATGTACCCTCTATTCATTTGTAAAAGATGTTGGGCACATAAAAAAAAAAAAGAACTAAGGGATTATGTTAGAAGACACCAGAGTCAACTGTATTACAGTTCGACTTAGCCAGCTAGTTTTATATCAAATCGCAAATCAGATACTGCCCAATAGTTATTTTTGTTACCTCTTTGATGCTTTCAACTGGTTTACCATCAAACTCAATGACTACATCCCCAGGACGAAACCCTGCATGTGCAGCTGGAGATCCTGGTGTAACCTGATTGACAATCCATGTGGTGTCAGTAGAATCATCACTGTGCAGGAATTATCAGAATCATTTTAAACTTTATAGCATGCCAAAACATATATTCATGATTCACTTAGAGAGCACAATAGGTTGTAATACAAAATTTTCCTTGATTTTGGAATAGCTTACCATAGGAACAAGTACCCCTTTTCTTACATCTGGAAAAGCACTTGATTTTCTTTTGAGCTGTGCAATGACCATGGGATTAAGATCAAGCATCTTTAAACCGAGCCATGGCCGTACGACTCTCCTGCATTTCAAATGGACAACAATAAGTAGCTGACAGACATGCAGGTAAATGAACCTGGTTTTATGTCATCCAAAAAAAAAGTTATTCAAAAAGCTCAGTACACACAGGTTTTACTCCCCCATTTATCTTATTAATTACAGTCTTTACCCAAAAGAACCGAACCTGGAAAAAACTAAGAATATTGCATTTAAATTGACTTATCATAATATATAAAAACATGGTGTAGTTCATCATACATAGCAGACATAGAATTCAAGAAATCTTCTTATTAAATCAGTGAAAAAAGAGAAAAATCTAAGATGTATTATGGTTCAGATTACTCTGCCTTTATGTCGTCTACTTTGAAAGAGTTTGAACCGGACTGCATAAGGAAACTAAGCCCATCCCAGCAACCCATGATCACGTGCCTCTCCCTCTTCCCAATTAGCACATAACCCCGGATGATGTTCCTGTCAGGTGTCACCCAAAGCCCAGCTCCAAAGTGTTACCAGAATGATAATTCTGGCAAACGCGATGCAAGCATTAACAAATAGCAACATCACTTCCATCCATTCAGAACATTTGATTAATCCCTATACCAAGTAAGATGAACATGGCAAGAAAGTGAAGAATTCGGACTTAAGAGATGAGAAAAGATGTCTTGTCTCACATCCAAATATATCTAAAATTAATGAAAGGTACATTACCTGCCAAAAGACTCTTGATATCGGAGTTAAGAGATCATAATAAGGTTTAGTTGATCAGAAGGAATTTGGCGATAGACAAACTAGGTGCAGAATGAGAAGCAAAAAGGTGAGGCATGGCGTTTAATCAGTGCCACAAAAATTAAGGCAGTTAATAACTGCCTCGTTCGTGCCCAAGCGCTCCGACGCTTCAGCGACGCCTTGAAAACACTGGTATAAGGAATACAAAGGGATACGCTGTATAAGACCATCTGGCGACAGCTGCATATAGTACCATGTTCTATCTTTTTCCCCTCTCTAACTGGGTGAGCTGTCTAATTCATATTGTTCCATTGTTTCCCCAACGAGTTTAAAGAGGGTTTGTGCAAGCTATAACTAACAATGGTGTCTGTTGTCTAAAATAAAAGGGTGGCGTTTCAGGTACAGACAAAATAATCCTAAACGAAAAGAAAATTATAGATAAATTGTATAGATCGGTGGAAAGGCCAACATCTCTGCTATTTATTTGTGGGATCAGGTTGTAATTGTTCAAGGCATGGATCAAAATTAATTATTTTTGTTTTGTTACATTTGACTTCCTTTTACCTTATCTTCCTCTCTTTTGCTTCCCTTTGATAGTTCTTATGGGTTTTATCTCTAGCCTACCCAAACTTGCTTGGACTAAAAGGCTTTGTTGCTGCAGTAGGGGCCTCCAGGAGTGTATATTCCACTAAAAGATTAAGGAAGGATTTGAGATTAACAATAGTAGATCTCGCTGATATAGCAGCAACATGAGCCAAGGGAGAGTGCATGCATGCAGCCATGCAATAAAAAAATGGCATGCACACAAATATGATTACACAAAGGACCTAAGAGAAGATTGCATGCACACAAATGGCAGCAACTCAAGAAGATTGCAGAACATACTACATTGCTTTGGAACCGAGCAGAGAGAATATGATTACACAAAGGACCTAAGAGGCATGTAGAAGCTCAGCATAACATCACTAGTGTTTCTAAAGCATGTTAGCACTAAACATCTTTTTTAAAATCATTTGATCCTAGAAGGTGCTAGCAATACGCGTATACGTCACAACCCAAGCCATACAAAGAAAGTTTTGGTCTTACACTGTATGAGCAGTCTGAGTACAAATTTGGTAACAATAACAATCTACCAGTATTCAATAATAGCTAAAATGAGTTACAACAAAATAAAAATACCTTATCTGCACTAGAATGTCAATGTAACTAACGAGTATATGCTTTGAACTTCTGATCAGTCAAGAGTACACATCATAATACAAGCCATAAAAGAAAATACAAGACAATCAGCAAATCATGACAATAATAAACTGCAACCAGCATTATGCTATGGAAAGTGAGGCATACCCATTTTTCTTGAAGTTTTCCACAATTTTCACGACAGAGTCAATTGGCACAGCAAAACTCAACCCATCAGCAGCCATAACTTTCATTACGTTCACTCCAACAATCTCGCCATCAAGGTTCACAAGAGGGCCTCCTGAATTACCCTGCAGAATACATATATATCAACTGTTACAGAGGAGGCAAGAAAATTGAGAAATAAAAACAATGCATATATGCCTGTAAAACGCAAGCCTGCCACTTAAAAAACTTAGATTCAAATAATGAGTATTTCGCATTTTCTTGGAACGTGATGAAGTGACGATTAAGGCATAATAAAATGACAAAGTTCATGTCTTATGAAAATAAAGCAAATGTGTTTTACCTGATTAATAGCGCAATCTGTTTGCAGATATTCCCTTCTTATCCCGCCAAGACCCAGGTCACTGCTTTTCCGGTCAATGCAACTACAGAAGAAAAAAAAAGGCGAAGTGGACATGATTTAAAAATATTTGTAAATTGCAATAAACTAGTAGTAAGTGGATATAAAATAGAAAGAACTGGTTGTACATTTAGGATACTGACCTCACAATACCAGCTGTAACTGTGTTCTGAAGAGAAAGTGGACAACCCAAAGCAACAACCCAATCGCCTGGTCGAAGTATGGATGACGAACCGAGTTTTGCAGCTGGTAAAGGGGTATCAGGTTTAATCTTCACAACGGCAATGTCCGAGTAGCGATCAGCATTGAGAACAACACCTTCAAATTCACGACCATCTTGTAAAGTCACACTAACCTGTTACAGTATTCAACCTTCAGAGAGAAATAAGTGCATGTTGAAAAAAGCTTTATGGAAAACTCACCCAAACTGTTGGTTGAACATTATTAAAAGAAACCAACCAATAGCTTTCCCAAACAGAATATTATAGAAAATAAGAAAATATAATAAAGTAATCGATGAACTCAGTAACAGCAAAATATTGTAATCTGTACGCATGGGATATACTGTTGTTTCCATTCTGGTGTGGTTTGGGAACTTCATGAGTCTGAGTCATATTTAGTCCTACACTTAGTTTGAAACTACTAAGACATTAAGTTCATGAATGGGCCCCTACCTGGCATTCATGTTAAAAAAATGACACTAAGTTAGCTGAAGTACAAAGTTAATGCTCACGGTAAAAAACAAAAGAAAGTAAGAGTTAGGCCCAGAATATCTGATAATGTCAAGTTTTCTCTCCAAGTTATGAAAATGGAAATACTATTCTATTAGTTTTCTTTGCCTCTGAGAGTTTCCCTGGAGATAAAGCAACCCAATCACTAGGATATAACCAGCAGTATTGAAATGTACACTCCATGAAGTTAAAGAAATGATGATTAAGATATTCAGAAATCAAATTCCATGCTTCATGTTGACACCAGTGGCTGACAGTATTTTACACAGGCAGAATGTATTGGAAAGCCCAAGAGGAACAGATAAAGATCAAGCTAAGTTAATAACCTTTCCTCTTACAACTGGTTTTGTGCTCTGAAAATCAACAACAACATGAGCACATGTCAATATCGTCCCATCAGGATTTATTATAGTTCCTGATCCAATGCTCTTCTCGGCCATCCACCCATGAAAATCTACAAAAGTAACTCCAAAAGTTCAGTACTCAAAGCTAGTAAACTGGTGACAGAATCAGGAAACAAATTCATTACACAATTATGCTGTCACCTTGCGTAGCAGATATATTTACAACAGCAGGACCGACTGCAGATGCTGCCTTGGCAAAAGTTTCCCTGCCTAGGCACCCCCGGCCACATTTTGAATCATCCGTGCTACCAGCAGAACCTTGGTTGCTCAAGTTAGCAGGTGAAACCGATGCAGACGCAAAGGAATTCAGTATTGGGAACCCTGCAAACACATTTGAACACAGTGAGATCATCAACACAGGGAACCGTATCTGAATTTTAGTTAATAATAAGACGATGATGTAGCAAAAATAGACAATAACATATTTATTCATATATAAAAATAAACTTCACTTCTCACAGTAACTAAGGACAAAATAACTAAAGCTACTGACTATAAACACCCTCTAGCATTTTCTAGACCACCACATCAGAGAAGTTCCAAATGCAACAACCACGAAGCATTTATCTATGAAGACGTATTATACTTCCACACAGAATATTGCAATTCCCTTACTCAGACAAAGTACCCTGAAAGCAGGACGCGCACGATAGTTAAAAAAATTGAACCCTATCATCATGGTCTAATACAACCAAGTTATTCTGGTGTGCGGATTGTCACATCATGTCTTGGGTTCAAATATACATTGGTCCACGATCATCTCAGTGCATAAAATTCAGTAGCCCAGTCACATGTCTCTATTTAATTGAAATAGAAGTCTAGGAAAAGGGCTTTCGATTCGATCCTGCAGTGCCGCGTTCTTTTGCAGTATAGAAAAATCATTGGCCAGACGCACGTATCTATTTAATCGGACTACATGGTTAGGGAAAAGGCAGTCCATCAGCGTATTGCAGTTCACTTCAGTGCACCACAATCCAGCAACCCTCTACACTATCCTCCCAGGCAACGGAAATCCTATCGAGCGCTCGCCAAGATACATAATCGCGGTCCAATTCATGCTCATTCCAAAACCCTAAACCCTCCGACGGGGCGCCGACGAGCAACGGGGGCCACGCCAAACCAGCGCGCGTCTGCAGGAGGCTGAAGAGGAGAAAGGAGGGGAAACCACCGAACCTTGGTTAAGTGGAAGCGGTGCCCACGGGGAGAAGAGGGAGGAGGCGGGGCGGAGGAGCCCCGCGGCGGCGCTGGAGAGCGCCTGCCGGAGCGGCGGGGAGACCGAGGCGTGGACGGCCGTGGAAGAGGAGGGGGGGTCGAGGACGCGGTCGGCAAGGGCCCCGGCGCCCGCCGCGGCGGCGAGGAGGAGCGCGAAGCGGCGCGGGCCGCCGCCGGCGCGGAGCATTCTGGAATGTGAGGGAGGGGTCGCCGGCTTCGCTGGTTCACGAGCAAAATGACGGCGACGGCGTGAGGGGGAGAACTGGAGAAGAAACGGACGTTGAATGCGTTTTCTTGTCTTGGGGAAAAGGGAACGTTTCTTATGGGCCGGTTTGCTCTGTGATAGGTGGAAGGCCGGTTGTGGAGATGGGAACTTGGCTAGCACTAGGCCTGGCTCTGTGAAAATCTTCCCGGAACGAAGAAAGCCACGGTCCATAGATGTAACGGGCGAGGAAATCTTCATTCGCCAGCCTTTTTTTCCCCATCGTTCGCCAGCTCAGTCCGCTAATCCGCCCAAATAGAGTGGTTCTGGCCCAAAGGGTCGATTTAGCCCACCAAAACAAACAACGGCCCATTCGTTATGCTTTGTTTACATTTACCTTTTCTAAGTCTTTTTTCTTTCTTTATACTTTCCTCTTATCATTATTATTATATTTATCATTATATGTGACTCAATTCATCCATGAGTTTGTGCATATTGAAATATTTGAAATTTACATGCTAAAAAAAATTATATAGTTAGAAAGTTTTATTTGTCATGCATAGTGAAACATCTGAGGAACAATCTTTTGTACTATGTTGTATTTTTCTTTCCATTGTGTTATGATTCTTTATGAGCTCTTAACATCTCTTTAATTAGAGTTTTGTAGTATTGTCGCATTTTTAGATTATTTTTGTTGTAATATTGAATTGTCGATGACATATTTTTATCAATATTATAATTTATCATTGTGTGAGATGTTTAGAATCATGTTTTGTTTATCGTTCTAACAGTGAAAATATTTAGTAGTACCACACAATTGTTCTTGTATATATATATATATATATATATTTAAAAAAAAAGTGGTACATGTTATACTTTTGGATGTATTATGAAATGGTGGAACACGGTATTTGATCTAATAAAATCTGAAATATAAATCAGTGGAACAAAACTGATATATTTCTTTTCAAAACGACAAAGTAGATGTATTAGTATGTAAACTCTGATCTCTGAAGAGAAGGCTTGCTCCTTAGGGCTCGGCCCAGCTCCCCCGCCAATAGCATTGTGCCACGTCTTGTCTTTCCTTTCTTCTGACCAATGCACATTTGCACTATCTACCATTTGGACTATGGCAACGCGCGTCATTGATTTACAGCCCATTCCGAATTTCTCTGCCCGCCCGTCTAGTCGCAAGCCGTCCCGTCCATGCTCTGAGGTTGCTTTGTCACCCGGGCTAGCTTGTGTTCTCTTTGTCGTCCACACACAAATGGCCAGTTGCCGACCATCGACTAATCAAGGGGCATCTGTGGACTGTCCGATGAGCAAAGCGTGGTACGGTTGGTCCGCGAGCATGGATGGGTGGAGCTACGAAAAAAACATTTCAACAGGTAAGTGATTAGTAGTGTTTTAAGTAACAAACAATAGTTGAGTCTCTGCAATAGGAGGGAGAACTACAAAAGATGTGCACCGGAGAAAAAAAAATGTAATGAAGTGCATTGGAGAGAGAGAGAGAGAGAGAGAGAGAGAGAGAGAGAGGGAACAAAAGAAGATGAGCGGTAGAGGATGTGCCTTCCTGGGCATATATCGAAATTTCACAATAAAAAGATGTAAACTCTGATCTCTAAAGAGAAGGCTTGCTCCTTAGGGCTTGGCCCAGCTCCCCCGCAATAGCATTGTGTCACGTCTTCTCTTTCCTTTCTTCTGACCAATCAGGTGCTGGCACATTTCACTATCTACCATTTGCACTATCTTTTTTTTGAGATATTACACAGTACAACTCAGACACTCACAACGCACGCACACTCACCCCTATGAACGTACATACGCAAACCCTACTCCTATGAGCATCTTCGAAGACTGAGCCGGCAAATTCTCCAGATTCCCGAAGTCACCACTGGCGCCTCGTTGTCGACGGCCTCGTCGAATACCGCTGAAAGCACAAATGCCGTTAAATCCTAGAAAATTCGCTCCCACCGGGAGTCGAATCCAGGACCTCAAAGGTGTTACTCGGTTGCCTTAACCACTAGGCCAAGACCGCTTTCACTACCATTTGCACTATCTACTACCATCAAGGCATCAATTAATCAAGGGGCATATGTGGACTACTGTCCGATGAGCAGAGCGTGGTACGGTTAGTCTGCGAGCATGGATGGGTGGAGCTATGGAAAAAACATTTCAACAGGTAAGTGATTAGTAGTGTTTTAAGAAACAAACAATTGTTGAGTCTCTGCAATAGGAGGGAGAACTACAAAAGAAGTGCACCAGAGAAAAAAAATGTAATGAAGTGCATTGGAGAGAGAGAGAGAGAGAGAGAGAGAGAGAGAGAGAGAAGGAACAAAAGAAGATGAGCCGTACAGGATGTGCCTTCCCGGGCATATATTGAAATTTCACACACAGATAACTATGGTGCCAGCCCAATATGTGGAGTCCCTGCACCTACGTGTCCAGGTTTGGTCTGTTTTGCTAAAAAAAACCTCTTCAATTTTTCTGCGGTAGGGCAAAAGAGAGGAACGAAGGAAAAAAAATGCTATGGAAGCTGACGGCATCTCGGTACTGCACGATTAGTCTTTTTTTTTTTGTTGGCGAATGGTCCCAAGTTGTAGTAATGCACGAGTGTAATGTGTAGATATAGCCCCCTATCAGCTCAATGTGTAGTACAGTGGGAACTCATTTTTTTTAAATCAAATGTCCTACAGTGGCACATTTGCTTGGTAACTTCCCTAGCTAGCTAGTTTCAGTAAGTTAAACAACTGTACAACGATTAGTCAATGTTACGCATCACGAGCTACAACTGCATTCTATTCGATTTCTCCAATGGGTCGTCTCTAATTTGGAGTGTTTAATCCTGAAAAAAAAAAGAAATAACATGGCTGCCATATCTTGGAACACGTGGCAAAAAGACGGCCTATAACTAAAACTTCACAGGCACGATGCTCGAGTTATCCTGCAGATCGAGCCGTTGTCCAACCATCCATCCGAAAACAATCTGCAAACACAGCGACAGACCAACCTCCATCTGCAAGCATGGCCTGCTATCTCCGGACGCTGCCCCCTGCTCCTTCACCATTCTTCCTCTGTTCCCCACACCCCAGGCAGACTAACCTCAGCTCGGCAGCGGCAAATGACCCCGTCCGTTCCGTGAAGGCTAACGCATCGGCCGCCGAGGTGGCCAGAGCAGGAGATCGCGGAGCGAATAAGCTTTCGGCATGGACCAGCATCCGGCAAGAACGGTGGGAAGGCGACTTGGCCGTCGAAGGTCATCTCCCTCTCTGGCTGGTATGTATACTGGTTTTATTTGCTGGTTATTCACTTACGTTCGTTCCTGAGATCATCAGCGAACATCTATCTGCTTATACAACTGAGAAATTAAGATATTATTCCTTCTGTTTTTAAATATATGACATCGTTGAATTTTCCGTTGAACTTTGACCAACAATATAGATTTAAATAATTACCTTTTGAATGTGAAATGAATATTATTGGATTCATCATCAATAACATTTTATGATTAACTTATACATTTACTATTTACATAAATATTTATAGACAAGACAAATGGTCAAAGTAACAAAAAAATGCAACGGCGTCATATATTAAAAAACAGAGCGAGTAGTATTTACAGCATATGGTTAGTTTGCATGTTGTCTTCATTTTTGTCTCATACAGTTCATTCTTGTGCAAACAGAACGGCACGTACCTAAGGAATGGAGCAGGGGTATGGGAAGTAGGCGACATTGCGTTCGAGCACCTGTTCGATGGGTACGCCATGCTGATCCGCATCTCCTTCCGGCAAGGCCGCGCCACGGGCGCGCACCGGCAGATCGAATCGGACGCCTACAAGGCAGCCCAGGCAGCCGGACAGCCACTCTACCGCGAGTTCGCCTACCGCCCCAAACCGGCGACCCTGATCGACCGCGTGAGCGATGTCGTCGGCCTCATCACCGGCACGGTGATCACGGACAACCCCAACGTCACCGTGGCGCAGCTCGGCGACGGGCGGGTCGTGTGCCTCACAGAGACCACCAAGAGCACGGTCCTGGTGGACCCGGACACGCTCGCGACCGTGGAGAAGTTCGGGTACACGGACAAGGTCGGCGGCATGCTGCAGTCCGAGCACCCCGTCGTGAACGAGTCCGAGTTCTTGACGCTGCTCCCGGATCTTTTCCGGCCAGGGTACACGGTCGTGAGGATGGAGGCCGGGAGCAAAGAGAGGAAAGTGGTCGGGAGAGTAGAGTGCCAGGGCGGGCCGACGCCCGGGTGGGTGCACTCGTTCGCCGTCACGGAGAAGTACGTCGTCGTGCCGGAGATGCCGCTCCGACACAGCACAAGCATCGCGTCCGAGCCCCCGCCATTGTACGCGTTCGACTGGCTCCCGGAGTCCGGTAGCTACATGCATGTCATGTGCAGGTTCACCGGGAAGAAGGTACTTCTTTCGTTTTTAAATATATGACACCGTTAACTTTTTTCTTTACTTTAACCATTTGTCTTATTCATAAATATTTATGCAAATAGCTAAATGTATAAATTAATCTTAAAGTACTTTTAATAATAGATCCAACAATATACATGTTACGTTAAGAAATTAATTATTTATATATATATATATATTGTTGGTCAAAGTTTAACAAAAAAAATCAACGATGTCATATAATTAAAAACGGAAGCTGTAATAATTAAGCACCGTCGTCGTCGATCTGATTTTTCCATGTCCGGCCTAGCTAGAACAAAATTCTGTATCTCGTGTCCATGCTCTATGTAGGTGGCGAGCGTCGAGGTGCCTCCGTTCATGGTGTTCCACTTCATTAACGCGTACGAGGAGAAAGGCGAGGACGGGCAGGATACTGCGCTCATCGTCGACTGCTGCGAGTACTACGCGGATCCATCTATGCTCCACACACTTCTTCTCCGTAACCTGAGAGCGTCCACGGGCAAGGATGAGATGCCTGATAGCAGGTACACGCGTCGTGCGGCACTGGCTGGAGACAGTCCACTGCCGCTGTTCTTGTGGATAACTAAGTTTTTTTTTCTGAGGAGCATCATCTTATCGGTATATGGATGGGCAGGGTGGGTCGGTTCAGGATACCGCTGGACGGTAGCCCGTTCGGGGAGCTGGAGACGGCTCTGGACCCGGACGAACACGGCCGGGGCGTGGACATGTGCAGCATCAACCCCTCCCGCCTTGGTAAGAAGTACAGGTATCTCTACGCATGTGGCGCGCACCGGCCGTGCAACTCCCTGAACACGCTCACAAAAATCGATCTGTTGGAGACGACGGCCAAGAACTGGTATGAGGAGGGCGCCGTACCGTCAGAGCCTTTCTTCGTGGCCAGGCCGGGAGCGACCAACGAAGATGATGGTTAGTTTTTTCTCTTTTTTTTTTTTCAAACGCTTACATGCATGGTTCTTGCTTCTGATCTAAAATCATTTGTTCTAGCACTTCCGTAGGCTCAACTTGGTTTTGATTCTATATAAAAACAGGCCGATTTTTTTTCCGAACTTATCTGTGTAGGAGTTGTAATGTCAATTGTGAGCGATGTTCATGGGGATGGCTATGTCTTGGTCCTGGACGCGACAACGTTCCAAGAGATGGCGCGCGTGAGGCTCCCATATGGCCTGCCCTATGGGTTCCACGGTTGCTGGATCCCTGGGAAGATCTGAAGAATGCCATCTTAGTAAACCAACTCTCACAAATGTAAAATGTACAGATTCCCTTGTCGAACGTCAAGCTCGTAATGATTCCTAATCTCTATCGACAGTTATGTACACCAATTCTACAGTGACAATTTTCCTGGATGTTCCCATATATATGTTGTTAGAGGGAATGAGAGATCCAAGCATCTTTTCATGGGTTCAACACTTCCCCTCACGTGCAGCTTTCGTGGGCGCAAACGTGGAAATATGAGCGGCGCAACGGAATATGTGGTCACTAAGACTTGAACTCAAGACTTCTGACTCTGATACCAGAGTTGCATGGATCAACCAGTTGCATCCAAAAGCCTAAACTGATGAGGAAAGATAAGCAATTCACTTATACTCCAACATTGAGAATTGTACCAACCAGGCCTTAAGAAAAAAATAAAGTAGGCAATAGCAAAGTTATTACTCCACAATACATTTAGCAAGATAACAGAAAGACTCCACAATACATGTCGCAAGACTGAAAGACTTCACAATCCATGTTGCCACTCGCAAAATGACATTTCCCACACCAAGCAAGCAAAAAAAGAAAAGACCTATCAATGATCTACCTGTATTCCATCCGACAAGATCAGATACGCAAGAGCTAGACAACCATGGCGACCCACCTCCCCACGCTCTGCACTGCTCCGAGTTCGTTCTTCGTCTCTCCAACAACCAGCAGGCAGACGAATATCAGATTGGCAACGGCGCGTCGTAATCCCGCCCGTCCGTCCCATGAAGGCGGCCACATTGGTGGAGGAGGCTGCAAGAGACGGCGCGCGGCACAAAGCTCTCTGCATGGACCAGCAGAGCAGCGTCCGGCAACAACGGTGGGAAGGCGACTAGCTTCTCCGTCGACGGACGGGCACCTCTTCCTGCTTAAACTCTTTGACCGCTTGTGGTTGAGCTGATCTTATGATTAGTACGTAACAAGTGTGTAAAAACTGTGCTGTCCACGGAATGGCACGCACGTACCTAATTAAGGAACGGGCCGGGGTTGTGGGAGGTCGGCGACCACGCGTCCCACTCCCACGACCTGTTCGGCGGTTACGCAATGCTCGTTCACGGACAACCCCAAACAGAGCCGTGCTGCCGCTCGATCGGCGACGGCCGGGTGATGTGCCTCACGGAGACCACCATTCCAAGAGCTCCGTCCTCATCGCGACCCGCTCGACACCACACGGTCGGCAAGTTCGAGTACACTGACAAGGTCGGCAGCATGGTACAGGCTAGGGGTGCCGGTTTGGCAAGCCCAGTTAAGAAACTGGTTACTGTGCAAACAATTGTGGATGAACAGTAACGTAGTGCAATGAACAGTAGCGCGTAGTACAGCAGCCCCCCAACGGTTTGATAGCCGGTTTGGAAAACCGGCCGGTGAACACTCCTGCTACAGGCCGCACGCACGAGAGGAGAGGAACGTGATCGGCCGGGAGAGTGGACACTGCCGCAGCTGGCCGACGCCGGGGTGGATGCACTGGCTCGTTCGCCGTCACGGAGAAGTACGTCGTCGTGCCGGAGATGCCGCCCTGGTACTCGGCCAGCAGTGAGCAGCCTGATAAGTCCGAGGAGGTCGCGCCGCTCTACGCCTTCGAGTGGCTCCCGGTGCTCGCCCGGTAGCTACATGCACGTCATGTGCAGATCCGCCAGGGAAAAACGGTAAGACAACGTGTACCATCATCTTGCCTTAAAGCGAAATCTGGAAAAGGTGCGTATTTTTTTGGTATCGAACCATGTAGGTGGCGAGCGTCGAGGTGCCTCCGTTCACGGCAGTCCACTTTATCAGTGCCTACGAGCAGCATCAACCCGGCCTACGTACCTCGGCAAGAAGTACCGCTACGCCTAATCCTGCGGCGCACGACGGCGGCCGTGCAACTTTCCCCAACATGATCTATCACCAAGATCGACCTAAGCAAGAGGAACCCATCGATTCTCCCAAAAAAAAAAAGGAACCCGTCGTCCAAGTCCGCCTGCGGGCAACGGACACCAACACACGTCTGACGCACGTGCCTCTCTGCCCGCCGCCACAGACGGCTGGCTACCAGCACCCCAAGCAGGCGACATGCCGCCATCGTCAGAACTACGCATCCGAAGCATTCACATGCAAAACATCGCAATCGCAAACCGAAGACACAGTTGATATATTTACTCGTAAACAACTTCCAGAGCAGGCATGCAGGCATACTTCTCTTAGAAGTTAGAACAGTACTGATCTAAAAATTAACAAGAAGTCTAGAGCATCAACGAGGAAGACGAATCGCGAGGGTGACGTAGTCACCTCTGTTGTGTAGAGGAGAAGCTACAGGCAGATAGATCCTGCAGAAATATGGCATCCATACTCGAGGCCAAGCGAAGAAACTGTTGGTCCCAAAATTTTCTTGTGTTCCCCTCGCCGCGCCAGCGTCCATATGGCTCCGACACCGTACACCGTGGATGGACAAGGCAGGCTGAATCGCAGTTGTTATACTGTAGCGCCTGCTGAAAAAATAACTGCGAACATTGTAGCGGATGCTGAAGGAATAACTGAAACACTAGCTGTTGAATTGTAGCTGCTGCAATGCAGCTAGCCGAACAAGCTGAATGTCATCGATGTAAATTTATATGGCTACTGTAGTTTGTATATTGTTCTGACAAGGACATTGAGCTTCTGGGGCAGCCGCTCCATAATGCTTGACTTTGCGCGCGCATACTTTACCTTTAAGTTTGACCAACTGCGTGCAGGAATGGTGTTGTTTAGCGTAGGATATACTAGTATATACCTCCTTACATCCCCACATCCTGATGATGCATAGAGGATAGAACAATTCTGGTGGCAACTCGACCATTCAATATGCATGGCGGGGCCGCGTAAAGATGCTGATCGATCTGTTTTATCCAAGCATACGGGATGTTTTGGGTGTGTTTCAGTTAATTTTGGGCATGTTTCTAGAAGCAAGGCTCATATAAGTTTGTGGGTGTGATGTGGATGGTCAGACGGACAGTGGCAAACAAACATGAGAAGTTAGCGGAGACGGCACTCAGCAGGTGGAACATCCTCCGTCTGCACCGTAAAGTGGAGTCCATCTTGTAATTATTTCAGGTCTGCACCGGGGGAATTATCTGCTCGATCGGCATCTACTATATTCAGGTACTATTATATATGTGTTGATTGTTTAATATATACACAGGGAAATTTATCTAGAAATCTCTTCTGCATTGTTGTCGAAGGAGTGTGTCAATTAGTTGCCTCACTGAAGATATCCAAAGATGTTCGATTGCCAGGCCGTCGTGGCTTATCGCGAATGGAGGAGGCGCTGATTATTGATGCTGGGTGTATTGTATAACAATTCGCTGATGATGAGATCTCGAGCAAGCGGGTCCAATGCCAGGCACCATTAAACTCGTCACGGGACGGAGCATTATGAGATACTAAGGTTTTTTCAATGTCGTCTTGATTCGCGCCCACATGGATCACATATTGGGACGCACTTTATGAAATAAAGTAGTACAGAAATAATACAGGTATCTGGAGAGACAAATACCACGGCTGCTCCCATCCCGGCCGAGTGCTAAAGTCTTTTGAGATTGCAGCGGGATTATTTTTGTGCCGCCGTGGAGTAGTCGCCGATCTGAGTTTTGTACTAGCTGTTGTTTCCTTAATCGGCTTTGTTCATTGGTACTAGATTTTTTTTTTGTCAGTGATAGTGATGCATTGGTTATTCCTTGCAACATTATTATTTGTGAAGATAATATTTTCTTAGATTATAGGATTCCTTGATAATGACTCCCTTTTCTTTTTCTCTTTGATGACTTCAGTGGGCGTACCCTAGACTGATAGTTTGATGGTGGTGGGGTCCCTCAAATGTTTGCACTGCATTTTTCAGGGCGTGTTTCTTATCTCTACTGCGCAGAATGGTTCTAGAATCAATCAAACAAGATTAGTACTTTTCCTTTTTGCGGCAGCAGAAATGGTTCTGCAGGCAAGACATGACAGTGGTCACTTGCAAGACAAGAAGCATAAACTGTTCTGTTCAGTGTTATCAGTAGCTTCAGTGACGTTCCGCTCCTCCACTGCTATATAACACCACACCACTCTCGTTGAGTCTCACTTACGAAGCCAAGGTCAACAGCAGAAATGCTTCTGATCTCTATAAGTAGAAATGTCGATCTTCAGTGAGACGCCTGCAAACATTGGGAACACCTAGTACGTGTTGCTTAACATGTCAACCACCCTTCTAATCTATGCAGTTGCTTTACTCCACTCATCTCATCTCACATCTCGAGACGCTTTTCCTTTTTAATTAGTGGCGCGCGCATCTGTGATAAGCTGTTAGGTTCGGTTATGGTGGGCTCGTGTTTTTTTCTTTTGCACCACATTGCTTGCACTGCTGAAACCCTTCTAGAAGCATATGTATATAGCTCGATGGAGACACGGGGACCTGTCACATGCAGCGACGGGCCTTTTGTACCAGCTCACATGCTGACAGACGCCGAAAGGCAAATCTAGTCAGGAGATCGATCAGATGGAAACAAAGGAAAACGATGAAGGAAATCGGTTCTCTTCTCTGCGTACACTGAACTCGATTAGAAGGAGAGATGAGAGTCCACGAGAACGACGGGGCTCAAGTTTCTCGCTGAGGGGATGGCCGGTCACGATGCGTCGGTATCAGCTTGGATTTCGGCCGGACGGCGGTCACTCGATTCCGTTGCCCGTTCCAGGATTATTCGAGCAAACGATCTCATCGATGGGTACAACGTGTTACTGTTGACTTGTAGTACAGGTACTAGAAGGAAATCAAGGCATGGCACGGACTTTTGTATCCCCGAAGATGAGGTGTCGTTCGACTCGTTCCATCTCCGTGTTTACTGTGTTGCGCATCTTCGGCAAAGCAGCCAAGCAGGAAGATCTTCGCTTTTTCAGACTGAACTGAAAACTGTTCCAGAAATGGAGCTAGCTCTGCTCTGGTGTTGACGCCGGAGGCAGCGATCAGCAAGAAGTATGAAAACTTGCCAGAGAAGGGATAGAAGTGAATGAATCTTTAAGCTCTGCTCTGGATGAGTTAAAATTGTTTGGCGTGAGAGCTCTTTTTTGGTGTTCCTACAAGCTAGTACTGTACCTAGTACATGCACATGCCTAATCCGATCTTAGAAGTTAATATAAAGCCTGGAACGCATGAATTGGTGCCCAAGATTTTTTTTTTCTTATGGCGATCAGATCGAGCTATCATAACGGGCTAACTGGACATTAAAAAAAAAAGCATACCACAAGTATATACTAGTGGTATTTAAAATCCGACGATTCAGATTAGTTTTCTTTCAACCTTCAATATCACTAGTATTATTAATAGTATTAATAATACTAGGGTATTTCAGAAAAAAAATTCATATTGACATAAAATCGATGACAGTAAAGGGCAAATTAGTGGCGGCATAGAGAGGCAACATCATATGTAACGGCAGTATGAGATTGTGCGAAGAGAGGGTGGCGATGAAAGGATTTAGAGAGCGGCGACATAATGGAGAGTAGACCGATAAAATTAAAATGACTGTGTTATCTTTAAAAATACCATTAGTATAATATTAATGGTATTAGGCACTGTAAAACTTCTAAAAAAATAACGGGCTAGTAATTGTGTTGCTTTGCATGTCACCGTTCTGATCGTCACACCAGTTGACTGGTCGCTTTACATGTTGCATGCTCCGCTATGAACACTTTCCGCTTTGGTGGTGGTGCGGGCCTACATGCTCGTTCTTTTGCCAGCATTAAGCCTTCCAACATGCTCCACTCAGATAGATCATCGGCTCGTTAATCGGCTGCCGGAAGGCTTCTAGAAGCTAAGCTGGACGGCACTAGATTCTGCGTGCATTGTGTGATTACTTGCGTGTTGTGTGGGACCTTGTCGTACCTCATTTCTCGAGTACTAGTGTTTATCGTATCAGTCTCTGGATCAGACGCTGATACGATACTTTTCACAGAATAACATCTCAGAGTCATATATTTGATAATATTACCAAGTCTCATTACAAGCCTTTATATTACAAAAAGTCTTTTTACAATGGCCAAAGGCCTTATTACAGCACGACACAAACACCACACTGGAGTGCCACTGAGGACAGTAGCACTGCACTACAACTATTGCAACGGAAGACTGAAGCGGGAACCACACTACAGGCAGACTTGCGCGCGGACAGGACCCTACTCTTCATCACCATCACCTTAAAAGTCGTACTCTGATTCTTCTTCTGAATGATTGAAGCAAGAGTGAGTACATAAGGTACTCAACAAGTCCTAACACAGGGGTTAAAAGTATGCGAAGGGAGAAAGTCAAGGATAAAGGCTGGGGTGTACACATATCGGCCGAAAAGCCAATTTTTATGTAAAGGTTATTTTGGAAAGCAAATCGGATTTTTGCAAAACTAAGTCAAGTAAGATTTTGATCTTAGTGGGGTTAGTTGGCCCTGGGGGAGATGCATCCATCCCGCCAGTTCCCAAGTTTTAACGCTGGCCGACAATCAGCACACGGCTCCAAACCGGTGGATTCCAAAACATACACGTCAAGGATAACTCACGCAGAAGATCTAATCATTTGTGTGACTATTGCTTTCGCAATTGTCCAATGCCGTAGAACACGGCTATCCGGATAGATTCGACACTCTGCAGAGGTTGTGCATTTTACCCACAAGGTATACCAGCCTTCACCATTGTCATGGTTCAGACTAGCATACTATTGGTCCCGTACCTACTTGGTGTCACCACGGCACCACCACGAAAAATCCACAAACAGGGGCATCTATTCACCATAGGAATAAGGGACACAAGCCATCACCAACCGCCGGACGCTAACGCCAATCTCGTTAGGTCTTCTCCTGGCTTCCGCTGCGACTCCCGCCTCTTGGTGGGTACCGGGTGACACTATAGCAGGGTGTGGTTCCAAACCTTTCCCATACAAGGCATGTGGTTGCACGATGGCTGCTAAGCAAGGCGGCACATGAACCGGTCCTTATACGACCGAACCAGACATCTTTAGTAGCCAATCCTCACGAGGAAAGGCGTCCCAGAGATAGCCTCCCCACTGAGGACTACCTCGCCTGATCCCGCCAAAACATTCCCCACTAGGGTTGCACTTATCATTAAACCACTCATTTTCACTTTTACACACACCACCAAGCACACACACATTTTAACACAAAAACATGTGTAGCAAGATTAATTATATACACAGTGTAATAAAGTCCTAAGCAGCATTTTCATCCAACATATCATTAAAGATTAATGATGTTGGGACTTAGGGTTAACAAGGAGATTAGGGTATAAGCAATATCAAGGCAAGGCAATCAACAATTACTTAGGACATGCTAAGCATTTAAATCATTTATAAATAGTATGCATGTTTATTTGAAAATAAGATCTAAGTAGGATTATTTGCAAACATAGGCGTAATATGGTCAAGGGGGTTAGGACTTGCCTTCAAAGTCTTCTTCCTCTAGCCCTTCTTCGTAGTCGGGGTCCTCGTGCTCTTCCTCGAACGTTTGGTTATCTAACGATCAAAAGTAAATAAGCGAATAAATCTACCGCTTAACAATCAATTAAACAATCATTAAATAACTTAAAATCCAAATAAACAGCAAATAGAGATGGTTTTGGTGTAAATGAAGAGACGAGGGCGTTAGAAGAATTTAGGCGTAAGAATTTCTGGATTTGGAGTTAAGATGAAGTAGTTATGAATTTTTGAATGTAAAAGAAAGGAAATTGATTAGGATTTGATTAACTTAATTAAGTATAATCAATATTCTAATTTTCCAGAGGTGTACAAAGGTTGCAAAGTGGTTAGAAAATAATAATATAGGATTTTTGGGAATTTATTGGGATTTTTCTGCTATTGGACAAGGGCTCGAAATTGATCTCTGTGTACAATCTCGGGTGTACTTAGAAATTTTCAGCCGGGTGTGAGGCTGACATGTGGGCCACTGGGGCCGGTGCACAGTGGGAGTACTGTGCTGTGGACTTGGTCCACGCACGCTGTGGACCGAGGGGCATGTGCCTGCGGCCCACCGTGCGCCGGGCGCACCGCGTGGCGGTGGCGACCCGGTCGTCGCGGGCCCGCGTGCCGACGTGGCTGCCACGTCGGACACCGGCGCGGCGCGACGGAGAGGCAGCTGCGCGCGGCGGCGCATCACCGGCGGCGCGCTAGCGACGAACTGCGGAGGGCGGAAGGCGACGTGGGGCAGACCTACATGCTCTACATGCGATGGCGCGCCTTTCGGGACTTGACGTCGACGAGGGGAAGCGTCGAGGCGGCGGCGCGGGCTCGCCGGAGAGCGGCGGAGCGCCGGAGAGAGAGAGGGGAAAAGGGGTGTGTGTGCGCGAGCGCATGTCCGAGTGGTTGCAGAAGTGCGCGCGAGCGCGGTGGTGCTAAAGGTGAGCTCGGCCTGGCCGGGAAAGGTCCACGGCGGCCGGCGGTGAGATCCAGTGCGGCGGCCATGGCCGGAGCTAGGGGGGTAGCACGCGCGAACAGGAAAAGAGAAGGGTGAGGGGCGCGGAAGAAAGAGGAGGTGATGGTGAAGCTCACGGTGCTGTTGGACGGGCAAATGGGTGACGGGAAGTTGGTCGGCGGTGAGGTCGAACACGGTGGATTAGGGTTGATCGGGGATCTCCTCATACGGGGCACGGCTGCACCAAAGAAGGACACCATGGCGTCAAGCAAAGGACAGAGACATGACGTCGACGAGAGAAGAGGAGCGGGGCTCACCGGAGAAGAGTGGAGAGCTCACCGGAGTTCTCGCCGGACTTGGGCGGAGATTGGGGGAAAGAGCAGTGGAGAGCTCAGGAGTGAGTGGAAATGGCGAATGGGAATAGAGGAGGGAAAGAGGGGAGCTCGAGTTGCTTTATAGGGCCCTAATGGCGGTTCGGAGAGGCGGTTTCGCCGGCGAGATATTTCTCGCCGGACTGGAGCTCGACAAGACGCCCAAAGGCGGTTCACGAGCCACAGAGGACGGCGGTGACGCGCGACGGGCATGGCTGCAGTGCCGGAGACGAGACAGAGCGAGAGAGGGAGCTGCTGTGGCTGACGTCGGAGGGATGGAGCTCGTCGGAGTTCTGGGGCGGCTCAGAAAAAGGCGGAATGGCGCGCTCCTGTGCGACGAGACGGCTCAAGAAGGCGGTGGCGCAGCGCGCATGGCTCACGTGCTCCTCGTGGCTGCTCCTGTGGCGCGGAAACGACGGGACGACGAGGTCCGGCAGGGAGGGATGGGCAGCGGCGAAATACGCGCCGGCCGGAGGTAGAAGACGACGGTGGGACCCACGCGTCAGTGACACAGGAGAGAGGTAGGTGGGCTGGCTCGGGTGGAACTGGGCTGGGGCGCTGCGGCCCACGCGGGGATGAAAAAGAAGAAAAAGCTGGGCAAAAGGAAAGGGGCGGCCCAAATAGATGATAAAGATTTGATCTTTTTGCTGGAATTAAATTTGAATGAATTTTGAATTCATTCAAAAGGGAAGATTCAAACAAACACCTAAACAAGGCCAAGAAAATACAAAAATGCACATGGTGATGTTTGTGCACGTTTTAAAATTCAAAATCTTTGGATTTTGCTACTAACTAAGCTAGCAAATTGATTTTAATTGAAAAGTTTTGAAAAGTTCAAATTTTTAGTGGTTTTTGAAGATCACGAAATCACGGGTCGCTACAGACCTTTGGTGCGTACGTACGACGTGGACCGATGCCTGGTCCGGGAAGCACAGAATCCCTTACGCGCGGTGGACGCGAAACGGCGGCGTTGCTGACCCTGGTAATGGCTCAGAGGGAGTGCGATGACGTCTCCAGGGTTCCGATGGGAGCTGCAGCAACGTACGGTCACCACAACCTTGCGTGTACTATTCAAATCAACAGCTTGCTGCCAGGGGCTCAAAGGCAACGGACATCCCGAGCGTTCACAATACCCATGTGCGATCGACGTAGCAATCGGGTTCTCTCTGCTCATGCATGTGCGTTCATTCCAAGAACGCAAACACGACCGAGCCGTGACAAGCCTACGCAGATTGTTCCACCCTCCTCCTCCTCTTCTTCTTCTCCTCTACAAGAAGATCCTGTAGAGGCTGACCTCCCTCCTCCTGCATGCATGTCACTCACCGCAGGTACAAATGAAACGAGTGGTACAGGAGAAAAGTCTAGTAACGTTTGATCAGTCTGCCACGTATGTCACTCACCGCAGATCCTGTTGTTCCCCGTCGCTGCTGGACCTGTCTGCCACGTACGCCGAACACTCTCCATCATCTCGCTGCATGCATGCGTCGTCGGCGGCCACATGTAAACTCAAGAAATACTGTCTGCTCCGCCGAACCGTATGCAAAGACAGAGACAACTCGACGAAGCCGGCCCGTATAATACATATGCTCGCGAAGACGACTCCAAGTCGTTGCTGAAATGACAAAACGTACAGTTGTTTATTATGCGGATTAGCATGAACTCGGACACATCACAACAATCTGATCATACACTATTCCAAGTAGGAACAGTTCCAGTGACGATTCCGTGGCGTGGTTAGAAGAATCAGAGCACCTGCCCCATTCGCCTTTGATTTTTCAGGGGCCGTTTGAGCTAGTAGTAGTATACTCGGAGCATGTGCATGGGCGCGGCGCCGTGATCGAGTAGTCACGGTTCAAGCAGACAGATGGATGGATGGATGAGAACGTTTAACCCTTGTCATGCTCTCGGAAAATTATTTTGGACCAGTGGACTTATTTTTTGTGGCGTGTGTGGACGGGGAGTGGCAAACGGAATCGAATAACAGCAAGAAAAACAGAGGCCATTTGGCTCGTTGCAGAAGCTGAGACAAACTCAGGCCACTTTTCCTTCCTTCCGGGATCAGTGTGCACGATATCCTTGTGCTCTGACAAAAGTGTGTTGTATGTAAGTACCACCTGGAGCGCGAAGCGGCAGCCCTTCTCCCGGCTGCCGCGCGCCGTACTCACCGATGGTGTTGAATGAATCCGGCGAACGTGGATGGTGTTGCGCGCCCGCAGTCGTCCACGACGCCAGGAAGGGAACCTCCTCCTCCGCGTCGCTGACAACTTCTCTCGACGCTGCCGTCGATCGCTCACGCGCTCACCTGCATGCATGCGCCACGGTCGGTTGATCTGGACTGGTCCACAAGGCTTGATGAGAATTATGGCTTGGCCGATCGACGAGATTTCGATCCGGTCCAGCGAGAATGTGACTAGCTTCTTTCTTCCCTTTGCTGATGCAAGAAGCAAGAGGAACCCGTCGTACGTCCAAGTCCGCCTGCGGGCAACGGACGCCAACGCCTGCCGTACGCGCCCCAAGCAGGCGACCTGCATGCCGCCATCGTCGTCACGGCATCACAGAAGCTCTCGCATCCCAAGCATTCACATGCAACACATCGCAATCGCAACCGGGCGGCATTAACTCACGGTTACTACTAAACAACGGCAACAACACGCCGGCACGACCTTGATTTCTCCTCTCACTCTCTGACTCTCTCAAAAGAACAGTCACAGTAGAAGAACAAGAGAACAATCCACGAGGAAGACGAACTACGAGGGTGACGTGGTGGGGAAGGATACACACATAGATCCTGCAGACAAATGGCGTCCACACTCGAGGCCACGCAAACTAGTTCGTCCCCAGATTTTTATGTCTCATCCCCTCGCCGCGTCAGCGTCCACATGGATCCGACGCCACACGCCACGGATAGACATTGTCATCGGTGTCAGAAAATAACATATAGCGAGGGCGACGAGTGCATTTTGTATGTGCTGCAGACAAGCACGTTGAGCTTTAATTGGGGGCAGCCGTTCTTCCTCCACAGCGCAAGGACTTGGCGCGTACTTTTACATTTAAGTTTGACGAACTGCGTCGAGGAATAATAGTGTGTTGTTCTATGTACGTCAGGATATATACTAGTATATATACCACCTTACATCATCACATCGATGATGCACAGGGGATAGTAGAACAATTCTGGTACGTGTGGCAAAACTCGACTATTCAATATCCACGGTGGGGCCGACGGCGACGCTGATCGACCTGTTTTATCCAAGCAGATGGTACTTGTGCGCGGGGAGGTTCTTCGTCTCCGCACAACTTTGTCTAGAGTTTGGAGATATGATCAAGTGTTGCTTAAGTAGCTACAAAGTTTTCGTTCTTTTGAGGATGGAGATACGCCTGCAACAACAATTATTGGTCGACGTTGTAGGATTTTAGAGGTATATATTGAGTTAGATGATAGATTTCTATTTGTGTTTAGATGTTTTAAACTGTTTTGTAGCAACTCATTTTGGTGTTTGAGATGGGATGTTTTTGGGTGCGTTTAAATTAGCTTTTAGCATGTTTCTAGAAGCAAGTCTCGTATCAGTTTTATGGGTGCGATGCGGATGGTCTGACGGACAATGGCAAACAGACATGACAAGTTAGCGGGGACGGCACTAATTAAGCAGGTGGAACATCCTCTATCTGTACCGTACCAACATGTTGTAATTTCAGGTCGGAAAATGAAAGCGACAGGTAAAACTAATGTCTATCTGCTCAGCATCTACTGTTCTGGTATGACATATACGTGTTGATTGTTTAATATAAACACAAAGAACGAAACTTATCTACAAATCTCTTCTGCATCTCTGTCGATTGTGTCAATCACCTCACTGAAGTTATCCAAAGATGCTAGATTGCCAGGCCATCGTGGCTTATCGTGAATGGAGGAGACGCCGACTGATAGTTGTATGCATAACAACAGTTCGCTGATGATGCGAGCTCAATCGAGCGGGTCCAACGGCAGGCACAGTAAAGTAATCACGGGACAGAGCATCATGAGACTAGGTTTTTTTATGTTGTTTGGATTCGCGCCCACATGGATCCCATATCGTTGGATCCATTTTGTAAAAGTATAACAGAATAATGCAGGTAGGAGTATATATGTGTAGCGACAAATTACACAGCAGGTCCCGGTTCAAGTGCAAAGATCTTTTTGCGATTGCGGTGGGACAGTTTGTGCGTTGATGATCTGAGAGAGTTGATGCTCTTGTTTTCTTAATTAATCGCCCTTGTGTACTTTTCATTGATACTAGTTTTTTTTTTGGTTAGTGATAGTGATGCATGTTATTCCTTGCAACAGTATAAGTTGTGAAGATAACATGATTCTTTGGTTATGACTCCCTTTTATTTCTCTTTGACGAATTCAGTGGGAGTACGCTAGATTGATTGTTTAACGGTGGTTGGGCCCCTCAGATGTTTGCACTACATTTTCAGGTCGTGTTGCTCATCTCCACTTCGCAGAAATGGTTCTAGAAGCAATCAAACAACAAGATGTCCTTTTCTTGTGTGTGCAGCGGCAGCGGCAGCGGCAATGGTTCTGCAGGGAACACATGACAGCAGGCCCTTGCAAGACAAGAAGCATAAACGCTCTCAGTGTTAGCAGTAGCTTTCGCAGCGTCTTAAGCTTCCGTGAAGTTCCGCTCCGCCACTCTTGTTGATTCTCAGTTACGAATTAAGCGAAGGTCAACACCAGAAGTGCATCTTATCTCTAAGTAGAAATGTCTATCAGCAGCGAGTGGTTTCAAAATATCGGGAGCACGTAAACCCAAACTGTTCTCTCTGTAGTTGCTTTACTCCATCTCATCTCTCATCTCGAAACGCCTTTCCCTTTTTATTAGTGGCGCGCGCATGTGTAAGAAACTGTTAGGTTCGGGTGTGGTGGGACTCCCATTGTTTATTTCTTTTGCATCACCATTTGGAAAAGGCACATTGCTTGATGCACTGCTGAACGCTTCTAGAAGCATAGCTCGATCGAGACCCGTCAATCGCATACGCTACGAACACTTTCCGCTTTGGTGGTGCGGGCCAACCTGCTGCTCGTTCTTTTGCTACTTCCACTCAGATCAGCTCGTCGATGGAGAGCGGCTGCTGAAATGCTTCTAGAAGCTAAAGGGGTGTTTGTTTTATAGGGGTCTAAAATTTAGAGGGGTCTAAAAAAAATCTTATTATTTAAAAGTATTAAATAAAGTTTAATTACAAAACTAACTGCAGAACCCCTGGTCTAATTCGCGAGACGAATCTGATGAGGGTAAGCAATCCGTGGTTAGACGATGGTTACTGTAGCAAAACATAGCTTACTTAGGCTCGTTAGATTCGTCTCGTAAAGATGTACCTATCTGTAAAAAAGTTTTATCATTAGACTTTATTTAGTACTAAATTCTTTTTATTTAGAGGCATCTAAAATTTAGCGCTAAAAACAACGAACAGGGCCTAAACCTGGACTGGCTGGATGTCACTAGATTCTGACGTGTGTGGGCCTTTGAAGCGTACGGCGTGGACCAATGCCTGGTCCGAGATCACTTGCGCGCTGAGGACGCGAAGCGGCGATTTGCTATCGTGATTGCTCCACGTGATTAGATCCAGGGTTCCGATCGTCGCTGCAGTAACGGTCACCGCGCGCAACCGCAACACACAGCCCGGCGGCCACTTTCATCGTTATCACGGTTGGCTCGATCCTTCTGCAGGTTCGGAACCTCTCGTCCTATAGTCAGCATGCACGCTGCCAACGCAACGAGCATCCCGCGTGACTCCCTGCTGTGTTCGTTTCTATTAGTAGATCCTAAAGGCCTAAACCTAAACCTTAGGCCCCATAAATTTGGATCAAAAGTTTAGGCCCAGTATATTTTACTCCTGATACAGACAAGGACGTTGAGCTCAGCTGTGGGGGCAGCCGCTTCACAATGCAATGACTTTGCGAATACTTTTACATTTAAGTTTGACCAACGGTGTGCTACTACAAGGGTGTTATGTCAGCAGATAGTACTAGTACTCCTGATGATGCAAAGGGGGTAGAACAATTCTTGTGTGGCAACTCGACCATTCAATATCCATGGCGGGGCCGACGGCCAAGCCGGTTTATCGTTTGGCTACGTTTAAATTTAATTTTTGAGTTGCTTCTAGAAGCAAGTCTCGAGTTCATCGTCAGCTCATATCTGTTTGTGGGTGCGATGCGGATGGTCGATCAGACGGACAGTGGCAACATACATGACAAGTTAGCAGGGGACGGCACTCAGCAGGTGGAACATCCGACCCTCTCAGCACAGTAAAGTGGAGTAGTACATCTTATAGTTAATCATATCAGGTCTGAAAATTGAAAGTGACCGGTTAATCTAATGTCTAATTAACTGCTCAGCGTCTACTAGTTGTCTAATATACTTACTATATGCATAGAAATTTATCTACAAATCTTCTGCACCCCTGTCGAATGTGTCAATTACCCCCCTGAAGACATCCAAAGATGCTAGATTGCTAAGCATGGTGGCTTATCTTAAATGGAGGCGACGCCGACTAATGGTGCATGTATAACAATTCGCTGATGATCGAGCGGGTCCAACGGCAGGCCACATTAACTAATCTCTCGGGACGGAGCATTATGAGTACGTATGAGGTTCAGTTTTTAATGTCGTCTGGATCGCGCCCACATGGATCCCATATCATGGGCTGCATTTTATACATAAAGAACAGAATAAAATTACAGGTATATATAGCGACAAATTACATGCCTGCTCCCATCTCGAGTGCAAGGACTTTTCTGATTGCGGCGGGATAGTTTTTGTTGCCCCCTATCTGAGTTTTGTAATAGCTGTTCTTTTACTAATCGCCTTTGCATTCTGTTCAATGATAGTAGGATTTTTTTTTGGAAAAAGTCCTATTTGCCTCCCTCAACTCTCCTATGGAGTGCAACTTTTACCCTCAACTACAAAACCGGGTAGCCTGACTCCCTGAACTCCTTCTCTCACTTCAGGTTTCCTCCCTGAGCGGTTTTCATAGCGGTTTTGGCTGACTGGGCACTTGTGGGGCCCAAATGTCAGGTGCCACGTCGGCACCGGGCACGCGCCTCGTGCTGACTGTGCACTGGAATAAAAATACACCCCCGCTCAGATTTTTCTTCCTCTCTCCCCACTCCCCGCTCACTCTCTCTTCCTCATCGAACGCGCTCGCGAACCCTAGCTCGGTGGAGGCGGCGGCGCGGATTCAAATCCGTCGTCTTGTCCGACGATAGAGGCGGTGGGATTGACGATTCATGGTGGCCCGTTTGAGGGGAGGCCAGATCTAACGCGACATTTTGAGGTTAGTGTTGTGCGCACATGATTTGGCGGCTGTGGATGCGATGCGGGCAGTTGTGCTTGGATGCGGGAGCGGGAATGGTAGTTTAAGAGGACTTTTTCTTTTTTTAATGGATGCTGGGGCTCACTGATGCTTAGTTTATTACTAGGGATTCGTTTAGTTGGATTAGAAAAAGATGGGGATTAGTTTAGCTATAGGGATTTGTTCTGGGCATTGTTTAAGTGCGCAACTGAAGGCCATGTTATTTGTTGTTGCAGTGATACTACATGGATCCACTTAGCACGCTAGCAGGCAGGTTTCATATCAATGGGGAGTTCATCAACAATCGTCGCAAGTTGCACTACATTGGTGATACTGAAGTGATGAGTTATATTGACCGAGACAAGGTGAGCTACCCTGAGATTGTGGGTCATCTGCGAGACCATATGGAGGTTTCTGAGGGTACCTTGCTGCACTGGTTATTTCCTGGGAAACAATTAAGTGATGGGCTGACAGTGATTTGGGATGACAAGACTTGCCTTGAAATGGCTAACTGCATTTCAGATGGAGGTGTGGCTGAAATATATGTTGAAGTGAGAGGTGGTGACCAAGAGGCAGACAATGAAGTGAGTGATTTTGAGGATGAGATGCTGAACTTATCTGATGGAGAATCTGAGCAAGAGGTAGCTGAGGTTGAGGTGATTCCTGTGAGAAGTGAGACTAGAGATGATGCCCAGAGACAGATTGCTAAGCTGAAGGAGTTTTATTCAAGCCCAACGAAGAAGGGTAAAGAAGTAGCCGTGGCTGACAGTCAAGTTGGAGATAGCCAAGCTGTTGTGACACAAGTTGGTTGCAGCAATGTTGGTGGAGGCCAAGAACCAGTTGACCAAGCTGGAGGAGGCCAAGAGGATGAACACAGTGGTGATGACTCAAGCTCTGACAGTGACTACATGCCAGGTGATGACTGTTCTTCTGAATCTGATGAAGAGGCTGTTCAGATTCTGAAAAAGTTCAGAGAGTTTAAAAGGAGGATGAAAAAGGGGCAAGCAGCTAACCTAGATGATGTGGTTCTTGGCGGTTCAGCAGCTATGCCAGCTGGATTTCAAAACATTGAAGCTGATGGCAATGAGACAGAGTATTTTGACACTGATGATGAGGAGTCTGTTGATGAGCTGGGCAGTGATGGTGAGTTTTGAAGGAAGCCAAGTGGAGTCCCTAGATTCAGGAAAACAAAAGATGTTCCTAAGTTCTGTCTGGGAATGAAATTCAGTTCAAAGAAGGATTTCAAAAAAGCAATTGTTAGATATGCTTTGGCTGAAAGGAAGGTAATCAACTTTATCAAAGATGATCCAAAGAGGGTGAGGGCCAAGTGTGACTGGGAGACTTGTCCTTGGGTGTGCCTGCTATCAGACACCAGCAGAACTGAGAGTTGGCAGATTGTGACTTATAGTGATTTCCACACTTGTCCTCCAAGGAAGGACAACAGGATGGTGACTGCTAGGAGGATAGCTGAGAGGTATGAGAAATTTATCATGGCTAACCCATCTTGGAACCTCCTAGCAATGTAGCAGACTGTCCAGGAAGAGATGTTTGCAAATGTCACTGTCTCCAAACTGAAGAGGGCAAAGGCAATGGTGATGCGGAAAGCTTTGGATGCAACTAAAGGGCAGTACCAGAAGCTATATGACTACCAGTTGGAGCTCCTTAGAAGCAACCCTGGTTCCACAGTCATAGTGCACAAGGTTCCTGATTTGGAGCCGCCCACCTTTCAAAGGATTTATATTTGCCTTGATGCTTTGAAGAAAGGTTTTGTTGCTGGCTGCAGGAAAGTGGTGGGACTGGATGGTTGCTTCTTCAAAGGAGCAACCAATGGTGAGTTGCGATGTGCTATTGGAAGGGATGCAAACAATCAGATGTACCCAATTGCATGGGCAGTAGTGGAAGTTGAAAACAACTCTTCTTGGGACTGGTTCTGTGATTTCTTGTGCAGAGATATAGGAGTTGGTGATGGAAGTGGTTGGGTCTTCATCTCAGATCAGCAGAAGGTATGTGATGTCCTATACTTGTACCATTATTTGTACATCACATTATGGAGCTAACTACTATATACCTATTATGCAGGGAATTCTTGATGCTGTGCAGAAGTGGGCACCACAGGCTGAGCATAGGAACTGTGCTAGGCATATCTATGCAAACAATCAGATGTCACCGTTAGGAATGCTGGCAAAGCTTCTGCGCAGGTGTCTACAAGCTCACCTCTAGTCAAGAAGACCACCACAGCCAAGAAGCCAAGGCCTGGCGGAATGATGCTCCTTCCTCCTTGGGACTCTGCAAAACTGTGATGTTTCAAGCTTTGCAATTCTGAATGTGCTTCCGTCCGTCTGGAACAACTTGTGTGATGTAATATGTGTTATCTTCTAGTGTTTGAACTGGACATGGTGTTTGAACTGTTGTTGTCGTCAATTGATGTTGTCGTGTTTGAACTAAGTTAATGTTGAACTCATGTAATCGTGTAGTGCATGTTGAACTAAGTTTATGTTGAACTATGTTTGTATTCCATGTGTCTGTGTTCATCTAATCACTATCTGTGATCAGGCATGCCAGATTTGCGCGCGTTTTGACAGTTCAGTTCAGTTCCACACAAACAACATGAGACCAAATAACACATACCCACACACTTCATTACGACATAACAACTTAGTTCATTACATGACCACATAGTTGCAGACATCCATCCATTCATCCAGCATTACATAGCACCATCACTAACCAACTGAACGAGACGAACTTCATGCACACTGCCTAACCGAAACGCAGAAACACTGCAACAACAAACAGGACCGCACAAAGAACCCTCATCAGCTTCTTCTCGCGCTCCAGCCTTTCAACCTTGCCCTCAAGGTACTCCTTCTCCCCTTCGAAGCCGTCCAGCCTTGCGTTCTCCTCCTTCAGCTCGTCCACCTTATCTTCCAGCCTCTCAACCTTCTCAACGAGCTCGGCCACGGCTTGCCTCAGAGAAGCCTTCTGCTTCTTCAAAGACCACACGGCATCGCGCAGGTCAATCAGGAGTGTCTGCACAAATGGATGATGCGGGCCCTCGAACCACCCGATGAAGTCGCATCCCCCATCCTGCATTTCAACCACAAAATCCTCAAATCGATCGCAAACTAATCCCTAATCGACCCCAAATCCAACCCAAATAGACCCCAAATCCATCAAATCGACACCGGGAATGGCTTACCCGAGCCTTGAAGCACTTCAGGTACCGGCGACCGGGGTTGTCGTCGCTCCATGAGATCCACATCGCCGCCTTCTTGTTGCACTTGCACTCGATGGGAGGCTCGTACTCCAGGGGCTTCACGCGGTACGGGATGGGCGACGTCCTCCTCTCGTCGTTGCCCAGCAAGGAGCTCAGGGACGAGCTCGAGCTGTCGGCCATGGCGGGAACTACGGTTAGGGTTCACTCTTGGGGGCTTGAGGGCGGGAGAGAGTGAGCGCGAGTAGGGGCGAATGGGGATGGGACCTCCTCCTCGCCCTTTATTCGCGTCACGGGACCGAACAGCTGAGTCAGCACGAGGCGCGTGCCCGGTGCCGACGTGGCACCTGACATTTGGGCCCCACAAGTGCCCAGTCAGCCAAAACCGCTATGAAAACCGCTCAGGGAGGAAACCTGAAGTGAGAGAAGGAGTTCAGGGAGTCAGGCTACCCGGTTTTGTAGTTGAGGGTAAAAGTTGCACTCCATAGGAGAGTTGAGGGAGGCAAATAGGACTTTTTCCTTTTTTTTTTAGTGACAGTGATGTATAGCTTATTCCTTGCATCATTATTAGTTGTGAAGATAATATTTTCTTAGATAAACATGATTCCTTGATAATGATTCCCTTTTCTCTCTCTTTGGATTTTCTGGGCGTTCGCTAGATTGATCGAATAACGGTGCTAGGGGCCTTGGGCCCTCAGATATTTGCACTGTATTTTCAGGGTGTGTTGCTTGTCTCTGCTGCGCACAAATGTTTCTTGAAGCAATAAGATGTGTACTTGTTTTTTTTTTCTTTTTTTTTGGGAGCAGAAATGATTCTGCAGCCTGCAGGCAACCCATGACAGGGGTCATTTTCAAGAGCCAAGACAAGAAGCATAACCGTTCAGCGTGATCAGTAGCTTTTACAGCGTCTTAAGGTGCGTTTGGTAGTTCCAGATTCACTGAGAATCATTAAAGAGAAACGTATTGGGGGATCGAAGGTCTTGATGGGACGAGTCGAAGCCCTCCAATGGTTGATAGAAACGTTCTGGTTCTGGCGAAGCCCTCGAAGGTTGTCGATGCCTTCGAATCACCTCGCGAAGCCCTCTTCGCTCGTCGTCGTTGTCTTCTGGTTGGAACGAAGCCCTCTTTTCTGGTCCGCGATGCCGGACGAAGAGGTTCTTGCTCAGGTTCCCTGCAGTTCAGTTGCGCGAAGCCCTCCTTCTTCCGCGATGCCGGGCGAAGGGGTCGAGTGATTTAAGAGATCGGAATGCGGTGTGAATGAATCCTCCTTTGGCTCGTGGCCCGAAAAACAGATGTCATTACAGGATCATCTCCCTCCATATTTATAAGGGGGAGAGTGATCATATTTACATGTATGCCATTGGCTGTATAAGCACGACTCTTAGTCTGATATTTACAAGTGTGCCCTTGGTTGCTTTAACATGGGTTTTAGGTTGCCTTATATGAATACGGCTTGGCCTTCGCTATCTCCCTTGCCGTGTACCTGTTGCTAGGACCCCATCATTAGCTGTTGGTCTTCGCATGGGTCGGGGAGGGGCTTCGGTGTAGTCCCCAACATTAGCCCTCAATTGGTGATGTGTTATTAGTGTAACTAAAACCAGAAGCAATTTTGTTTATCAATTTATGACTGCCACGTGCGCCTTTCTGACTCATACACGTGTCTTGTCGTTTTCGTTCCGTACTTCTTTTCAGTTCCCGATAATCGCTTCTCTTCTATATATCTTCATCGTAGGCGCGCTGTTTCTTCAACCGTGTACTTTGCGAGTCTTTCTTCCTTTGGCTATTCCAACTCCTTTCGTAGTAGGAGATTCTTTTCCTTCGTTCTTTTTCAAGATGTCTGGTAGCCGAAGGTCTAGTGAAGAGCAAGCTAAGAAGAAGTTGAAAACTCACAAGTCCTCGTCGAAAGACTGCTCCGATAAGGCTATTAGTGAAGCTAATGCTACAGCTTTGAGTGCTGCTGTTCCTTCGGCGAATCAGCCGAAGACTTTGCATTCAGCGAAGCCTTCCTTTGCTTTCAAGCCTCCGGTGATTCGTTCCGCATTAGATTTGTTCTCTATTCCGGAGGATGGTGGTAGCAATTCTTCTGGGTCTAAAGCTCAGTCTGCCCCTAAGAAAGTCGTTTCGAAGGGCTCTTCTTCTGTTGCAAGGGATACTTCTGCTTCTGTGGTTGACGTTCGTGATACCAGTGCCGCTGAGAAGGCCAAGATTCAGGACAAGGCAATCAAGGGCGCTGATTCTGTTCTCGCTAAGTCCGGATCGAAGGCTAAGATCCAGGACAAGACCTGTGTTGATGGTCCTGATGTTCCTCCTGTTGCCCCTGTTCGTAATGAAGGGGTAGCTGAAGCTTCTGTTCAAGGTTATCTCTCATCTCTTAGTGTGGCTGGGCTTCGTCAAATTGCTGATAACCTGAGACCTCTTACAGATCGTTCCCAGGTTCAATTACCTTCGGAGCCAGATGTTGTGCTTCGTGAGCCCCTCAGTCCCTCAGCAGGTGGTGATCTTTTCCTACATTCAGTCTTTGAAGCAATGCTTGGAGAGTTTCTCCCTTTTGACATGACTTTTGATTCAGTCGAAGCTACTGGGGGTTCTTTGACTCTTTGTGACGACGTTCCTTCGAACACCTTCGTCATGAGTGCTAGGGCCGCTGTGCCCTTTGTTGCTGCTGCAGAGAGGCTTCGTTTTCCCCAAGTGGAGAATGAGCTTGTGCTTCAGGGTGGTGATACTCTGTACAAGTCTTTACTGTCTTCGCAGATGAAGGTAAGCAGTTTTAATTTTTGTTTTTTCTCAGTTGCCTGTTTTTCTAACTTCGCTCTTGTTTTCATCAGTCGCTTGCTATTACCCAAGCCTCCCTTCGCCAGTTTAATGAGCTGACTCTGGCAAGGGCTGATCGGGACCGGCTTCGCAAGGATCTCTCAACTCTTGAATCTCAGATCAAGGAGAAAGAAGATGCTCTTGCTCTTAGTGAAAAACGTGTGGTAGATCTCTCTGTTCAGAAGGAAACCCTCGCCAAATCTACTGAAGATTTTAAGGCGAAGGTAGCTTCTCTGGAGAAACAGCTGGAGGATCTTGATTCATCCCTTGCGAAGGCTTTGGAAGCCAACAAGGTCCTTCGCGGAAAAGTTGAAACTGCGGATCAGGAGGCGGTTTCTTTTGCTAAAGCTGAAGAGCTTCGCCTGTCTTCTCTTTGCAGCCATATTCAGGATGCTCTGATCTCAGTTGGAACTACTCCTGATCAGATACCTGAGGATGCTTCGACTGAGCAGCGCCAATCTTGGCTCTCTGTCAACATTCCTTTCGTGGTGAAGGCTTGCAGGGCCTTCTCCACCAATGCTGTTCATCTGGCTATTCGGGACCTCCTCCATTCTCTTGATGTCGAAGGGAGCAATGCTTTGGCGAAGGTTGCTTCTGACGATTTCAAATTTTCAGCTGTTGATTCTACTCCCCGTCCTGTGGTTGAAGCTCTTCTGAAAGTCTTCGGTCATTTTGACAAATCCTTCTGGAACCGTGTGCAGTCTGTCGGTCGTCTGCCTCAGAGTGAGGTATAAACCGTTTATTTTTTCTTCGGGAGAGGGGTTATATCATTCCTTCGAACTTGTGTCTTCTTGAGAATTGTTGTAATATTGTTGTAAACTTTATGTTGCTTTGATTAATTTTTGCTTGGTTTTTGGACCTTAGGCTTCGTCTGATATTTCTTTGAGCGAGTTTGCTACTCCGAAGGCTTCTTCTGACTTGGTTTTGGGGAAGTGTGTTGCTCCAGATTCATCATCTGATGTTTCTCTGAGCGAGTTTGCGACTCCAGAGCCTTCTTCTGGTGGCTTGATTCGCTGTGAGCCTCCGATTGAAGTTTTTAGTTCTCCTTCGAGGATTGATTTATCTAGTGATTCGAGCCCTTTGTCACCTGTTGAGGGAGGTGAAAGTTCTTTTTCTTTTCCCCCTGGTAGCCTTGTGGCAATTGGGAGAGTTTATCGCCCCGAGGCTGATGTTCCCGAAGGGAGTCGGGGTCGGAGCAAACGAAGGCCTCGTGGTCGCTGTCCACGAGGTAGTAGTTCTTCACATCGGGGTGTGGCTAAGAAGAAAAAGGTTGGGGACGTTTTAGATTCGTCTTCCTCCTTCGATGCAGCTTCGCATGTTGAGCGAATGATTTCGTCTGGGATAATAGATCCCGTATTTCAAAGGCCTTATTCTCCTTCGAATGGATATAATTTCGATGAATTTAGTATTGTATGCGAAATGCTTTTAGAATTAGGCCTTGTTGTAAAGCGTGAGCCTGACGATGGCTCTCCTTAATTAATGTCTGTGCTTAATAAAGCTTTTCTTTTGAAGTATTCTTTCGGAGGTCTTTGCCAGAGAGAAGATTTCTTCAATATCATCGAAGCTCTTAATGCTTTTTGCACGATGACCTTGTGTTTCCTTTGAGGAACGTAAGTTTTCATGTTTTCGTTCTTTGATATTTGAACGTTTCATGCGAAGGATCGCGATTTTCTCTTGTACGAAGGTTTCTTTTTGCCTGTACTTGAGTAGATTAAGCTTTCTTTGCTTATCTTTCCCTTCGGCTCTTGTCTGGAGTCTGTGTATCATCCCTTGTGATACATCGATCCAAACTTAGACTACACCAAATACTCAATTGGTGTAACCTTCGGATTCTCTAGGCTTTTGCCTGATATCGTTTTTGAGCTCGAAGCTTCGTTTCTTGAGCCTTGGCTCTTCTACGCCTCCCAGAAAATTGCTCTGGAATTTTTTGAGGGTAAAAAGGTAATTATAAAACTGTGTTACAGTCTTGGAGGGTGCCTCGTTAAAAAACCTTAGACCCTTCGCAGGGCTACCCTCGTGAGGAAAAAGAGTGCACCCCCGCAAGTTTTATGCTTTTACATGTAGGCATCGCGCGTGCTACCGAAGAGATGCTCTTGGTAGACACGACTCAAGCATTTCTGATATGTCCTGGACGAGTTTTCGAGTCCGAAGACCTTGAGTTCTGGGGCCTTTTGCTTCCTTCGGACGAAGTGGACATTCTTCCTCCCAGGTGTTTCGCCATCTTCAATACTTCTTGCTTGGAGTTGGTCTCCGAGGACGCTGATCACAGAGATGGGACCAGGAATCTTCATGCACAGATAGCCCTGATGTATGGCTGCCTCAAACTTATTAATGGACCCCCCTTCCGAAGATTGCATTGTAAGGATAAACAATGTCAACTACATCGAAGGTCACATCTTCAGTTCTTGCGTTATCTCCTTCGCCGAAAGTAACTGGTAGGTTAATTTTTTCCAATGCTTGGATAACCTTTCCAGTGAAGCCGACCAATGGAATTCCTGCAGGTTGCAGCGTTTCATTTTCTAGCTTCATTTTTCTGTATGTAGAGGCGAAGAGGATGTCAGTTGAGCTTCCTCCATCGACAAGTATCATAAGTACATCAAATCCTTTTATATTTGCCTTGATGACTAGTGGATCTGAATGCGGTTGGTCAAGGTTCCTTGCGTCTTCTTTTCCGAAGGTGATGTGGACATGGGACCACTTAGTTTTCACAAACGGAGTCCTTGACGTCACATTATGTACCCTTCGAATGTGTTCTTTCCTTGCCCTTCTTGAATCTAGCTGCTGGGTCGATCCTCCGGAGGTAGCGTTAATTGTTTGTCTTTGAGACGTGTAGCTAGTTTCTGTGCTTCTTCCATTGTTTTGCTGGTTTGTTTCTGGGGGCGGTGGCGGTGCTGCCAGGCTTTGAGGTTGAGAGTAGGCATACTGCTGTGCCTGATACGAAGCTTCTCTTGGATAGTTGATGACATGATTGACAGAGTGCGAAGGGTATGTTGACATTGGGTTCCCTTGAGACCAGTTTTCACGATAGTTACTCGTGTGTCTGATGGCCCTCTTCGCCTCTCTTTCTGCAGTCCATTCTTGTTTGAATTGTTGCAGGTTTCGGCACTGTTTTGTTGTATGGCCTTTTCCTTCGCCATGCAGCTCGCAGTATGGAGCACGAGAACTGCTTCTCTGATTGTTTTCTTTTTTGTCTTCGCCGTCTCTATCTTGGTTGCTTCGCTCTTTCCCCCTTTCATCATCTTTGTTTCTCTTTTCATCGCCCCTTTCTTCTCTGTTTTCGAGGTTGTGTATCCTTCGATTGTTATGATCTTTTGAATTGTCTCTGCTATCGTCGTGCCTTCTGCTTCGACTCGCTTCCTTTTCTTCTTTATACTTCTTCTCGTCTTTGACCAGCTGGGATTGCTTCTTTTCGTCCTCTTTTTTCCTTCGGAATTCATCATCTGATCTCGCGTATTTCTCGAAGGTGTCTAATAGTGCGAAGATGGTTTTGGGTCTCTTTATTGTTAATGCAGAATGGAAAGGGTCAGCCCTCAAGCCTTCCGTTAGTGCATCAATGACTGTCGAAGCCCCTACATCTTTCGCTCTTGATTTTATTTCCATGAACCTCTGCATGTACTCCCTTAAGCCTTCGTCTTGTTTCTGCTTGCATGAAAATAGCCTTCCCTGATGAATTTTGGGTGCTTGGAAGCCCTGGAAGTTGTTTATGAATTCTCTTCTCAACTCGGACCAAGAATTAATCGATCCTGGTTCGAGAGTGGAAAACCATGTCTTCGCTACTCCTTCGACAGCCATGACCAGAGCTTTGGTGTATGTTGAGTTTGTTCCTCCGCCCGATTCTACTGCGGCTTCGAAAGACATGAGGAACTCTCTCGGGCATGTTTTTCCTTGGTACGCCTTTATCTTCGGCATTTTGAAATTGACCGGCCAAGGTTCGCTCTTTAGCTCTTCGCTCAAGGGAGAGTTTTCGTTGTAGATGACGCATGGCTGGCTGTCCTTTCCGGAGCTGCTTACTTCGTACACCATCTTGTGCTCGGTTTGCTTGCGAGGCTTGTGATGTGCGTCTTGTTCTTGCTTCCTCAGGTTTTCCATTTCTTCATTGTATTTGTTTAACTTACTGTCCATTTCGTTGATCTCTTGTTGGGCTTGCACTATTTTCTCGAGCATATCTTTCTTCAGCTTCGCTGTCTTTTCAATGATGGCCAGCTTCTTTTCTCTTTCGACTCTTTCTTGCTCTATTGTGCGAAGCCTTTCGGTTATGTTGCGTGTTTCGTCATCCTCCTGTTGAAAGCTTGCTGCTTGAGATGTCTCAGCGTTGTTTAGTTGCATTGCTTTTAGAGCTTCTTCTTTTCTTGCTGCCTCTTCGGCCCTTGCTATTTCTTCCGCTTTTGCAGCTTTGTCTCGCTCTTCTTGCTCTCTTGCTGTTCTGAGTTCTGCTTCCTTCGCTAGCCTTTCGTTTTCGGCTTCGGCTTCTGCGCGTTGAGTGTCGCTGATGTTTGTTCTCGGCTTTGCCTTAGCCATATTGATCGTGGTCGTGGGTTCAACCCGCGTGACGGCGCCAAATGTTGGGGGATCGAAGGTCTTGATGGGACGAGTCGAAGCCCTCCAACGGTTGATAGAAACGTTCTGGTTCTGGCGAAGCCCTCGAAGGTTGTCGATGCCTTCGAATCACCTCGCGAAGCCCTCTTCGCTCGTCGTCGTTGTCTTCTGGTTGGAGCGAAGCCCTCTTTTCTGGTCCGCGATGCCGGACGAAGAGGTTCTTGCTCAGGTTCCCTGCAGTTCAGTTGCGCGAAGCCCTCCTTCTCCCGCGATGCCGGGCGAAGGGGTCGAGTGATTTAAGAGATCGGAATGCGGTGTGAATGAATCCTCCTTTGGCTCGTGGCCCGAAAAACAGATGTCATTATAGGATCATCTCCCTCCATATTTATAAAGGGGAGAGTGATCATATTTACATGTATGCCATTGGTTGTATAAGCACGACTCTTAGTCTGATATTTAAAAGTGTGCCCTTGGTTGCTTTAACATGGGTTTTAGGTTGCCTTATGTGAATACGGCTTGGCCTTCGCTATCTCCCTTGCCGTGTACCTGTTGCTAGGACCCCATCATTAGCTGTTGGTCTTCGCATGGGTCGGGGAGGGGCTTCGGTGTAGTCCCCAACAAAACGTTTGGCCATCAATCTAAAATCGGTGAACATTTCACAAAATGAAGTAGAATCACTTGAAACACCTATTTAGGTGATTCTCATTCTTAATTAGTTCAAAACAGAGAAACGTTCCAGAGTGATTCAGGCAAAAAAATGTTTCAGATTTTGACCTTTTGGAAGTAATTCAGGTGATTCGAGTGAAAAGCTAAAGTGTTTCATGATCCAAACGGACCCTTGAGCTTGAGTGAAGTTCTGCTCCGCCACTGCTAACACCACTATTGTTGAGTTTCACTCACAAAGCGAAGGTCAACACAAAAATGCATCTTATCTCTAATTAAGTAGAAATTTTGGTTCAAGCTGGAAAATATCAGGAACACGTAAGTGTTGCTTTACATGTCATCTTATCTTTTATCTTTGCAGTTGCTTTACTCCGTCTCATCTCCCATCTCGAAACGCTTTTCCCTTTTAGTGGCGCGCGCGCATTTGTTGTGAACTGTTAGGTTCGGGTGTACTAGTTGGCTCCTTTTGTTTTGTTCTTTTGCGCGACCATTTGGAAAAGGCACATTGCTTGATGCACTGCTGAAACGCTTCTAGAAGCATATGTAGCTCGATCGGAGACCTGGAGACCTGTCACATGCGGCGACGGACTTTTGTGCCCACTCTGACGCTGACTGATAGCGGAGGAAATCTAATTGAGGAGCGCAACGGAGTACTCCTACACTGGACTGGATTCAACAGTCGAGAGATGATCAGACCACGATAGCGACGCCCAGTGGGTTGAGGCGATGTGACGGTGGGAGGCTCGAGTTTCTTGCGGACGGGATGGCCTGCCGGTCGCGATGCGTCGGCGTCAGCTCGGATTTCGGCCGGCCAGTCGGTTCCGTTGCCCAGATTACAGGATTATTCGAGCAGATCGCCATCGATGATGCGTAGCACGTGTAACTGTGGACTTGTAGTAGACGCCATAGGATAGGAGCAAGCAAATCAAGGCATGGGCTCGGACTTTTGAGGTCCCAGAGCCAAGGTGCCGGCGTCTCGGTGCTTTCTTTGCTTTTTCGCAAGCGGAGCGGAGGGGCTTGGCATTCCGCAGGCAGCTCTGCTCTGCTCTGGTATCGAAATTTGCCGGAGAAGGGGACACAATTTATTTACTCAATGATGGAGGAGAACTCTCTGGTTGAGTTAAAGCTGTTTGTCGTGAGCAAGCTCTTTGCCTTGCGTTACACAATCTACATGCACATGCCAAATCCGATCTTAGACGTGCTACAATGAATGAATGAATTGGTTCGGGCCCAGGAGTATCTAATTTTCTCTTTCGATTTCGTTTGCCTTTCTTCTTTACGAGCAGGACAAAAAGTTACACGTCGACCGTCTTGAACCGGACAACTCGATCGATCCATCGATCACGGCGTCGCTCCCGCGCGCGCGCGCACACACACGACACATGTTATACCGAAACGGGCCGTGACAAATCCAAGAGGAAAGGGACAGGTGCTTTTATTCTAACCCCGGAAAAGTCACTGGAACTGTTCTACTAATAATAGTGTGTGGTCACGAACTCAGGATGTGATGTGAACTAATTTATGTAAGCAGCATAAACAAAACAACCGTCATGTCCTTTCAGCGACGACTTGAAGTCTTCGCGAGCATTTTATATATATGCACCGGCGGCTACTTGTCTAGTTGTCTTTGTCTTCGCATAAGTATACACAGTGAATGTATATGTGGTGCACGACGGTGTCTTGAGATCCACGTGGACGCCCGGCGACGTAGCATGATGGAAAATGTTCGGCGTGACAGGCACAGTAGAGACCGAAAATAACAGGAGGTGGCCAGGCACCCAAGGATTTGATCGATCTTCTTGCAGGGGAAGAACAAAGGAGGTGGAACCTAGGAGTAGTACCGTACGTAGGCTAGTCACTGCTCGGGAATTGGGAGTGACCTTTTGCGCGTTGTGCTCGCCTTGTGATGCGAACGCGCAGGATGCTCGGAACCGCGACCGCCACGAGAGGCTCCAAACCTGCAGAACGAGCCAACCCCGCTAACGATGAACGCGGCCGCGGCGGAGGCTGCCCGCGGTGACCGTTACTGCAGTGACCGCGACGAATTGTCAGGAATAGAAACGTCCTCGATTCGCTTCCACTGCACGTAAATGATCAAATCCCGTCATTCTTCTCGATCGGACCAGCTGGGCATCGGTCCACGTCGGCCGTACGCACCAAAGGCACACACACACAAGGCAGAATCTAGTGACACACCCGTTCCAGCTTATAGCTTCTAGAAGCATTTCAGCAGCCGGGGATGAGTGTGGCAGAGTGAGTACTACTGCTGGCAGAAGAAGGAGCACGAGACCCGCACACCACAAAAGCGGAAAGTGTTGTTAACGTATGGGACATGTAAAGCAACCAGCCAACAGATAGTCGATGATCGGAATGGTGACATGGAAAGCAGAAACAATGATCCCCCCTGAGGACCTGACCGATGATACTCCAATCTGATCGCCATAAGAAAAGAGGACTTTTACAGTAGACCATGATACCGGCGAGTTAGAAGTATTATGGATGTAATCTAACCGTTCATTTGATTGTGCACTATTGTAATTACCCACTAATTTGCGTCCTTGTTAATAACAAAACCCTTAGGGTAATTAGGCCATGGATAGTAGGGGAAAAAAAAGAAGAAGAAACGAATCGTGTGGTCACGCGTAAATAGAGGAGCCACCGCAACTTTCTTCTCCTGGACGCGTGCGGCCGCCGCCGCCGCCGCCCGACACCCTACGGCAAGCCGTCGATTGCCCTTGCACCATTGGCAGAGTGGATCCTCGCCGGCGACGTGCTCCGTCCAGCCCGCAAAGCATCTCCCTTCCCCATCTATCCACGTCCAGCGTGAATGTACGAAACAAGAAGATCAACGGAATGAAGGGCGAGGCAACGAATCTGGTTCACACCAGCGATCTGCCTGCCATCGCAATCAGGAACTAAGATGGACGTGTTTTGCGAAACAAATGAATTAAAGCAGAGTTGTTGCCAACTTGCAGTCAAACTAACAGAAACAGAGTTGCTAACTTCTCAAATGAGATCAACTGAACAATTAATTGACATTTTATCGAAGTTCAATGCACTGAACTCGTGGGCCGTGGCCGTTTCCTCCACAAGAAATTGCTGCTAGTAATGGCAAGCACATAATAACATTTTGATGTCATCCACGAACATGCTGTAAAGCGGCATCCAGAGCTCGTGGCGCTCCTTGTGCGTGATGGCGAGGGCGTCCTCGCTGGCCTGTAGTTCCAGATCGACGTTTCGTGGCCGCCGCCAAATTCCGGAGTAGTCGGAACAACGGAGTGAGGACTTGCATCGGTTTCGCTCGTCCGCCGCCGCCGCCGGCGGATCCGTTGGCCCGATCATGACGATGCGGAGGGCGATGGGCACTCGTTGTTGGTTAGAAGAAAAAGAACGATTCATTCTAGCTATCATCTTTCTTTTTCCGATAATACCCATGATACCGGACCATGATACTTATAATACCATTAGATAGTAAAGGTATCATGATTAAGATCTGAACCGTTAGATGGAGGAAATGAATGATGTGTATTTATTTGGGTCTACTGTAAAAGGGCTCAATCGAAAAGGGAGGGTTACTGTAAGAAAAATAGAGGTCACCCGTCGAGGCGCGTGGAGGGGGTGTAGGACGTGTAGTCATCATAGGACGTGTAGTCGTGTCTTAGTTTGTGTAATTTTTTTTCTTTTTAATGAAAAACGTGCGAATCCGAAAAAAAAGAGCCTTTGGATCTCGAGCTGGAAAAGTGCCGTCAAATTAAAAGTTAAATCACAACAAATCAGCGTGTTTGCTTGCTTTCCAATGATGTTGGAGCCACCGTCCCGGCCAGACCCATTCGACGCAGCGCGTGCACTTCCCGTATACAAGGACGTCGGTCGGAGAATCTGTCAGACGAAAAGAAGGACGTAGCCATTGCGCGTTGCATGCACCACGAGCAGGACGAATCGAGAAACATGGATGATGCCCCGCGGGCGGCCATATATGTACGATAAACTTGTCGGAGAATTCATTTCGTTCCAGAAGAAGCTCCTGTTTCTTGTCGTCACGAGTTCAACTCAGGTCAACCATATGCTCCGAATGTTCTTTGTTTAATGCTTTTTCCCCGTGATATACGTACGCACCGACTGTTCTTTGTTCCCATGAGCCGCACACGGGAATCATATCGGAAGGCGTGTATTAACGGGATCATTATTCCAACCATTTTTAAACACGCGCGCGGGCGGGCACCAGGCAGGAATCTCGTCTCGTCCGGAAAAGAAGCAGGGGCGCCGCGCATGGACAACTCAACACGTACGAGTGTCGATCGGGTCACACGCAAGCTGGTGGCACCGGCGGAACGAGCTGGTCCCGTCCAAGTGGAAAACCAACAGATCACGCCTAAAATGATCGTGCCTTGCCGACTCGTCGTCTTCTTCTAGCAAATAACTCGATTCGAATTTCGAAATGAGATATACTACCAGGTTTGCCTGACACGTGCATGTAACCTAACGAGAAGCTTGCCAACTTTGTGGCGGTCTCCCCGTCGTTGACCGCGGAAGGAAAACAGATGGAGGAACGCAGCCTAATTAGCTTGGCCACGCGCGTCGTCCAGGCCGCCACGGCTCTCCACGATTGACCACGACGGCCACAGGTGCAGCGGAGCGGGCTAAGGCACCACGTGCTACAACGAAACACAGGCGGCGAACGGTGATGGATCATGCATGTCTAGTTCACAGTGTCTGTCACCCTCAACCGTACCGCGAAACGGTTCTAGAAGCAAGATGATTTTGTTTGCCGGTGCGCATGAGAAAAATGTGTGTAGCATGAAAAATGGTGATGACTAGCAAGGACGTCAACAGGCACAAATGCTTCTCCACCACAGCCGGAAAGGTAAAATGAAAGGCCATGGAAATGAAGGCTTGTTGGTCTCCCAGTCCTGCTCGTTCACCACAATCTGCCGGATCTGCTTTGCAAGCAGGTAAGCAGGTCGTTGGGGCTACAAATTAAACGATGTTGATACTAGTACGTTGCTTTACATCTCACATGCATACGACGCCACTCAAGGAGTATGTTTTTGTTAGCCCTAGCTGCCGGGCGAATCCGTTTCATTAATTCGTCACTGGTGTGAGGCCTCGCGTGTTAATAATCCGACACCATGAACGAGAAGAATCCAGTAGTACATGATACGAGTATGTGCTGCTCTATCCGTATCTGCCGAAATGCTTCTAGAAGCGGATCCAAAGCGCGACGTACGGGAGTGTGCTTTTGTGCCAGCTTCGATTCGATGTGGACTGGCGGAGTCGTCAAGAGCGCGCGCGCACCGCACACTTTTTCTCGAACAACTTCGATCGATCGGGCGCGGCGCGGCGCACACATATCCAGCATGGACAGCGTTTTGGCTTTGGCGCGCAAGGGGTCTGAGTGAGTTTTGCCTCGGTTCGATCGTGCGTGCAACCATACAAAATGATTTTGTACAAGCTAGCAGCTGCTATGTTGCAATTGTCAATTTAGTAAAGGACGTCAACCGTGCCAGCTTGTCATTGCTGTCTCTCGATCATACTGTATTTTACTCTGGTTCTACACGGTTTGGTTCGCTAGCATGCATGACCTGCAGCACACGGCAAGGCAATGGAAGCCCCGCGGAATCGCAAGGCGCCGCGCGCCTCGACATGTTTTTAAATTCAACTTGCTTAATTTAGAGGACGGCCATGCAGGCTCTGGTTGGCGCGCGTGTTTGTTGCGCCCCCGCCGATTCACGAGAGAATCCACCGTTTTCGCCCGCAGAAACGAGAACAAAGAAAAAGGAGGAAGCTTAATTGTGGGCACGTCGTGGTATGTCGTTGGAAAAATTACACTTGCCTTTTCTTCTAGCTCAGCTAATTGCAATGTAAGAATAAACAATTCGATGTTGTTGTTGTCTGCCAATGTGCAATGAAAAAGGTACGGAATGTTCGAGGAAGAGGAGGGAGCTCCGTTGCACGTACCATTGGTTTTTCGAAACAAGGGGTAAAAAGGTGGCACCAAACGTGCAAGTGAAGCACACGCACAAATTAAAGATGGGCGTCACAAACTTGAACCAGATGAGTTGGTAAGTTGTTGTACATACCACACATGATGCATGAAAGAGTTTGTGCATACTTTCGCCAGGCTACATACTTGTACGAGCATGATAAACAAATCGATCAATGTTGAGAGGGCGATCGATCGTGTGCCACAAGTCTTTTTTTTTTTTTTTGAGCGATTCGGGGGGAGAATTCCCCACCTACTTTTCATTCGGAAGCGCGAGAGGCGCGATGAGTTTGTTACAAGTGCTACGGCGAGCACTGAATTACACAACTGCTGGATTAGGAGAGATAGAGGGGGGGATCAGAGTGTACAACATGAGGGGAGATACATCGTATGGCAGCAGCCTGAACACACACACACACACACGTAGTACATTAGCTGATCTGCTGGAGCGATGAGCGAAGATGTGCAGTCCAAACATCAAAGCTGCTGCGGGCATCAGGCGACTTATACCGGTGTCGCCATAAGCCGAGGTCGGCAATCACATTGCGGATGATCGCCGTGGCATCGTCGTCTAGTGCGTTGAAGATCTTGTTGTTCCGCCCGGTCCATATGCGCCATAGGAGGGCCAGTAGGACGTCCGGCCAGACCTGTGGAGGCAAGTGTGGGGGGTGTCGCGCTCGCCACGGGTCTGTGATGAAGGAGGGTGAGATGTCGATGTCGAGCGCAGCCCAGGTCGCGGCTGCCGGGGGGCAAGTGTAGAAGAGGTGGTAGCTGTCCTCCAGAACGCCCGTGCATCTGGGGCAAACGTTCTCCTCCGGTGTGATGATGTTCCTGTAAGCAAGATTAGCCCTAGTGCTAAGCCTATCACTACAAAACACCCAGGCAAAGAATTTAATTTTGGTGGGAAGCTTGGTCGACCAGATGGTAACACCGTTGGAGTCGTCAGCACCGGTCTCAGTGAGGCACCTGTACGCTGCATGAGAGGAAAACAAGGGTGATCCCCAAATAAAAATACGAACGTTTGGCTCATTATCCAAAGTAACCATTGCAATTTTGTCCCGCAAAGTGGCAAGCTCGGTCTCAGCGGCTCGGGAGAGGCGGGGGCGCAGAGGGAGCTAAAAAGTGGGAAGGAGGGTGGCTGCAACAGACTTGTTAGTACGAGTGACATGGGAGAAGAGGGCGGGGAAGGCGTCGCAGAGGGGGCCGATGTCTAACCAATCGTCGAACCAGAAGGAAGTGGAGGTACCGTTGTGGACTTCAACACGCGTTAGCGAGCGGTATCGAGAGAGTTCGGCGTCGACAATACGGCCTAGGAAGGAGTCGGTCGGAAGGTCGCTACCGAGGTCATGGCGGAGATCACGAAGGAGCCAGTCCCGCCAAGGCGCGTCATCCCCGTTGAAAATTTTATGGACGAATTTCAGAAGGAGGCAGTGGTTTTGTGTTTCCAGGTCCTTAACCCCAAGCCCCCTTCGATCTTAGCGAGGGTGACACGGTCCCATGCGACAAGGCAGCGCGCACCAGAGCACTTGTCCTCACCGGTCCAGAGGAAAACCCTGCGCCAGCGTTCGATGGCTGCTACAGTTGTTTTGGGGACTAGGGTTGAGCACATGTGGTAGATGGGGAGGCTGCTCAGGACAGCATTGGTAAGTTGGAGGCGACCACCAGATGAGAGCAGCCTGCCTTTCCACCCCGCTAGATATTTGTCAGTTTTAGCAACTAGCGGCTGGAAATCCGCGACATGGAGGCGAGTTGGGGACAGAGGTAGTCCAAGGTCGGGTTGTGGGAAGGTGGAGACGGCACAGCCGAGACCTTGGGCCAAGATGGCCGCTTGAGCGTCATCGACGTGGATGGTGACAAAAGTGGATTTGTGGTAGTTTATGATGAGTCCCGTAGCCTCTGCGAACTCATCGAGGAGGCGCCGGAGGAGGACGACTCCATTAAGGTCAGCGCGGAGCAGAATAAGGGTGTCGTCAGCGTACTGAAGGATGGGGCAAGGTAGGGAATCACAACATGGGTGTTGGATGTGTTCGAGGTTGGCAGGGCGGTGGATGAGCCGACGGAGGACGTCAGCTACTATGATGAAGAGGTACGGGGAGAGAGGATCTCCTTGCCGGAGCCCTTGGGCACAGGAGAACCATTTCCCAGGGGTGCCATTCAGAAGAATGGTAGTCTTACCAGCGGTTAGAAGGGAGTTCACCCAGAACCGCCAGTTGTCGTCGAACCCTCGAGCAGCTAAGATTTTGTCTAGACTGACCCAATTTACGGAGTCGAAGGCTTTACGGAAATCCAGCTTGAGGACGACGGTCGGACGCTTACGGAGGTGGTAACAACTAAGGAGCTCGGCCGCGTAGACGTAGTTCTCGGCGATGCAGTGCCCTTTGATGAAGCCAGTTTGGTCGGGGCTGACGAGGTCCTCAATGTGGGGCTGGAGCCGGTGAACAAGCACCTTGGCAAGGCCCTTAACAGGGCACCCCTGAAGAGAGATGGGCCGAAAGGCATCCGGGGATTTGGAGCTGTGCATACCACACATGACGCATCCCTTAACAAGTCTTTGGAATAAACTGATGAGTTGATAAGTTGCTGTGCATACCACACATGGCGCATCTCGAAACCTTTGACTGTGTCCCTTTGTCCGGCGCGCGCGCATCTGGTTTCCATTTCCCTGTGGTGTGATGGTGGCGGGCCCCGGCGCGTGTGTTTGTTTGTTTGTTTGTTTGTTTGTGCTCCACCGCCACCGGGCATGCAAGATGTGCCGAACAGCTTCTAGAAGCAGAACATATGGAAAAGGAAGACAGACGTGGATTTGGAGCTGACGACTTTGCACCAGCTCAGATGCGGACGGACGAGTCAAAACTCGAAGAAAAAAAAAGGCTCCTCAGCAAGAAAGAGTGGCGCGGCGAGTGAACTTTGCAAGGCGCTAATAAAAGAGCAAATTCCTTATTTACCATCAAAATTTTAACTTTTTTTTTATTTGCCATCGAAATTATGGCATTCCTTTATTTGCCATCGGATCAAAATTCATTTCCTCTATTTGCCACTCCAGTCACTTTGGCTAATAGAAAATTTTACTCGCGTCATAACAATGTTCATGCCATGGTACAAAAATAGGTTTCTCTCAATGTGTACTTTATGCCAAAAAAAAGTTTCAAATTTTTCAGATGAAAATTTAAGGTGATTTTACATAAAAATAAAATATTGCCTCTAATATTCATCTGAAAATTTTAAATTTTTCTTTGCATATGTTATACACCGCGACGACTCCATTTCGCTGCTGCAGCACGAATAACGCAGCACGGAAGCAAGATAATCTAACCATCAAAGTGATTAAAGTGGCATATAAAAGAGGTAAATTTTGATCCGATGGCAAATAAGAAAAATGCATAATTTCGATGGCAAATAAGGAAAGAGTTAAAGTTTCGATGGCAAATAAGAAATTTGCTCCTAATAAAAGCACACGCGGCCTGTCCACGTCGTGCTTGCTCCGTCCGATCAGAGGTCGACGCTTGCCATCAGTCCCTGGTACGCTAAACGTTAGGCTGGGGGCCGACGCTCGGAATCATCTCGTTTGACGACTTTTCGACCGTTGGGCAACGGCCAGTGGGCAAGCTCCCACATTTACCCACGCGGTCGCCGGCAGGCAGCGGCAGGCCAGCTACGGCGGCGCGCTCGCTGCTTAATTGGAGGGATCCCCGGACCGTTCCTACGCTTGTAGCAACTGATTCATCGTCACGACGCGGCCCGGCTCACCATGATACTTCTTGTTGCGTGGCGCGTGCCGTGCGTGGCGTGCTTCTTCATCTCCGGCCGCTTCCTCGTCGTGCCCGTCGACGTACGCGTATGTGGAGCCGTTGACCTGGCCGCCTAACCAACGACGACGAGAGAACCAACTATTACTTCCTCCGATCAAGAAGATGCTGCCGTTACGTGCGCTTATGATATTTATTTAGGTCAACTAGTACTATACGGTTCCGGTACGCCCGGGCCGGGATTGCACGAGCTGCACGCGCCATTGGAGCTCCCACGCAACCAAATATTTTTTAGGCCGGGCGCTCGCTCCAACATATTCTCAATTCTCAAGTTGCTTCCGATGCAACCAATATCTTTGATTCTGTAAAAAATCGCACTTGTATAACAATAAGGCCATGGCGACCGCGCTTATGAAATTTTTGGTCAACCGTGCCCGGCTGTCTTTTGGTTCCATCCGCGCCCCATACCATGCATTCGGTTCGGGTGTTTTGCATGAGCTGTGCGCACACGGCATTGGACCTCAGGCTGCTTTCCTATACGACGGATGAATACATGCCACCCACGGCGAGAACTGGCACAAGACACGCAAAAAAAGAAAAATAAAGAGACACGAAGGAACAGATCAAGACATGCATGTGGAACACAAATTCGCAATGCATAAAAGCATACAGGTGGTGTATGTGCTAAAGGTACCACGGCTGCCGTGTTTCGGTCTTAGTTTATTGCAGTGCAAGGATATGTAACAATCCAAACGTTCTTTTTTCTTGTAACGTGCAAATTCCTGGCAAACTGACCATAACTCTGACTTCCTACGATTAAAGAGGACTGGCCAAATGGTTGTGTACAAGGCTTGCCTATCGCTAAAAATCGTTTGTTAGCATTAGTTATGCATCCTCATGCGCACCATGTGAACGGTGATGGAAATGGGATCATTTTTTTAGTTTCATTTAATCTTTGAATAAATGATAGACAAAGGTAACCAAAAAAAAAAAAAAGCAAACTAGACAAGCCTACACAAGATCCAGACAATCGTTTATTATCATGTCAATAAAGATAGCAAAATCTGCCATACTGTCAAATATTATTTGACTAATATAGATCATGATATATATTAGCTAGTATGGAACACATGGTTAATTTGAGAGATGATAGCGTACTGATCCTCAGAGTCGTCTTTGTGGTGGTAGATGAAATGGTTTTCGGCGCAGTAAAGATAGGGTGCATCAAGTCGTGGTGCGGGGTCGATGAAGAATTCGACAAGTCTAGGAATCCATCAAGTTGTCGCATATACAACACTTCTAAAAAGTTTTTCTTATTCGCTCTCTCCAAGCGCATGACCTTGCTGATGTTGATTTTGCAATCATTCTTCTTGTTTATTAGCTTGTATATATCATGTGGTCATCCATGGTTATGTCCTCATCTACCTATACTTGTGCATTAATGTTTTTGATGATGATAATGCTGAGAGCCTGAGATAGTACATGTGAAGACGTATGTAGGTTTGTTACTTCCTTAGATCTTTAATTAATGATGTTAGAGCAGATTTGTTTTAAGCTTCTATCAACAAGAATTTGAAACCAGAAGGAGTATCATTGAAGTTTTGGTTGTAATAAACTCATAATGGACGACAAAGGTATAAATTCGTTGAATCTCGGCTCATAACCAATCTCTTTCCCCATTGTCTTGGCTTCTAGAAGCTAGTTGCTCGTTTGCAAAAAGCTGAAGCTTTCTTGTCACCACGGTATCAGCAGTAAGCTACATCCGTCTCACACCAGCAGGATTAATGAAGCACCGACCGTGACGCTGACTGCGTACTACGTGGCGGCCGTATCCATCCATCCTGCCTCGACGAATTCCCGGGCGCCGCCTCTCGCCCCGTTCCGTTCCGATCCGATGAGACTAATCAAATGGCTCCTTGCTGCCACGCTTCTGCCCTGCTCTGTATTCGCTGCAAACAGCATAGCAGCGCGCAACGCCAGTTTTACGATGCCGCGAGCTGATGTTGCAGCCAAGGACGTGGTTCGCGGCGTGGAACTGCAGCGAACAGTCGTATTAGCCGTCCAACTGCTCAGCCGCATCTAAGCCTGAGAATGGGTTGAAATCTGCCCCATATCCAACCCAAACCAAAGTCATTTAACTTATTTTTTCAATCCAACCCAATCCAAACCACTACTTCCTCAACCCAACCCACCCCGCCTCAATCATACTAATGCACCCACTCAACCCATAAAATAGGTTTAACCTATGGGTTTGCTATGGGTTCATGCCAATGAGTTTATGAGTAGTTTCACTTATATATGTTAGATGTTGGTTTTAACACTAGATCCAAACATATCCACTTATATATGGGACCCACAAGTTGATATACGCTTATAAATTTGTACAAAGTAGTTGGCCATAATACAGAGTCATCTCGAAAAATTTCGGTTGATTTCGACAAAATTTTTAGGTGTGAACGCGAAGTTTTAGATCTAGGGTCCGGCTCTTGACGTGGGTCCCATATATAGATATAGCCATACTGATTTGCATATAGTAGCTAAACGTCATTTTGAGTCACCTCTAAAAATTTCAGTTGATTTTGACAAAAAATTTAGGTGTGAACGCGAAATTTTAGTTTTAAGGTCCGACTTTTGACGTGGGTCCCACATATAGATATAGCCATACTGATTTTCACATAGTAGCTAACCGTCATTCTGAGTCATTTTTAAAAATTTCAGTTGATTTCGACAAAAAATTTAGGTGTGAACGCGAAGTTTTAGTTTTAAGGTCCGGGTCTTGACGTGAGTCCCACATATTGATATAGTCATACTGATTTGTACAGAGTAACTAACCATCATGCTTAGTAAGTTTAAACAAATTTCAGTCGATTTCAACGAAAAATTAATGTGTGAACACGAAGTTTTTAATTTTAGGGTCCAACTTTTGACGAAGGTCTTACATAAAGCTAGAACCCATTCGGGGAACCAGGCTTCTAACTATGGATTGTAACCTTTTTCGTCCAAACCATTTGCACCCAAACCAAACTAAACCCAATCCAATATACGGTGTCGCCAAACTAAACCAACCCATTTAGCTATATCAACCCATTTGTTCCCAACCAAAATCAACCCAAAAAAGAACCAAACCATTCAAACCGGTTGCAAACCAAACCATTCTCAGCCTTAGATGAGAGCAGCCGGCCGGGCCGGGCGCCAGCCATGTCGCCGTCGCCGTCGTCCAAATCACTGTGCCGCTATTAGGACTCTGCTCTGCTTCGATTTGTTCGCTGGATTGAACCCGTCAGTCGGCTGGCCGTCGCTGTGGCGGCTGGTAATTGGGTTCGGCACCGTAGTACGTAATGGCGCGACGACTCTGCACGGTTTTTTTTTCTTAATCCGTCACAAGTCGATGTTGCAATTTGCAGCTTGCAAGTGGTCGGGAACGGGAGCTATTTTGTCACGGGGTCTGATCTGAACAGAGATTTTTTTTTCCTACCACTTGTTGGTACTTTTTCCGGCGCTCAAGAAACGCTGGAGGTCGACATGAGATTCCCCCCCTGTCGACGAGCTTGTGTTGCATGAGCACGAAGATGATGCATGGCTGATCAACTTGCATCATTAGTACCAACAATCAACTGATTTTTATGAAATTCCTGTACAATTTTTGTAAAAATCTTACGTTTCAAAGGGGCCTATATGATCACTAAGGAATAGTTGGGCATCAAGGCTAGTGCCGAGGAGATATCTGATGAGTGATGAACATGTTTGCGGCTGGGCCATCAGATCGGATCTGAGCACATAGGAAAAAGGTTCCGTGTTCCGGCCATGCAAGCAACAATCACTCTACTCTACTCCTAGTAACATGCGGCTACAGGTGGTGCTGCCGGGAATTCTGGAAGCCATGCCACATGAGGAAGAACGTAGTACTAGTACAGTAGCCCCGGACTCTATAAACGTTCGCACGAGCGTGGACGTGGGCGACAGCGAGGCGGCAACGACAAAGCCGCAGGAAAGCAAAGCAAGACGACAAGCAGCTGGTGATGGTACTACTGTCACACGACACAAGATAGCTTCTAGAAGCACGCCGCTCTCACTCCCCGGTCGAGATCACGCCCTTGGCATGGATGGACACGGAGCCCGCCGCCGCTGCCTGCCTCCTTTTGAGCTGGAAACGCGAGCCGAGTCAGCAGCACCGCACCGGCGCCCTGCCAAACTTGAGCATCGGTGAGTCATGGTACTGTTGCTTGGGATCCACGAACACCGCACCTGCGCATGCTCCCCACAACATGGGCCACACCACATGGATTAGGAGGACCAAAAATAAAAGTGCTCTCGTCTCGTGTCCTCGGAGGTTCGGATGCCGTGCGCATCAACAGCGAGAGTGGCCCATCTGATGAGAATGATCACCGATCGACACACACATACTAGTCCAGTGTGCTTTATCAAGCAGCTGGCCAGCCGACCCGATGGCGACGGCGACGCTTCTCCCTCCACATCACTCATCCTCTCACATGGTCCCCGGCCCCATTCCTCATCGTCCTTATCCTAATCCCCGTAAGTTCCCTTGTCCCCAGCGCTCTCCAGCTGCTGATTCGGAAAAACGGATAACGTAAGATCAAAAAAAAAAAAAAAAAAACGGATAACGCCGCCGGATAGATTCACAGACTCACCTGTCATCTTCCGTGGATTGACTCACTCCATCCATCGTTAACCTGGAGGTGGTGACTCCTCAGGTGAGGCGCACCGAGCGCAACGGATGGCCACGGCAGCCCCCATCTCTCTGTGGAAAAACCCGCACCTATGTTCCCCCCTCTTGTGTCGCTTGGCGGCTGGAGTCCCGTGTTTTTCTCCCTTGTGTCTGGAGCTCAGTCAGGGCGCAGCAGCACGCAAGCAAGTTGGATGGAGCCAGAAAAAAAGAGAAGAAGAAGAGGGAAAGGCGTTTTACCACGTGGTCAAAAAAGTAATTAACGCACGAGATAAGGTTTAACTATTGCGGCGTGTTGTGCTGGTCCGCGACAGCATCTTTCTGGCATATCCTTTTCTTTTTCTTTCCTTTTTCCCGCTCCTTCACCGCCTTATCTTATTACATGGAGATAAGATTCAACTGAATGATACTAGACGATGCTGATGAATCTTTCGCGGTGACTTGGCTTGGGGGCCAATCAACCTCTCCTTCCATGATGATTCAATATTGTTTTCTAGATGATGCCTCGAGTGAGGAAATATTGTTTTCAGATGATGTATGGCGTGAGCAAATAGATCGCGCCGGGATTCCCGAAGGCTCGACGATGCCGGGTCTTCCGATCTCGATCCAGAGCGCGTACAAGTTTACCTTGCATCAACGAGGCAGGGGCACGGTGCCCTCGTTGATCATCCGGCATCCGCACGATTCTACGGTCAATTACCTTGCTTCACGGGTGACTTGAGCCGCGGCTTCGTGGTTTTTTTTTCTTCTTCGCCTTCTTACCTCCTGGCTCATCAAGGCTCATTCATACGCCGTCAAAACCCCATACCTCATGTTTCAGAGAAGAAAAAGAAACCTACTTATTTCACAGGAACGGCATGTACAACGGAGATACCAAAGACTTGTATCACAAGCAAGCAACGAACGCACGAGACAATATCCTGCGATACCTTGCTCTTATCATCGTTCGCATTAAATCTTATCCAGATTCGTCATGGGCTGCGCCGTGCTGGACGGTGCTGATCTCACGCAACAGGAAAAAGTCTTCCTCTTTTGGCCGTTAATAACAGATTTGGCGGGCACCCATGGTTTGGCACTGACAGGTCAACGTCACCCCGGGTTGTATTGTAGGCAGCGTCGAGTGATCACTGATCAAAGACACCGTGAAAAAGTTTTTTTTTTTCACAGCTAGCTCTGGTTAGTTTTGTGCTGATCTACAAAATCACTACCACTCGTTCTTCTAGAGACACGCAGACAGATAGATAATACAACCATTATTGCAAGCAGGGTACTACTACTTATCAGTTTATTTTGTAGTAGCAAGAAAAGGTGCGAGCGTTTTTTCTTTTTTTTTTTCCTTTTGTTCACAAAAGCTGCAAGCTTTTCCATGATGGAGCGCATATTAAATCCGGCACAAACCGCCAAGCTTTCGAATCACCGCTCGCACAACTTGCAATTTTTTTTCTCGGCTTGGCTGTGCTGCTCGGTCCAATCATTGAGCGCCACGTAAAGCAGCCTGGCTTCTATTTAATCCCGCTCCTCGCGAGTGTGAGATCGCATCCCTTCACATTTCTTCTTCCCCATCCATCCCAGGAGGAAAAGAGAGCGAGAGATAGAGAAGCAAGCAAAGGAAGAACAGAGAGAGAGAGAGATGAGGAGCCCGAGCAGAGGCCGCAGCGGCATGGACCCGCACGTGGAGCTGATCCCTGGCCTCCCCGACGACGTGGCCGTGGACTGCCTGGCCCGCGTCCCGCACGCCTCCCACCGCGCGCTCCGCCGCGTCTGCCGCGGCTGGCGCCGCGCCGCCGCCGCGCCGTCGTTCGCCTCCGCCCGCGTCGAGGCCGGCGCCGCCGAGGACCTGGTCTACCTGCTCCAGTTCGGCAACCCGTCTGCAGCGACGGCCGACGACGACGAGGGCCCGAAGGAGGACGGCGACGCGCCGGCCAACGCGCCGGCGTACGGCGTGGCGGTGTACAACGTGACGACGGGCGAGTGGCGCCGCGAGCGCGGCGCGCCGCCGGTGCCCATGTTCGCGCAGTGCGCGGCGGTGGGGACCCGCCTGGCGGTCCTGGGCGGGTGGGACCAGCGCACCTTCGAGCCGGTCTCCGACGTGCACGTCCTCGACGCGTCCACGGGCGAGTGGCGCCGCGGCGCGCCCATGTCCTCCTCGCGCTCCTTCTTCGCGTGCGCGGAGGCCGGCGGGAAGATCTACGTGGCCGGCGGGCACGACAAGCACAAGAACGCGCTTCGCTCGGCGGAGGCGTACGACGCCCTTGCCGACGCGTGGGACCCGCTGCCCGACATGTCGGAGGAACGCGACGAGTGCGACGGCATGGCGACGGTGGCGGGGGACAGGTTCCTCGCCGTGAGCGGGTACCGCACGGCGCGGCAGGGCGGGTTCGAGCGCGACGCCGAGTGGTTCGACCCGGCGACGCGCGAGTGGCGCAGGCTCGAGCGCGTCCGGGCGCCGCCGTCGGCGGCGCACGTCGTCGTGAAGGGACGCGTGTGGTGCATCGAGGGGAACGCCGTGATGGAGTGGATGGGGGCCAGGCGAGGGTGGCGCGAGGTCGGGCCGTACCCGCCGGGTCTTAAGGCGGGAACGGCGCGCGCCGTGTGCGTTGGTGGAGGGGAGAAGGTGGTTGTCACCGGCGCGGTCGACGGCGACGGTGGTGGCGGAAGGCACGCGATCTGGGTGTTTGATGTCAAGACTAAGAGCTGGACCGTCGTCAAGCCGCCGCCGGAGTTCGCGGGGTTCGTCTTCTCCGTCGCATCCCTCCGCATCTGATTGAGATCGATTTCCCCCCAACCGAGAAGGCTGCTGCTACTGCTACTACTAGTTCCCCTATGTGGTATGGTATGTCGTCTGTGATCCGCTCCCGCCATTGATGGATCTGAGATCTGGGACCCGAGATCTGCTGCTGCTGCTACTAGGAAGGATGCGCTGCCTCCTTGCCTGCCATCGGAGGAAGCGCGAGGAAGAAAGGCTGATACTACTAGATCTGAGATCCATGGAGCCATGGGTGTCAAGCATCGAAAACCAAAAAAAGATTCCTCCTTTGTTAATGTCGAGACGAGAGGTGCGTGTGGTGTTTTTGTCCCGAGGTGAAGGACAGGCTGTTCTTCTTCTTGTTTTTTTTGTCCCGAGGTGAAGGATGGTGGGTGCTTTGCTTTGCTTTGCTAGCAAAAATAAATCATCAGATGTACATACTGTACTGGTATTGTGGAGAGATCCACCCCCCCAAAAAAAAAAAAATCTTCTAGTAGCATCTTGTGATCATCCGCTCCATTCCGGTCCATTCATGTGCTGACGAGCAGGGGCGGCTCGCCGGTGACTTGCGGCCACCGAGGAAATCAATCTATAGGTCACCGTCGTTGAACAAGATTCGTTTTTTCTCTCTCTCTGCTAAGCATCTTGAAAACCTCCCCATTTTTCTGTTTCTACTAGTAGTATATTTTGGTTAAAAAAGAAAATCCTTTCTTGACAAAACCGGGGATGCATGATGTGGGTTGCCAGCAATCAATCCCGTTGGCTGGCTGGCCGCCCATCCATATTCCTTCCATCCATCATCAATCAAGACGGGAGGAGAGTTGACATCGCCGCTGGATTTTTATTCGCATTAGAAAAATTTCAAGGCGAAGCTTCCGTGTCTCGAAGAGCCAGCCAGCCATCCGCGCACGTCACCGTCAGTTGCAACCAAAGGAAAGGCCAAGAGGAGAGGCAAAAGATAAGTTCGCCTCGCCAGCGGTTTCCGCGGCGTCCAGGTTGTCCGGCCCTGCTCCTCGTCCTCGACGTGACGCCGACACCGCGCCTCATCTCATCTCATCTCGCCTCCTTGCGCCGCCTGCCGTCCACTTGCTGTGGCTGTACTCGCTGACGGTTGGGAGAGGGAGCCGTGCACGAACGGACGAGGCAGACAGAAAGGCACAGGCTCCTCCCGTTCGCTGGTTAAACTGCTGTTGCTGCTGCGGATCTTGCTCGGATGAATGTTAACCACTCTGTTAGGCAGGCTGCGGATGCAGAAAAATAACTGCAAATATTGTAGCTGCTGCTGCGAACACTGTAGCTGCTGTTGAAGAAATAACTGCGAATACTGTAGCTGCTGCAAAGCAGCGAGGCGAACAGTTGTTTTCAGGCCTTTTGTTAGCTGTTGATTTTTTTTTGGTTCTTCCTTACACGGTTGCACCGGATTTCAGCCCAAATTAAGGCTCTCCTTGCCGTCTGATTTGTGTTGACAATCTCCTCTCCCGAATAAAATCTTCAGACTTTCGTGATCGATCCGCTCCAACGAGTCCCTTTCGGGTGTTCGCGGCTCGTGATAGTCGCGTCGCACGGACACATAGATCTCGCCGAACGAACGGGCGAGGTTGGAAGATAAGCGTGCATTAACCACCGGTGCCGCGCGCAGCTCTCTGTTTGCTTCTACTTGCTGATGGAAGCTCTTGTTCTCGATGTAGATACAGATTTCCGTTTCTTGGCGAACTATTTCTGTAGATAGGATGCGTGCGTGACGTGCGGTTCCTAAAACTCCACCGGTTTTGCTCGTCAGATGCCATTGGCATTTTGATTTGGTTCTACTTCTTCGTGTAAATTGCATTTGAGTATTTTGGGTTGCTGGTTCATGCGTTCGGAGCTGGTCACCCAACTTAATTAGCAGCCGTCTGCCTGGTTTGCAATCAAACTAGTCAGTGGTTTCGTTTATTAAGAACTGGATAACATATAAGGAGGGAGCGTTTTGACTAGTGTATTTGTATTTTGGTTCGCGAAATTCTAAGACATGTGATGAAATCGTTTCTTCTCTAGTACATCTGTTACTACTAGCCAAGTGCCCGTGCTTTGCTACGGAATTATTTTTAAAAAATAAAAATAATATTAAAATTTGAGACTGCATCCATATTATTAGGTAACTGAAATCATCAATCCATCATTTAAGGTTATTTATCAACTCTTTTATAACACATAAAAATTTAAGGAATTGATTTCATTGCTTGTCCTCTACACTGTCTGTGTGTAAACTGTAGGTCTAGATCAAGTTAAGACCGTCTCCAAAAAAAAAAAAAGATCAACTTAAGACGATGACCAGAGAAAGACCTAAGTACAAATTGCATTTATTTAAAAATTGGCTTGATTATTTTCCAAAGTTGGTGGATGAATAATTTTTCTATTTTTCTCTCTAGATTATTTATCTGTCAATTTTGTCATGAGCCGATGTCCTACAGTTTCGCAATGGAGCGTGCAGGGCATTGCCACATGGCCCACATCCGAACCCCACAGGCCACAAATTGGCATCCATAGTTTTGACATCAGTAGCACAGCGTGAGCCATTGTGCGGGACCCATGTGATAAATAAAAAGGAAAACAGCTGCAGACTGCAGAGTGAGTGCTGCGGGTGGAGTGCAGCTATGGGGTCCATCTGTCAGCGCCAAGGCCAGCTGATGGAGGCGACGGAGTGACGACCACCACAAGCTACCAACTCCTATTTTTAAGTATGGTAAAGATTTTTGTAGCAAGAATTGTGGCGGCTACCTAGTTGCATTATTGCATAAGTGTGTTTTATTTATTCTTGCGTGGAGAGACATTGTTTAATGAGAAAAATTGTAAAAACACACTTGCAACTCAGAGAGGTTTTTATATATCTACTTACATGAAATTTTGTGTCAGTCTCTCCTATAAGTGTTTATTTTTTTTTTCATAATCCCTTCTGGTAGCTTTGACCGGATGACGTAGCTCTTCTCTGACCTCTACGATTACTTATGACTTATGAGGCTCTACTATAGCGTAGTTATTATCTAATCATATGTCACACAACAAAAAATTGTCATGGTATTATAAATGACGTTCCATGATATATGAATAAAATAGAGAAAATTAAACGTTCCGATATATGTGTTATTTACATAACATCAAAAGAGTTAAGGAGTTATGATAAACTATCCGGAGCCGCATCGGAAAACATACAAGAGCTATGACTTTCACTTTGTGTGTGTGTGTTTTCTTTTAAGAGAGATTTGTGTATGTTTCTATGTTTTTTTTTTAAGGAGAAGTTGTATCTGTGTATGGCTCTAGTGACGGGAGCTTCTGCGAGGTGTTGGGCTAGAGTGAAGTGGGACATAGCTATCTGCACCGCGAGCTACTCGTAGCTTCGACATAGCGCGGCCTGCTAAGGCCCCCTAACGCGGAGGCGCGGCGCGCGGGACATGGCTGGCTCGGGGGACAGCGCGCGGGCCGCTTTATTTTTCAGCGCGTCAGACGTGGCTGGTTTTCCGCCGCAGAAAGCAGTTACTGACATCCTAGCAGTGATAAATTTTTCGTCCATGCGCACAAATAGCAGCAGTGGTAACTTTTCAATCCATGTGCACATGTAGTAGAGATACAGCAACCAGCATCGTCATGGGGTCAGAAAGGTTTTAATTTTTTCTTCTCCGTACTGCTGGTAGGCCTGATTTTTTTTTTCATTGTGTGTGAAGTGAAGAATTTTTCTGTCTGGGTCCAGTGCTGGATTTTTCTGTTGCATGCATGCAACTGTTACAGCAGATCCTCAGCAGATCAGAATAATTTATTTTAATAATTAAAAACAATTGTTCCATCACTTGAAACATTTGTTTCAGCAATAGCGAACAATTGTTCCATCACCTAAGAACACTGGTTCTAGCGATAGAGAATAATTGTTCCATCACCTAAAAACACTTGTTCTAGCGATAGAGAACAATTGTTCCAGATGAGAACATTTGTTCAACAATTGTTCCATCATATGAGAACAATTTTTTATTTTTAAAAATTTTAAAAAATATATCCATATGAGATCTTATTTTGTTGCATTAATTGCAAGGATCATCACGGTTCAAACGGATTCGAAAACGGAGTTACGGTTTGTAAAAAAAATCAATTTGTTGAATCATATTTGAGCTCCGCCCTCCAATCACATAGCGCCACGTTGCCCGCTCCCACGGACGTCGCTCTCTCCCACGGAAGTCGCCCCCTGCCCGCCTGCATCCAGGCCGTTGAGTTTCGTCCCCGCACGAATCTCCAGACGCGCTACCCAGAAGCTCCGAGTAACGCACGCTATTTATAGGGATTGCGGAGCCAGGTTATGTCAGCTGGCCCAAATCTGGCAGCTTATGCGTGTGCGCTCAAGGCTGAAAACATTTACAGCTAACGTCACTGTTTGGAGTCCAATAATTATATCGGGCTTGGGCCAAATCCACAATGGTTGTGCGGTAGAAATCAGGGTTTACTTTACCGCGGTAAACCGGACCGGTTTTCACGAAAACCGAAAAAACCGGTCCGGTCCGGGTTACCCGATAGTCTGGTTTTTCATGTCAAATTTTAATTTTTTTTGAAAATTTGAATAATTTTGGAACAAAAAATACGCAAAAAAAACTAGATCTAATTTGTAGTCCAACGGTGGAAACCATTCACGTAGATTCGATCATTTCATGTGCCTAAAAAATCGCGGATTTTTCTGAGTAGAACAAGTAAGAAAAAAAAAGAAAAAACCCTTTTTTATGAACCAGAAACCTTCCTCGATTTTTTTGACAGACCAAACAATCGAATCTATGTGTTTCGTTTCCACCATTGGGCTGCAAATTGCATCTAGTTTTTTTTTACATATTTTGTTTTTCATTTTTTGCAACTTTTCAATTTTTTTGCACTTTTTCTATTTTTCCTCCTCAAACCGGTTTACCAAAATTCAGGTCCGGTTTACCGGAAAATCCGACCGGTTTACCGGTAATCCGGTCCGGTTTACCGAATATTTCGGCAATTTTCGGTACAAATTTTGTCAAATGCATTTCGGTCCGGTTTTCGTCCGGTTTTTCCGGTTTTCCAAAAGCCGGACCTACCGGTGGGCTCCGGTTTTTGCGAGAGGATCGGTATTGTAAACCTTGGTAGAAATAGGATACTGCTGGTGCTGATGGGCCACGAGCCATTAGGTTAAGGGCAAGTTCATTACAAATTAGTTAGTTATTATTGTCTCACAAAAGAAAGTTAGTTATTATCCTCTCTTCGCTCAAAAAATGTTATTATCCTTTCAAACAATTATGCATTATTCCCTAAAAAACAATTACACATTAGTTATTTCTGAGTTTAAATGAATATAAGGAGTAGACCTAAAAAAATGTAGGCATGGTAGTATGAGAAACATGTAATAATCATTTAAGCAACAATCTCATATCCTAAAATTTAGGATAGTTACACAACTAAAATTTATGTTATTGCGTAAATGAAAGAAAATTTAGTTATTTCAATATAATTGAAAGAAGACCATTAAGTCGTCTCAAGATTCATGCACTGAGCAACTCTAAATTATTGCAGGTCATATGCTTCTTTTATTGCAGGGAGAGAATCTGGTCTTGGTCTCTTCATAGCACATAAGGAGATTCTTCTTCATGGTCTCTTCAGATCCAAGCAAAAACAAACCATGCTGAATCTGCTTTGCATACTGAAGCTTTGAGCTTTTCTCTTGGCTTACGGTCGATTGCAAAGCTAAATATTAAAGAATGTGTTTTTCTCATGGACAATATGAACCTGGTAACAAGCCTAAATAATTCTCATGATCAGTTGCAAGACTGGAGGATCAGACATATCATTAGAGAAATCGAAGATAAAAAATTAGTTATTTAAAGGGACAATAGCGTTTTAACCATGATTCTAGACTCTAATTGCGTTTTCACCATCGATTTTCAAATTTTGCAAGATCACCATTGATTGATTTCAGATTTTGCAAGATCACCATTGATTTTTTGAAAACTAATGGTAAAATCGCAAAACTATTTTGCAAGATCACCATCGCTTTTCGAAAACTGATGGTAAAATCGCAGAATCTGAAAACCGATGGTGAAAACACAATTGGAGTCTGAAATGATGGTTGTTTTGCAATTGCCCCTTATTTAAATGAGATTTCTCATATTCCGTGAGAAGCTAATTTCGTAGCTGATGTTTTAGCTAGAAATGCAGTTCATTTCAGTGAGGACAACCTTGTTTTCTCATGTAACGATATGGATCATCAAAATGGTTGTCATTTTCAATGTCTGACTTTTGGCCTCCTTGGGCAAAACTATGTAAAATTTTGTATTTAATAAAAAGCCCGTTATAGGCGTGTTTCCCTAAAAAAAATGTGGAGAGAGAGAGAGAGAGAGAGAGAGAGAGAGAGAGAGAGGTGGGCTTGTGTAAAATGGATGCATGTGTCACTCTATGGTTGTCACAAGTTGGGTGGGTGAACATGGGTTTGTGATGCAAATTAGAACATGTAAATCCTCTTCAAATCCAATTAAACCACGTTCTTGTTTGTTTCTTTTAATCTCTCAATACAGTTTTCTTTTCCTTAGTATTTCTAAATTAACACATAATTTCTATTGTACCAATCAATGTTTGGATTTAGTAGTTATAAAAAATATTGAAAATATTTTCAAAGATGTTACATTTTGTAAAATTTTGAACCAAGTTTTGAACGCGTATAAGTATAAAAGCATAAAAGATAAACAAGGGGCATGCGTTGGTCATGGGCGGCACCACCCCTACTGCTGGGCCAACCTAATCGGCAACCTCCTGTTTTGGTCGAGCTACAACAATATGTTCAGAGTTTTTCTGTCTTTTATCACATTATTTTTTTTTGCAAATTAGTCTCTTATCACATTGAATCAACTAAAGCACGTTTTTCATCTTAAAAAAAAACCTAAGGCGCGTTTTTAGTTCTCTATTTACCGGTTGTACTATCATCCAGAACACCCTGAGGAACGTGTACGGAATGAACGTTAGAACAGGGCAAGAAAACGTAACCTTACAGCAGGGCAAATAAACATCTTGTGCCCCGGCTTAGCCCATTTTTTTTGTGATTACACAATACAACTCAGACACTCACAATGCACGCACATTAATCTTTATGAACGCACATACGTAAACCTTACCTCTATGAGCATCTTCGAAGACTAAACTGGCAAATCTTCGAAATTGACTCCCGATCTTAAAAAAAAAAAGAACAGCTCATTTGACTCACATTGTTCAGATGACCACGGCGTGTATCGTTGTCTACTTTGAACTTCTTTCTTTCTTCCTCGCAAAAAAAAAAAAGAACTTCTTTCTTTCTTCTGCCGTACTCCCTCCAGTTTTAAGTTTGCAGAAGCCAACGTCAACAAAATAAAATCGGCAAGTGCTCCTGCCTACTTCAAACATAAAAAATGAAATATTGTCAGCATTCAAAATAGCTCGATGATACTAGTAGTTCTCTAACATCACCGTTTGCGTTGTTCTTCAACATCCTCACTTGATACAACTGTTTTTTTTTTTTAGCATAACTTGATACAACTGTTGGGATCGCTAATCTGAATCCAAATGGAGCAACGCCCTCAACTACACGCTACAAAACAATAATAAGGTGCGTTGCGGCGTCCAAACGGAGCCGGCGATGCATGTCGTCTTTCTCACGGACTGATTTACCAATATGTATACATATACCACTCCATCGTTGAAGATTGAATATTAAATACTGATAGTGTATCTGCCCTACATAACCCTGTTAAACCCTGTCAATTCCACCCTAATCTTTCTCATCTATGCCCTCAATAAAAAAATGTGCTCGTATGCATAGCAACACTATGCCCTCAATAATTTTATTTACATTTATTACTGGCACTATATGGTGGAATCTAGGTTTTGGCACTTGGAAACAAAGGACATGAAGGGACTCCAAGAAAACATGGAAAGTGACGGCCACTCATGGAATACCCGTACTTCACCTGCTACAAGACGGCAACCCTACGTTAATGTCAGATTAATCTAGCCTGCGGCTAAACTAGTTATCAAATAAATTACATTTTCTGGACAGCAAGACAGACAATTCTTATGACCAGATGGCTGTATATATACATGTGACAAACTTAATTGAACTTCCATTCATATGATTAAGGAGATAAGTCACCTTGACAAGTATCCATTTCCATGCCAATTGCAAGGTAGGATCCACGCAAGTTACGTCTGCAAGGCACCGCAATCAACCTATACACTGATGGCTATGGAGAAGCCGCCGGAAATAGCAGCATCGGCCGGTGAGAAAATTCCAGAGCAGCACGCCATTGATGTCGGCCATGAAGAGCATATTGACGGTAAAGGTGAGGACGTCGAAGCATTAGGGAAGGAGAGAGTGGCTGTGGCTGAGGAGGTGCAGAACAAGCAGAAGAGCAAGAGAGTGGCAGCTCTTGATGTCTTCAGAGGGCTAACCATTGTGGTACATACATCAATCTGTACATGTCTCAAGTTTGATCTGAAACTTCTTATTTCCTTTAGTCGCACCGGCATCTGTAATTGCCAAAGCTCTTTAGATGATCCAAGAAAGCTATCAGTCATTCTATAACATGCTCACAAATATAGTCATATAACTTGTTGAGTTCCGTGAGAGCAGCTCATGATACTGGTGGACGATGGTGGTGGGGCCTATGAGCGGATTGACCATTCACCATGGAATGGGTGCACTCTGGCAGATTTCGTGATGCCATTCTTCCTCTTCATTGTTGGTGTCGCGATCGCCTTTGCTCTGAAGGTTAAGAAAAACATTAACACTTGCAACATCACTTTTGTCAAAGGGAAAATGAATACATATATACTCTGTACCTCCTGTTCCATTGCAAGTGATTGTTTCATTAGAAACTGATCATCGTTAACATGATTTCAGAGAGTTCCCAAAATAGGCGCCTCAGTGAAGAAGATTTTCATCAGAACGCTGAAAATGCTCTTCTGGGGTCTGCTTCTGCAAGGTATAGTTTCGATTCCTATACTTATTTTTTTCAATTGAAACTATATTAATTTGTTACTGACCTATTTGATGACATGCGTAAAGGTGGGTACTCTCATGCTCCGGATGACCTCTCTTATGGGGTGGACATGAAGATGATCAGATGGTGTGGCATCCTACAGGTTCATTTCAGTTCATCCAACAATAAAAAAACTTGCCACCTCCTTTCATATATCTAGATAATAATTCGAAATTGTATTATTTGTGTGACATTGGCTCATCAGAGAATAGCTCTGGTGTACTTCGTGGTTGCTCTGATTGAGGCTTTCACAAGAAAGGTACGGCCTACCACTGTGGGGTCTGGCCCTTACGCGATTTTTGATGCATACCGGTGGCAATGGTACGCAAATCTTGCTCTTCCTAATATTTGTCTTATGCTGTAATCTGCAAACATATTTGCATTTTTCTAGTCATGAAAAATGAACATGTTTGTCCCTTTATGAAAACTGACAGGTTAGGTGGTTTCATCGCGTTTGTCATATATATGGTCACAACATTCTCACTATATGTTCCTGATTGGAGTTTTGTTTACCACAATGATGGTGATGTCAATGACGGGAAGCAATTTACGGTATCCTTGACCTTGTCTAGATATACCAATCACTGAACTTTTTTGTATTTGATGCAGTACTTGGTTTGTTCCTGCAGGTACAATGTGGCGTGAGAGGACACCTGGGCCAGGCGTGCAATGCAGTCGGCTATGTTGATCGGCAGGTTTGGGGGATCAATCATCTCTATACTCAGCCAGTGTGGATCCGATCAAAGGTAGAATTGCTAGCTTCGGTCTTGTCATCTCTATACACTTGCGAGCTTGTTTTTTCTTGCGCACAATACAATACTCTGTTAACTAATCTATATATAGCAATCGTCATATGGCTTGAATTGCTAACTCTGAAACTCTTGTTCGCGAAAATTACGTTGATCAGGACTGTACATTTAGCTCACCAAACACAGGTCCCCTGCGAGCCGACGCACCTGCATGGTGTCTTGCACCTTTCGAACCAGAAGGCTTATTAAGGTTGGAACTCAAAAAACTTACTGGCTGAAGTTGAATTTATTTTAAAATTCTTCTTAATTGTATTCATATATTTTTTAATCTTTTCCTTTACAGTTCGATATCATCGATTCTATCAGGGACAATTGGAATACACTATGGTCATGTTCTAATCCATTTTAAGGTAATTGTGCTAGTACTAGTAGTATGTTTTAAGAAATGCAGCTTGGTCAATAAAGTTACTGGTTTGCAGACACACAAGGAGAGACTGAAACATTGGCTTCTGATGGGATTTTCGCTCCTTGTTCTCGCCATTATCCTACACTTCACGAATGGTAATTGTCACTGTTTTTATTTTGAGATATGAGCCAATAGTAGCAAATTTTGGGCTTAATAATTTTACATGCCTGGTTTCGCTTTTACAGCCATTCCACTCAACAAGCAACTCTACAGCTTCAGTTACGTCTGCTTCACGGCCGGTGCGGCAGGAGTTGTTCTTTCCGCTTTCTATATACTGGTATTCTTTACACTTTGCACATTGACCTGAAACTTCTGTACTTTGTCCTGTTTTACAGGGAAATAAATGTTTCCTCCGTTCTTTCTTTGTTTTACAGATTGATATCTGGGGCCTAAGGACACCATTCTTGTTCCTGGAGTGGATCGGCATGAATGCTATGCTTGTGTTTGTCCTCGGAGCACAGGGAATACTGGCTGCATTTGTGAATGGATGGTACTACAAGTCACCAGATGATACTCTTGTAAGTAATAACGGGTGGTGATATTTTGACTTTTTCCTTGGATGCGCTTGCTTTGATTGTTTCGTCAAATTTTTGCAGGTCCACTGGATCGTGAAGCATGTGTTTGTCAATGTTTGGCATTCACAACGGCTGGGAACTCTGTTGTATGTAATATTTGGAGAAATTGTGTTCTGGGGTGTTGCGGCAGGCATCTTGCACAAATTGGGGATTTACTGGAAACTATGATGGTTTCGGCTGTTAATTTCCTGCTCCCTTCTATTTTAATTGATAATGTTAGGACAATATTTGTAGCTCAGAAAAGAACTACGAAAGTTGTCATGAAGTCATCGATTAAAAGATGAAGGGAGTATAATTAAGGATGTACTTGCAACTTGTATTATAAATCCAGCCTTTATATGTGTTTGCTGATTTCGTTGTAACTTATTTTTGTGTCTCACGTGACAATTAAGCTTCTTATAGGATATTGATTTTGTTTACTCTTACGAAAATCACACTATATTAAATCAGGCACACAAGGATCAAACTTTAGGACATGCTGGTATTGTTGTAACAAAAGAAAAAAGAAATGATTTCTAAACTGAAGCAACAAAAGTTTAGTTGTGCTACAGTGCTAGGAAGGTACATTTGGTGCCTTGGCGAAGGCGTGCGTGGTGCAGCTGTTAGCTCCGTTGGCTGTGTTGCACCCGCCCGGGTTCGAATCCCCTGAAATTATCTAGCAAGGACAGGCTTTTAACAAAGTCGTGTTCATCACACTAGTAGTTTACAGAACAAGACTGAATATTTGCAGGCCATTCAGTAATTGTTCAGCTCTGTTTTCTTTCTTTTTCTTTCCTGTGAAGCTCGAGTAATGAAACTACTACTACTATTCATAGTTCTAGTATTTACTGCAAGTACTAGTCGATTACTAGTTTGCTCATATGCACATGAGAGGAAACCATGGCAAGAACCTAGGTATATTTTATTTTTACATGATGATTGATGCAAGCACCTGAATAGAATTACTGATCATTATTCTACACTGAATGTTAAATAAACAGGGGAAAACAGAGATTGAGGCAGCTATTTTGATGCAAAAGTACTGGTAGGTAAGCCAATCTAATTAAATATTGAACTTGATCATGATTTACTGAGATGGTTGGGTCTACCATGGCAAGTGCATGCTTATGCCTGTCAGGTTATAGAAGTCGACTGACTACTAGTGCTCTGAAATATGCAGATGAGAAATAAGTCCTACTAGCAGAGCTGCTGCTACCGTGCTATTTCTCAAGCTGTGTGGAATGAAGACAAGAGATATTAACCTGGTAACTAGCCTTGCCGCCGGTGATGGCAACAAGCCTGGCCATGAGTTATTCGGTGAGCTGCAGTTGCTCTGTTCCTTGCCTAATTACTGATGAGCACTAGCATATAGAAGAACAGAGCAAGGAGGTACAGTTCTTACCCTTTTCAATTCAGGATGCGATGGGCAAAAGGAGAAGAAGACAGCACCAGTTCTTGGTTTGCTATGCAGGGGAAAGGAGGATGAGGATTCGTATGCTACCAGGTTGAGAACAAAGTGACCGATGGTTTCTGGGATGAAGATGAAAGAGCGTGTTGTGTTTTGGATAAGAAAGGAACCTGCTGGAGTTGAGTGAGAGCAGAGGAAAACTGTCTCACAACTGTGCATGGAGCTGCTGGGAGTATGAGAAGTATATGCTGTCCCTTCTTTCAAATATTTTTTTGTGTTTTACTCTACCAAGTTCTATGGTCAGAAGCTAAATTAATATTTTAACCTTCACATATCTCTTCTCAGGCTCTGCATAACATATGTATGTGTGCCATGGTATTTTTAATGAATGTAATGCAAGCAAGTGCTCGATGAATGCTCACTGAATTTCAGAATTTCAAATAATATGATTATCTTGATAAAGTGAACTAGCCCTTACTTAATGGCAAATCAAGTAAACTGGAAACAATTAAAATATCAAAGAAAGCACATACAAAAGCCTGCCATGAAAATTCAGAAAAGGGCATCATAAGCACCAGCATGCATGCTCAAAAGGTTTTGGAAATATTTTCTAGGAAAATCAAAACATGGAGACACCGAAAGGAGCCTTCGATTAGTAAATACTAGCCCATCAACCCATGCAATACTTGCACGGGCTAGCAGTTTCTAAACATTTAATTTAAATATATAATTAAGTTTGCAAAACATAAGAACTCACCGATTTCTGTTTGTAGTTATGGTATGGTCTTTCTTTAATAATACTTAAGTGGCACTATTGTATACCACTGAATTTTTTCAACTCTGATAAAAAGATTACTCAGGGAACCTTTTACATTGTTTGTGAAATTATAATTTCTCAAAGTTTGATGGACAAATTAGCCATAGTTTACGAATTAAATTATAGTAAGTTAGATAACTAAAATGTTTTTGTCTGTGTAGAAGTCACGCCCATAAGATTAGTAGTATTGTTTTGTCCTCAGGTCTTAGGGCCTGTTTGTTTGGGCTGGAGCTTTTGAGCTTTTAGAAAAGTTGGCTGTTTGAGTAGCTGAAAAACTGTCTGTTAGATTTATAATGTTGGCTTTTGTAATATATATTAAGCTTTTCAGCATGCCAAAAGTCAGAAAAGCACCTCTCAGCAAACTTTTCAGCTTTTAGTTCATTTCATCAGAAGTCAGCTTTTCAGCACTCCAAAAGCCAGATCAGAAGTTTGCTGTTTGTTTCAGCTTTTCAGCTGGCCAGCTTTTCAGCTGGAAAAGCCAATTGAAAAGCTGAAACAAACAGGGCCTTAGTATAGAAGATGGAATTAGTGATATTTTTATGTTTATAAACTCCATTTATTTATTAATTATTAAGTCACACAGAATGCCTGACAGGCGTAGATATTCAATCAGGTATTGTCATAATTCATACTTATCATATAGTATTTTCTAGGCTTTCTTTTCAAACTCATTGTGATAATATCAGAATGTAAGATTAATAATGAAATAATTCAAGAAAGAATATCAATATAAATAAAAGCTAAATTAGAGTCACGAAGGGTAGAGGAGTTGGATCCAAATATGCCAATCATACCTTTGGTAGTTATTAAACAGTTAGCAAGGAGAAAACGTGATGCATCGACACTTCCTTTCCTTAAGATGTCTGTATTAGAAAGACAGGAGAGTAATCACATGAAACGAAGTAAAATTAAAGGACATGACATAAATTAGTTATTAACTAAAGTATATAGAATGTTAGCACATTGCTGTGTGGCTAGGAAAGCGTTCTGCAACACTGCCAGAGCAAGCTGCGGTTCTATTCAACCATGGATGTTAGAGATAGGACATATGAGCAACTCACAATATAAGGCAAACAAAAAGCCGAAGAGTAGCAAATGTGCTATTCATCAAGATACCAAAGGCATATTGTTCAGTGTTCTGGTATTAAAATGCTTTATGAAGATAGTAATGAGAAACAAATAGGAAAACGTGTAGAGCTTCCTAAGCTGTGCAAAAGGTAGAGCAGTAATTATGTAAAATTTAAATTCAGTGGTGCTGGTAGACACAATGCCCAGCTCCAGACAATAAGAAAAATGATGTTGTAAAGCATTTGAAAATCTGCCGAGATCCCTTCATTTTGAGACTGTAATGAAAAGAGAACTAAACTTCTTTAGTTAAACCAATAGGAAAATAAAAAAGGGGCCAAAGAATTTGCTATGACCCAGTATATGGGATATATATATATATATAAATAAAAATCCTTTTAAATAACTAAAACAATATTTGTATTAGTTTAAAATGTGAGGAACTATAGAATTTATTATTTTGGACAAAAAGTAAAAGATTATTTACAAAATTTCCAATCTTGTGTCCAAACTGCATACAATGAATTCCCATGAAACCGAAGTCTATCCACTTAACTCAATATATAGGAAGAAATATATTACTGCAGTAGAAGCAAAGACTGGGCTTCATAGAACATGCTGAATGCATAACATGCATGTAAATTGACTCAAGCAACTAATTGATAACTTAAAGCATTAATGGAGGAAATGTGAAGTATATTGATCATTCAACTATGCCTCAAACTCTCCATCTGATCCATCTTATTCATTGATTGAATATATATGTACATAGCCATGCATGCAGAAATCATGTGATATTTTCATATTTAAAATGAAAGAGCACCGCTCTCTGATCTACCTTAGTTATTACAGAATAATACACACGTATGGCTTTATAAGAAACATATATCTCCAACTGGATCAAGGGTGAGGGGCCTGCAAGTAATATACTTGTTGTAGCAAAAAGAAAAATATTGTTTCTGGTTTGTCAACCATATAGAGAACTAAAATATTACATAGTTGAATCAAATAGTTTGATGTGGAAGCGCGAACCTGACTGGCTTGTTCAATTTGGATCCAATACTGTAGTAACCATGAGTCTTGCAAACCTTCTCTTGCAGTTCCAGGCTAGATCAGACAAAGGAAAATAAACTCATATCATCATAAACCGACAAAATGCAAATGTAGAGCAATACCTTACTGCAGAGATTACGTCATCAATAGTCGTTGCACAGAGATTAGCCAAGGGCCATTGCTGGTCGACCACGGGGGTGATACATGATGGTAGGCGAGTTAGGGACTGGAGGTCCAATCCTTCCAGACTATCCTGTATCTCGCATCTCCATTGATCTTGTTATGGAGCACCGTAGGGGTGGGGAACTGTGCAGGTGCTAGCCATGCCTCCCATCTCTTGATCCCCTGTGCGGCCTCGCTGATAGAACCTTCTTCCCCTGCGCTGAACCTCCCTAGGCAAGCTAAGAACACACGATGATTGAATGCGACGGCAAAAACGGTTTCAATTGAGTACACGACGGCGCCCGGAAGAGGTGGAAGGGGAATCAGAGACCACAGAGTCAACGTGGCTTTTCAATCCTGGTAGAGATTGAATCCGCGGTGGTCACAATTGCGAGCTCGTCAAGGACTCACGCTGTCGAACTCACGGACGTTCTTGGCTCCTTTCTACATGCTGCCTGCTCGTGTCCCTTTGCATCTTCATGGTGTTGTGCTAGAACGGTGACCACCTTGTTGGTGCTGGCGAATTCTTGGGGATCCATGAAGAGGAGATTGAGGGAGGCGGAGAGAAAGATCGATGCAGAGGGATGGGGCCTAAAAACTTGAAGCGGCATCCTAGGCGGCTAGGGTACGGTGATCAGGAATAAGTGGGCACGTATTTGTCATCATTGTTGATCAATGGTTACAATTTGCGGAGGATATAAACCAATGGATGGATGTTTTGTTTTTTTTTGGGGGAATTTCTAGGATTTTCCTCCGATTAACGTGAGGGCTCTAAAAGAAGCCTCCAATTAGTAAATATAAGATAAGGTACGATTTTTTCATCTGGATCACGAATCATCACTGTCCTACTATTTATCAGAAGGGGGACATAAATCGCAACTGGACTCTTGTTGGGGACTACACCGAAGCCCCTCCCCGACCCACGCGAAGACTAACAGCCAATGGCATACATGTAAATATGATCACTCTCCCCCTTATAAATATGGAGGGAGATGATCCTGTAATGACATCTGTTTTTCCGGCCACGAGCCAAAGGAGGAATCATTCGCACCGTATTCAGACCTCTCTAATCACTCGACCCCTTCGCCCGGCATCGCGGGTGAAGGAGGGCTTCGCGCAACTAAACTGCAGGGAACCTGAGCAAGAGCACCTTCGTCCGGCATCGCGGACCAGAAAAGAGGGCTTCGCTCCAACCAGAAGGCAACGACGACAAGCGAGGAGGGCTTCGCGAGGCGAATCGAAGGCATCGACAACCTTCGAGGGCTTCGCCTGAATCAGAACATTTCCATCAACCGTTGGAGGGCTTCGATCTGTCCCATCAAGACATTCGATCCCCCAACATTTGGCGCCGACCCGCGGGTTGAACCCACGACCACGATCAATATGGCCAAGGCAAAGCCGAGAACAAACATCAGCGACACACAACGCGCAGAAACCGAAGCCGAAAACGAAAGGCTAGCGAAGGAAGCAGAACTCAGAACAGCAAGAGAGCAAGAAGAGCGGGACAAAGCTGCAAAAGCAGAAGAAATAGCAAGAGCCGAAGAGGCGGCAAGAAAAGAAGAAGCTCTAAAAGCCATGCAACTAAACAACGCTGAGACATCTCAAGCAACAAGCTTTCGGTAGGAGGACGACGAAACACGCGACATAACCGACAGGCTTCGCATAATAGAGCAAGAAAGAGTCGAGAGAGAGAAGAAGTTGGCCATCATTGAAAAGACAGCGAAGCTGAAAAAAGACATGCTCGAAAAAATAGTACAAGCCCAACAAGAGATCAACGAAATGGACAGTAAGCTAAACAAATACAATGAAGAAATGGAAAACCTGAGGAAGCAAGAACAAGACGCGCATCACAAGCCTCGCAAGCAAACCAAGCACAAGATGGTGTACGAAGTAAGCAGCTCTGGCAAAGACAGCCAGCCATGCATCATCTACAACGAAAACTCTCCTTTGAGCGAAGAGCTACAGAGCGAACCTTAGCCGGTCAATTTCAAAATGCCAAAGATAAAGGCGTACCAAGGAAAAACATGTCCGAGAGAGTTCCTCATGTCTTTCGAAGCCGCAGTAGAATCGGGCGGAGGAACAAACTCAACATACGCCAAAGCTTTGGTCATGGCTGTCGAAGGAGTAGCGAAGACATGGTTTTCCACTCTCGAACCAGGATCGATTAATTCTTGGTCCGAGTTGAGAAGAGAGTTCATAAACAACTTCCAAGGCTTCCAAGCATCCGAAATTCATCAGGGAAGGCTATTTTCATGCAAGCAGAAACAAGACGAAGGCTTAAGGGAGTACATGCAGAGGTTCATGGAAATAAAATCAAGAGCAAAAGATGTAGGGGCTTCGACGGTTATTGATGCACTAACGGAAGGCTTGAGGGCTGGCCCTTTCCATTCTGCATTAACAAGGAAGAGACCCAAAACCATCTTCGCACTGTTGGACACCTTCGAGAAATACGCGAGATCAGACGATGAATTCCGAAGGAAAAAAGAAGACGAAAAGGAGCAATGCCAGCTGGTCAAAGATGAGAAGAAGTATAAAGAAGAAAAGGAAGCAAGTCGAAGCAGAAGGCACGATGATAGCAGAGACAATTCGAAAGATCATAACAATCGAAGGATACACAACCTCGAAAACAGAGAAGAAAGGGGCGATGAAAAGAGAACCAAAGACGATGAAAGAGGGAAAGAGCGAAGCAACCAAGATAGAGACGGCGAAGACAAAAACAGAGAAAACAATCAGAGAAGCAGTTCTCGTGCTCCATACTGCGAGCTGCATGGCGAAGGAAAAGGCCATACAACAAAGCAGTGCCGAAATCTGCAACAATTCAAACAAGAATAGACCGCAGAAAGAGAGGCGAAGAAGGCCATCAGACACACGAGTAACTATCGTGAAAACAGGTCTCAAGGGAACCCAATGTCAACATACCCTTCGCACTCTGTCAATCATGTTGTCAACTATCCAAGAGAAGCTTCGTATCAGGCACAGCAGTATGCCTACTCTCAACCTCAGAGCCTGGCAGCACTGCCACCGCCTCCAGAAACAAACCAGCAAAACAATGGAAGAAGCACAGAAACTAGCTACACGTCTCAAAGACAAACAATTAATGCTATCTCCGGAGGATCGACCCAGCAGCTAGACTCAAGAAGGGCAAGGAAAGAACACATTCGAAGGGTACATAATGTGACGTCAAGGACTCCGTTTGTGAAAACTAAGTGGTCCCATGTCCACATCACCTTCGGAAAAGAAGACGCAAGTGACCTTGACCAACCGCACTCAGACCCACTGGTCATCAAGGCAAATATAAAAGGGTTTGATGTACTCAGGATACTTATCGATGGAGGAAGCTCAGCTGACATCCTCTTCGCCTCTACATACAGAAAGATGAAGCTAGAAAATGAAACACTGCAACCTGCAGGAATTCCATTGGTCGGCTTCACTGGAAAGGTTATCCAAGCATTGGGAAAAATTAACCTACCAGTTACTTTCGGCGAAGGAGACAACGCAAGAACTGAAGATGTGACCTTCGATGTGGTTGACATTGTTTATCCTTACAATGCAATCTTCGGAAGGGGGTCCATTAACAAGTTTGAGGCAGCCATACATCAGGGCTATTTATGCATGAAGATTCCTGGTCCCATCTCTGTGATCAGCGTCCTCGGAGACCAACTCCAAGCAAGAAGTATTGAAGATGGCGAAACCCCTGGGAGGAAGAATGTCCACTTCGTCCGAAGGAAGCAAAAGGCTCCAGAGCTCAAGATCTTCGGACTCGAAAACTCGTCCATGACATATCAGAAATGCATGAGTCGTGTCTACCAAGAGCATCTCTTCGGTAGCACGCGCGATGCCTATATATAAAAGCACAAAATTTATAGGGGGTGCACTCTTTTTCCTCACGAGAGTAGCCCTGCGAAGGGTGTGAGATTTTTTAACGAGGCACCTTCCAAGACTGTAACACAGTTTTATAATTACCTTTTTACCCTCAAAAAATTCCAGAGCAATTTCCTGGGAGGCGTAGAAGAGCCAAGGCTCAAAAAACGAAGCTTCGAGCTCAAAAACGAAATCAGGCAAAAGCCTAGAGAATCCGAAGGTCACACCAATTGAGTATTTGGTGTAATCTAAGTTTGGATCGATGTATCACAAGGGATGATACAGAGACTCCAGACAAGAGCCGAAGGGAAACATAAGCAGAGAAAGCTTAATCTACCCAAGTACAGGCAAGCACAAACCTTCGTACAAGAAAAAATCGCGATCCTTCGCATGAAAATGCTCAAATATCAAAGAACGAAAACACGAAAACTTGCGTTCCTCAAAGGAAACACAAGGTCATCGTGCAAAAAGCATTAAGAGCTTCGATGATATTGAAGAAATCTTCTCTCTGGCAAAGACCTCCGAAAGACTACTTCAAAAGAAAAGCTTTATTAAGCACAGACATTAATTAAGGAGAGCCATCGTCAGGCTCACGCTTTACAACAAGGCCTAATTCTAAAAGCATTTCGCATACAATACTAAATTCATCGAAATTATATCCATTCGAAGGAGAATAAGGCTTTTGAAATATGGGATCTATTATCCCAGACGAAATCATTCGCTCAACATGCGAAGCTGCATCGAAGGAGGAAGACGAATCTAAAACGTCCCCTCCCTTCTTCTTCTTGGCCACACCTCGATGTGAAGAACTACTACCTCGTGGACAGCGACCACGAGGCCTTCGTTTGTTCCGACCCCGACTCCCTTCGGGAACATCAGCCTCTGGGCGATAAACTCTCTCAATAGCCACAAGGCTACCAGGAGGAAAAGAAAAAGAACTTTCACCTCCCTTAACAGGTGACAAAGGACTCGAATCACTAGATAAATCAATCCTCGAAGGAGAACTAAAAACTTCAATCGGAGGCTCATGGCGAATCAAGCCACTAGAAGAAGGCTCTGGAGTCGCAAACTCGCTCAGGGAAACATCAGATGATGAATCCGGAGCAACACACTTCTCCAAAACCAAGTCAGAAGAAGCCTTCGGAATAGCAAACTCGCTCAAAGAAATATCAGACGAAGCCTAAGGTCCAAAAACCAAGCAAAAATTAATCAAAGTAAAATAAAGTCTACAACAATATTACAACAATTCTCAACAAGATACAAATTCGAAGGAATGATATAACCCCTCTCCCGAAGAAAAAATAAATTATTTATACCTCACTCTGAGGCAGACGACCGACAGACTGCACACGGTTTTAGAAGGATTCGTCAAAATGACCGGCGACCTTCAGAAGAGCTTCAACCACAGGACGGGGAGTAGAATCAACAGTTGAAAATTTGAAATCGTCAGAAGCAACCTTCGCCAAAGCATTGCTCTCTTCGACATCAAGAGGATGGAGGAGGTCCCGAATAGCCAGATGAACGGCATTGGTGGAGAAGGCCCTGCAAGCCTTCACCACGAAAGGAATGTTGACAGAGAGCCAAGACTGGCGCTGCTCAGTCGAAGCGTTCTCAGGGATCTGATCAGGAATAGTTCCAACCGAGATAAGAGCATCCTGAATATGGCTGCAAAGAGAAGACAGGCGAAGCTCTTCAGCCTTAGCAAAAGAAGCCGCCTCCTGATCCGCAGTTTCAACTTTTCCGCGAAGTACCTTGTTGGCTTCCAAAGCCTTCGCAAGGGACAAATCAAGATCCTCCAGCTGTTTCTCTAGAGAAGCCACCTTCGCCTTAAAATCTTCAGTAGATTTGACGAGGGTCTCCTTGTCAACAGAGAGATCTACCACACGTTTTTCACTAAGAGCAAGAGCATCTTCTTTCTCCTTGATCTGAGATTCAAGAGTTGAGAGATCCTTGCGAAGCCGGTCCCGATCAGCCCTTGCCAGAGTCAGCTCATTAAACTAGCGAAGGGAGGCTTGGGTAATAGCAAGCGACTGACGAAAACAAGAGCGAAGTTAGAAAAACAAGCAACTGAGAAAAAACAAAAATTAAAACTGCTTACCTTCATCTGCGAAGATAGTAAAGACTTGTACAGAGTATCACCACCCTGAAGCACAAGCTCATTCTCCACTTGGGGAAAACGAAGCCTCTCTGCAGCAGCAACAAAGGGCGCAGCGGCCCTAGCACTCATGACGAAGGTGTTCGAAGGAACGTCGTCACAAAGAGTTAAAGAACCCCCAGTAGCTTCGACTGAATCAAAAGTCATGTCAAAAGGGAGAAACTCTCCAAACATTGCTTCAAAGACTGAATGTAGGAAAAGATCACCACCTGCTGAGGGGCTAAGGGGCTCACGAAGCACAACATCTGGCTCCGAAGGTAATTGAACCTAGGAACGATCTGTAAGAGGTCTCAGGTTATCAGCAATTTGACGAAGCCCAGCCACACTAAGAGATGAGAGATAACCTTGAACAGAAGGTTCAGCTACCCCTTCATTATGAACAGGGGCAACAGGAGGAACATCAGGACCATCAACACAGGTCTTGTCCTGGATCTTAGCCTTCGATCCAGACTTAGCAAGAACAGAATCAGCGCCCTTGATAGCCTTGTCCTGAATCTTGGCCTTCTCAGCGGCACTGGTATCACGAACGTCAACTATAGAAGCAGAAATATCCTTTGCAACAGAAGAAGAGCCCTTCGAAACGACTTTCTTAGGGGCAGACTGAGCTTTAGACCCAGAAGAATTACTACCACCATCCTCTGGAATAGAGAACAAATCTAATGCAGAACGAATCACCGGAGGCTTGAAAGCAAAGGAAGGCTTCGCTGAATGTGAAGTCTTCGGCTGATTCGCCGAAGGAACAGCAGCACTCAAAGCTGTAGCATTAGCTTCACTAATAGCCTTATCGGAGAAGTCATTCGACGAGGTCTTATGAGTTTTCAGCTTCTTCTTAGCTTGCTCTTCGCTAGACCTTCGGCTACCAGACATCTTGAAAAAGAACGAATGAAAAAGGATCTCCTACGGCGAAAGGAATTGGAATAGCCAAAGGAAAAAAGACTCGCAAAGTATACGATTGAAGGAACAGCACGCCCACGATGAAGATATATAGAAGGGAAGCGACTATCGGGAACTGAAAAGAAGTACGGAATGAAAACGACAAGACACGTGTATGGGTCAGAAAGGCGCACGTTGCAGTCATAAATTGATAAGTAAAATTGCTTCTGATTTTAGTTACACTGATAACACATCACCAATTGAGGGCTAATGTTGGGGACTACACCGAAGCCCCTCCCCGACCCACGCGAAGACTAACAGCCAATGGCGAAGACAAAACGGAGAAGACAATCAGACTAAGAGCCGTGCCTATACAGCCAATGGCATACATGTAAATATGATCACTCTCCCCCTTATAAATATGGAGGGAGATGATCCTGTAATGACATCTGTTTTTCCGGCCACGAGCCAAAGGAGGAATCATTCGCACCGTATTCAGACCTCTCTAATCACTCGACCCCTTCGCCCGGCATCGCGGGTGAAGGAGGGCTTCGCGCAACTAAACTGCAGGGAACCTGAGCAAGAGCACCTTCGTTCGGCATCGCGGACCAGAAAAGAGGGCTTCGCTCCAACCAGAAGGCAACGACGACAAGCGAGGAGGGCTTCGCGAGGCGAATCGAAGTCATCGACAACCTTCGAGGGCTTCGCCTGAATCAGAACATTTCCATCAACCGTTGGAGGGCTTCGATCCGTCCCATCAAGACCTTCGATCCCCCAACAACTCTCAGCATAACACACCGAGAATAATTTCAGACGCATTGATACAGTCATCAAATGACAATACTCCCATCCTAAAGCTCAACAACAATTCTGTGAACCCTTTCCTTGGGCATGCCCTTTAACTGAAGAATGACCAGCCCAGATGAAGATTCATAGGAGAACTCCACCTGAGCTGAACCCAGCATGCACTTCCTTGGACTAACTGAAGAGTATGCACCAAACCTTCCGCATCCCCTCACTTCCATGCACACCAATCCGACAGCCTCAGAGCTAGAAGTAGAGTCGTCGTTGCCAAGCAGGTTAGCTCCGTCAAGGAGGTGGTAGATCAGGCCTTCGACCGCCGCGCCACCGTTGAACATGTCGATGAGCCCAAATGGGGCGAACCTGATCCCAGGAGCCAAGTCCTGCAATGGCACGGCACATCAAGGAAATCAAAGGTTCAGAGTTGACACGGTTTTGTGTTTGAAGAAGAGAGAGAGGTTAATTTGGGCATCGGGCACTGACCTTGATCGGCGACACGGTGAGGATGTCCTGCTCCAGGACCTTGAGTGAGATGGGTAGCGCCGCGCCGTTCGGGAGGATGACAAACTCGCCGCTGGCGTGGCGGTACACGGCGCAGTCGCCGTTCCATTCGGGGACGTCCGTCGCGGCCCTGGAAATGAGGTGGACGTCGCTGGCCTTGACGGCGCAGGTGAGAGCCTCCGTGCTGCCGGCGGTCTGGTGGAACATGATTTTCTTCTCCGCGAAACTCCATGCCGCGCCCTGGCAGTTGTACACCCCGAGGACGCCAGTGAACTTGTTCATGTTCCATATCTTGAGCAAGCTGCAGGAGCAGGACGGAGGTGAGCTGATAACATGGATCATTTTGCAACTAACTACATATGAACAGAGCAAGAATGAGGGCGCGCGCTCATCATCACCTGACGCCGTCGCGTGCTGGGTCGGTGAAGAGGCAATCCTTGGTCGGCCGGGCGGGCAGACTTGCACGGAGCACGGAGCCGTCGGGCAGCACGATCTTCTTCAGCAGCTCGAAGTTGTGCTTCCCCGGAGCATCACTAAAAATGGGCGGGCAGACATGCATGAGCAAAGTTGAGCTATACCGAATTTAGTTGTTGAGAAGGAAGTCGGGTGACATAAAAGCTAGGGTGGTGGGAATGTATCAGTTGAACAACCTGACGTAGATTGGGCCGCCGCTGATTGCACGTGCGGAGCCGTGGTATTCGGCGGCCGGGTGGAGCGAGTGGAACATGTCCCAGTCCGGCAGCATGAACTCGCCGAGGAAGACGCTGTTGTACGCCGTCGAGGCGACGTGGATGGCGTGCGACACGGGGTCCCTCGGGAGGAAGTCCTCGGACGCCCACACCACCGCCGTCTGCTTGGAGGTGCCATGCATTTTAATTTGCGAAATTAGTCACTAGTACCGATTCCGCGTAGTTAGTTAATAAATCCTACAGATCTACTTGCACAGTTGCTTGTACCAGTAGAGGGAGTCGGTGTTGTGGCTCATGCAGGCGACGACGCCGTTGTCCAGGAAGTTCTTGGCGGCCGTCGACCCCGGCGGCGGCGAGGTACGCGTGCTGCTCGTCGAAGAAGCGCGCGGGGGCACGAGCCCCACACCGTGATCCAATCCGTCTCCGCCATCCCGGGGTCGTTCTCCGCGACGCCCGGCGAGATCTCCGGAACTGCATCACGCTGCTGCTGGAGGAGGAGGACGCTCCCGTCAGCAGCAGTGGCGTCGTCGTCGTCGGTGGCGACGGACTGCCAGCCGTCGTCGATGATGACGAACTTGGGCGGCGCGCCGCCGGCGACGAGGCTGCGGAGCCCGGCCTGGACGCCGTCCTGCGTGACGTCGCGGTAGAAGGCGTCCCAGGTGCACCACCCGAAGCAGTCCACGATGCCCGGGAGCCGCTTCTCCGTCCGGAGCCGGAACGTCCTGAGGCAGGACCTGGCCGCCGCGACGGCACCGGCGACGGCGGCGAAGGGGTCGGACTCCGCGGCGCCCGCGAAGAGCGCGCGCTCGAACGACGCCGCACGCGTCTCGGCGTCCCCGCTCTCGACGCAGAGCTCCAGCGCGTCGCCCGCTCCGCCCTGGAGGCTGCCTCGGAATGCGCCCTCGACGAGCGGGAGGAACACGACGTAGTACGACGCGTCGTCCTCGCCGCCGGCGTCGGCGGCCTTGGACTCGACGAGCAGGAACTGCGTCTCGCGCGGGACGTCGCCGCCCTTGTCCCCCATCCGTTGCGCGATCCACCAGAGCTTGAAGCGGAAGCACGCCATGAACCGTACAACGCGGATTTCCTAGGAACCCACCGAGATACGGACCCTTCAACGCGTGCCCCCCTCGGGCTTCCACGCTGGCCTCTGTGCTGGACTGTTGATGTAAGGTTTTGTGCTAGTAACAGCACACGCTGGACTCCAAAACGAAACGGAAGTAGCCCGAGCAGCATGGGAACAAATGAATAAAACAAAATAGAAGTTTAGGTTGTCAGCTTCTGGCCTGCTGTAGCTTTGGTCGGCTGGGCGCACCCATGCATAACATGGCATCAAACTTTTCAGCTTAAAGTCTTTCGAAAAAAAAAAACTTTTCAGCTTATATTTTTGTTATCTATAATTTATGTGCATTGGAGGACTATGATCCTGACCGGCCACTCTCTTCAATAAAAACAAAGAAACGATAGATAGAAACAAAAAAATAATACCATTATATATGTGTACAGTACGATCATTAGTTTAGGCCCCCTTTGGAATACAGGATTTTTTCCTATTCCTGCGTTTTTCCTGTGAACAGTCAACTGATTCCTGTGAAATTCCTGTACAATTTCTGTGAAAATCCTGCGTTCCAAAGGGGGCCTTATTTTTGAGAAGGTTCTATGTAATTTCAACGCATCCTTTTTAGAAACCAAAGTAATAGAAGCTAAACCAGCATTCTCTGAAGGCTAAATCTGTAACCTTAAAGGCTAAACCGTCAAGAAAAAAAGTTAAAATGTTTCTGGTAAACCTAATAAGGCTAAAGCATAAGTCAAAAAGGCTAATCCGTCGTTCTCGAAATGTAAACTGTAGAAGATGAACCGTACAAAGAAAATCATAAACCCAGATGCTAATTCGTCAACCTTAAAGGCTAAACCGTCGTTCTTAAGGCTAAACTCGGGAAGACTAAACCTATAACCCTCATTGTTTTGCAAAAAGGCTAAACCGTCATTATTAAAGCTAAACCTAGGAAGACTAAACCTGTAACCCTGAAGGCTAAACCGTCAAGGTAAGAAGCTTAAATTGTTTGTAGTAAACCAAGTGAGGCCAAAGCAAAACAAAAAAAGGTAATTCGTAATATAGAGGCTAAACTGTAAATCCTAAAAGATAAACCGTCATTCTTAAGGCTAAACCCAACAAAGCCAAATCATCAAGGAAAAAAGGTAAAACTGATTGTGATAAATTTAGTGGGCTGATGCAAAAACCAAAAAGGCTAATCGGTCGTTTCGAAAAGTAAATTGTAGAAGCTGAACCATAAAAAAAATATCATAAACCCTAAATGGCAACCCATAATTTCAAATGCTAAACAGTCAATCCTAATAGCTAAAACGTCGTTCTTAAGGCTAAACCCGAGACGACTAAACCTGTAATCATGAAAAGTAAACAAAACCATGTGTATGACATGTCGGACCTATATATATAGTGAAAACTAATTTTATCAAAATATAGACATGTGAGGTCTCATTTTATAGGTTTATAATTATAAGGAATATTTTGGTGCAGACGGTTTTTAAATCCGAATCACGGTTTATGATATATGTTCATTTGAAAGTAGCTTAGCCATAATTTTTTGGGCTGCGTGCAACCACTTGACTGCATGAAATCTGGACACCACCGAAGGAGCACGACAGAATGGTGCTCTGAAAAAGCAAGCGCACTCGAATCCACCGTGTCACAATTTTAGCTCCTAATCTATGCACCCAATCAGCACAAGTCCTGCTGGCAACATCTGAGCAGTCCGAATCTTGGCACATGGCCTGCAGAGATGTGCGGCGCCGATCAGGGTCGGTACTTCACGACGTTCTGAGAAGGGGCATTTGTGTTTTTACCCTAACTTTGAACTCTAATTCTGATTTTACCCTTATTTTTTAAACTTTGTGATTTTACTCCTGGTTTTTCAACATGAAGCTAGATCTTACCCTCAGTAGGTGTAAAATAAGAATAATTCTATTGCGATTTTACCCCTAGTAGGGGTCAACTCTGTCTTCAGGTTGAAAAAACAGAAGTAAAATCACAAAGTCAAAAAAATAAAGGTAAAATTATAATTAAAATTCAAAGTGAAGGTAAAAATATAATTGTCTCTTATGAGAAATGCATTTTGGATGAACCGTAACCTCAAGGTACCGAGGGAGACAACGTGGCGGGAGGCTGGCTCGCCCAAGTCTGCGCCGAGGAACACGCCGTCCACTGCTCCCTCTGCCACAGCGGACGACGCTACCATCCGGCACGCCGGAAAGCACCGTCCGCCCGCAGACAGACAACGTGCTGCCGACGAGCTTCACGGACGAGGCGATCGTCATCTCTTCCGATGCTCCTCCGTCTCTTACAGTCCTACGCACCGCTGTGACGATGCCCAGGCGCTGCTCAACAGTCAACAGTGATGGATGGCCAGGCCCCCTGTTTTTTTTTTCTCTACTTAATTGGCAAGTTTGCTCCTCCTGTTTGTTGAATCTGAATGCTTTATTTGCCCCTACCTAGTCCGTTCAAAAGGGTTGATGCATGGCGTTAAGTCTTGGGGTCAACAGCATGAATATATTCTGACATAAAAAATGAATATATTCTGTGATAAGAAAACGAATACATTCTGGATTAAACAGTTGCACGAATATATTCCGAATTAAACAGTTCCACGAATAATAATATTCTTGCTATTCTGTTTGTATATTCTGACAGTTAAAAAACAGCACAATCGACAGGACTCATTTTTAATTACAAATCTCATGTCTCCGTACCATCTCTCCATTGTTTGATATCCCTGGCTTGGTCTAGCCGCAGCAGCAGCCGATCTGTTATTTTCTCGCGATGTTGCCCACCATTCCTTCATTTATCTCAGCTTTCATCTTGGCATACAATTCCATCCAATTGTGCAGCCACAAGGGTAGGCGTCGTCAAGTTCGTCGGCATTAATCTCTAAAGGAGGATGCCATCATTGATGAAGATTAAGGTACTTTGATCCTTTCTTTGTCTCATCGTGGTTCTTCATAGCCATGGTTGTGGGCTAGTGAAAGTTTAGTTTCCGGTGATATTCATCTGGATGTTGATCGAATTTGTATTTTTCCCATTGCCAATATGGTGAAGAAGGCGACAGTGGACTCGGTACAGGCTCGACGGCAGAGAGTTCTTCGTACTTGTATATCGAATATCAATCAACCCTTCTTTCGCGAAAGGGTTGGGTTTCAGTTTTCCCCTGTCAAAGATGAAGATGTGGTGGATGGTGACGTGGTTGCGTTTGTTTAGATCAGAGTTTTCGTCCATAGTAGATTTGTTTGGAATGGTGATCCTATATAGTAGAATTTGCGTTTTTTTCATTTTTTTTCACTCTCATCTATGGAGTTGATGTTGATTGAGATGCTTTTGTAATCAGGAAATGTATGCTTCAATATTAATGAAATTCTTTTTTGTCAAAAAAAAAGGGGTAGGCAACTGGAACGGCTCAATGAGCTTAAGGCCGATGAAGCTCTTGATGTATAGCCATATGTTACATATAGTTTCGAGGGCCTTGGGCCCTATGCTCATGCATGTATGTGTCTCCCCTATATATGTACTGTCTGTTAATCTCGTCAATCAAGCATTGAGTTATCCGCCTAACCTAGTCGCCACCTCCGCGGCGTGCCTTCCTCCTCCTCTGCTGCCGTCGCTGGCATCCTCCAGTCGCAATGCGCCTGCCCTCCCCCACCTCGCCGTAAGCCTCACGCTGTTGCGCCCTCCAACCCCTCCCGATGGTTCCCACACCAGAAGAAATCACTGCCAAGGCCAAGCGTCTTGAAGACAAACGCCTTACCGTCGCGGTCAAGGCTACTGAGGACCAGCGCAAGGCCGAGAAGGAACAGCTTGATGTGCACCACGCTACGCTACACACGCTGGTTGTTGCAGTTGCCAACATCAAGGCCATGGCGCCTCTGACCCTTGACCTCGCCTCTCCCCACTACTCTCCTAAAGACCGTCGAAAAGTATGACCTCTCCCATCTCGTAATCTCCGATGAAGACTTCACAGACGATCTGCACTGCCGCCAGATGGACTTCACCAGCAAGTCTTGGCTCTTTGGCACCATCTCTCCCGAGGTCCACAAGATCGTCCACATGGCGGCTCCGACAACTCGTGCGGTGTGGCTGGCCTGCCACGGCCGCGCCGACCCCGACGACCATTTTTTCCTGGCTTCGCCCCTGCTTGCAGCGGGAGAAGGAGGCGGAGCTGGGCAGGCCGCCAAGAGCCAGGCTTGGCCCACCAGGCTGTTGCTAGCCTTGCTCGGCGACCACGTACCTCAGCTCCTCCTTTTTATTGATAAACTAAAAAGAACAGTAGAAAGAGAACAAATGAAAGAATAAAAAAAGCAAAGCAAAATTATTTGCAGACAACAACAATCATAAAGAAACTCTGAAACCCTCTTATCTACTTCCTCCGTCCCTTAATGTAGGGCGTTCTGGAGTTCGAATTTTTTCCTTAAATGTAGGGCGTTTTGCATGTAGGACAAATTTTAAAGTTGGTGGGAGGGTTGGTAGAAGGGTGGGTGAAGGTAAAAATAAGGGGTATGGTAGTCTTTTAATACATTGACTATTTTTATTTTTGAATGCTAGAAAGCCCTACATTTAGGGACGGAGGGAGTAGCTATCATCTAACTGCACCAGTGCAATGTTATTCTGGTTAGTGCTTATCGAATGTGTTGATGGTTACTCGAAAAATAAGTATTGATGGTTGATGGAGTTGCTGAGCAAATGGATAACAATGTCTCTGTAAGAATATGAAACACCATGCAGTTGTAAAGTTACTTCTTTTGTGAATGCCTTCTTCCATAATTGAAACATGGCTGCTGTTACTTGGAAGATTACTCCATTCTTGTTTCCAGATGTTATGCTGCTATGGCAAGGACCTCCATGGAAAATGGGTTATTGAGTTTCACTTTTGCATCTGACATGTGAGCTTTTTTTTACATGTCACTGACATGTGAGTTTTTTTTTGACCCACCTTTAGGATGCATACCTTACATGTCAACTGATGTGGTCGATTGTTCCAGCTGATGTGATCGATTTGTTCCAACTGATTTCATGGATTGTTCCGGCTATATAACCGATTGTCCTAGCTGAGGTGATTATTTGTTTCAACTGATTTCATGGATTGTTCCAGCTAATATGATAGATTGTTTCAGTTGATTTTGATAGGTTAACAAAAAGTGTTCCTGTGCGTTACAAATAATATCAAAACATCTCTAATTGCTTGTGTGTTTCTGTGCATTAAAAATAGTGTCAATACATTCCTCACCTGATTGCTTGGGGTGCTGTGTTAAAATTTCACCGACAAGTCTGAACAAAAAGTCGCACTTCATGCACACGTACATCAAACAACCTATCTTCATGCGACAAAAGATTGGAAGCTAAAGCAGTGTGCCAGAAAAAGTCTCGACAGTCTAAAAAAAAATGCACCTCTTCACCACTAGTTCACGAGAGAGAAGCCTGGAAGCAAATCAGGCCGCGCGCGTGGGCATTACCGGGCTGTGGTGGGCTGTGCTACGTGAGAGCTTCGCGTAGCGCACGGTGGAGATAGGAGGCCCCACCTAAGCCAAGATGTTTCAATTTTTCTTACACTGGTTACCATAGATGTAGGAAGATCAATTTTATTGATCACTGATACATTCAGCACTAATCCCAACAATCATGCCATCTTCATTTAAGTCTCAGCCTCCACTGGGTTACATGAACCAAAGATAGTAGCTCGGTGATGATTCTTGATCCAGAGAAAGAAATCTTACATTTACTAATTTATGAAGGCTCCTTTCAATGTATCCATGTTAATCGGATCAAAATCCTAAAAATTCTCAACAAAAAAAAACATCTAGCTATCAGTTTAGGTTATTGCAAAACCTCAACCGTTGGATCTTGGTAACATAACCGCTTGACCGGGACCAATCAGCATACGCATGTACAGAGGTCCACCACCAACGCTCCGATACGCAGGGTTCGTAGTCATAGATAGAGTCCGATAAACATACAATATTTAGCTATATGCATGCGAAAGTTTATTTCATCAGTAAATGCCAAATTAAGACAAAATGTGTCGGATTCACTTACGACAATAAACAAAATGCTTATATCTTGTCATTTTTTAGAGATGGACTTGGGAGCATTTATTTTTACCAAGATTACATATTATATGTGCACCATACATTACTCTGCTAGCTAATCTTAATCAATTTCCTGCGGCATATATTATGATTCATATATAAGATTAGGGCTCGCCACCTTTGCGCAGCGCCTCCTTGGTGCACAATACATTACTCTGTTTGCTAATCTTAATAAAATTCTCTTCGGAAAAATATAGTAAAAGAAAACAGAACTGACATTTCATCCTTTTCCAATTTCATGTCAAATACTCTTCCACAAGTCAACTACCCCCGCCAGCGCAGCCTCGGACTCGCCACCCTGGCACAATGCCTCCTTGGCCCGATGCATGGCAGCGAGCGTGCGCTCACGGAGCACCGTCCCACCGTCGGAGTCCATGAGCCACCGCACCTTGGCTGCCACTTCGTCGGCCGTCACGAAACCACTGCCGGTGTCGCAGCCTTCCAACGCCACGGTCAGCCGCAACTCCTTCTCCAGGTACCACCTGTTCAGTCTCTGCTCCGCGTACAGCGGCCACGCAAGGAAGGGAACGCCCGCCGTCACCGCCTCCAGCACCGAGTTCCACCCGCAGTGCGTCACGAACCCTCCAACGGCAACGTGCGCTAGCACGTCACGCTGCGGCGCCCACGACTTGACGACGAGGCCCCTGTCCTTTGTCCGGCGCAGGAAGCCGTTGGGGAGGAGCGCGTCCAGGTCCGGTTCCGGTGGCTTCTCGTACTTCTTTGTCGGGTCGTCGTTGGGCGGCGCTCGTACCACCCACAGGAAGCGCTGCCCGCTGGCCTCGAGCCCGGCCGCTAGTTCTCTGGTCTGCTCGGCGCTGAACCGGCCGAGGCCGCCGAAACAGAGGAACACGACGCTGGCCCTGGGTTGCCTGTCCAGCCACGCCAGGCACTCCTTGCCTCCCTGATCCTGCGACTTGATGAGAGGCCCGATGCAGTGGACCGGCGGCGTCGGGAGGCCAGGCGCCGTGCAGAGCCCGGCGGCGATGGCGTCGACGGTGCGCGGCTCGAGCGAGCGGAAGGTGTTGACGATGACGCCGCGGGAGCGGCACAGGGCCGCGGCGGCGTCCATGAAGCCGTCGTACGCCGCGTCGTCGCGGTCCATGACTCCGTGGATGGCGTGCGTCGCCGGGAACGGCGGGAAGCCTGGAACTTGCACCAGCTCGTCTCCCATGTCGCGGAAGCTCGCGGCGGTCGAGCGCGCGTGCAGGACCGGGAGGTGCAGGAAGAAGGCCAGCGTCGCGGCGCCGGACGTGAAGAAGAAGTAGCACGGCACGCCGAGCTCGCCCGCGACGTCGAGCGCGGCGCCGCAGAACATGTCGACGACGAGGACGGCCGGGGTGGCGTTCTGGAGGAACGCGCGGAGCTGCGGGTTGTGGGCGCGGACGGACGCCATGGTGATCCCCTCGTGGTGCTTGGACGCCGCCACGGGCGGAGGCGGGTTGATTGCCTGGAGGCGGTGGAAGGAGATGGACGGGTTGGCTGCGGAGACGTCGTCAAGGACGCCGGAGCTCGGGCCGCCCGTGTGGTACGGCGCTTCGACGACGAGGATCGTGATGGGCAGTCCCCGCGCGCTGAGGATCCTGCCGAGCCCCACCATGGCGAACAGGTGGCCCGTCCCCGGCGTCGGGTACAGCACGACTGGCCTCCGGGGCACCGTTGCCGTTGTCGTTGCACTCGCGGCGCCATCCATTGCCAAAACGTAGATCTTTCCAAAGAAACAAGTGCGCGAGGCAAGGGATGAGTACAGTTGGAGAGGTATGTTAACGGTGCCGTTGATTTATATGGACCTTTCGTCCTCTGGTGCTGCCTCGTTGGCCACAATCGTACGCGTAGAGTCATGCACTTTGGAGTGAGTTTACGTGGGTCGAATAACATGGCATTGATGGCGATTCTTTCTTTCTTTTTTTTTGTTCTATCCCAGTTGATGGCGATTCTGGTGCCTTGTTCAAAAGTCAAAATCTTGATCCATTCTTTTTTTTACGCACATCTAGCACAGTGAGAACCTTAGGATCCTTCATAGATGATAAAGAAAAGCCAAAATATATCTTGGATCGCGCATCAAGCTAAGCGAAGTTAATGATAAGTTTCTTTGCAAGACCTAAAAGTCCAATGTTTTCATCAGTACATTCCGGCTGTCCCAAGGGACCAGTACAAACAACAGATTACTGCCACTCTTTACAATATACTCCCTCCGTTCAGAAATAGATGTCACTGTTGACTTTCAGATATCACATTTGACCATTCGTCTTATTCAAAAAATTTGCTCAAATATAAAAACAAATATGTCATGATTAAAATATATCTAATGATAAACCAAGTTGTAAAAAAATAAATAAAATTTATGTAAAAAATTTAAATAAGATGAACAGTCAAACGTGATGTCTAAAAGTCAACAGTGACATCTATTTCTGAACGGAGGGAGTATATGATAGCAGGAAGCACATGACACGAACATTGTAAAGAGTGGCAAAGCACATGACGCTAACCACATAGCAAAACCCAATATATAATACCAAGACATGAACTGTTTGTTGGTGCAGTGGTAGGGGTCATTTGCACCCGGCTAGTCGTGGGTTCAATTTTTATTTGTACTGTGTCTTGTAACAGCGGGAAAAAAGGTTGGAGAGATAGAGACTGGGGCGCGAAGAGGAGGGAGCTAGTGTTTAGCATAAACATATAGATTTTGTTTTTGTTTTTTCTATATTCTCCACGTATTGTTTTATTTTTTGCATTGTTGTTCATTTCATTTTTTAATTTTGAAGTTATTCTTTTTCAATTGGAATTTTTTTAATTCATTTATGTCTTTATGCTTTCATTTTATTTCTCTTTTTAATTTAATTTCTTAGGTTTTTGTGGTGGAATTTAGAAGATGGAAAGAGCTTAGATGCTTGATGCTACCCAAAGGACTAATTAATTGATCAAGTCTTCTAAACTAATAAAGCACGAGTTACCTATTTTTTGTTGGCGTACCTAAATCTTGTGTACCCAACCTTTAATCCACCCTTGATTGCTATCTTGATCACTACCTCCACCATCAGATTAAAAGAAAAGTGGGGTCATTACAGGGAATGCGACACCTTGCGACACAATTACAACAGAGAAAGTTTAACAATTGAGGGTCCAAAAAATGTTATTTTCACCAGGCGCCGGTCTACCCTCCCGCAACACCCACCCCAGCCGAATCACGTTTCCTATTCTGCAGCCTTACCTTCCCAATACGTGTGAAGCTCTCTCTCCTAGAAAATCTCCCTTTCCTTTTCCTGAAAATTTCAAACACAGGACGCGGCCTCTTTCCTATTCTGCAGCCTTGCCTTTCCATTCCATACGTGAGAAGCTCTCTTTCCTGAAAAAAAAAATCTCCCTTTCCTTTTCCTGAACATTTCAAACACACACGACCTTTCCTTTTTCTATATCGGCACCTTCCTTTTGCTCACGAAATTTGAAACGCGTCCGAGGCGGTCTCTCGCGATCGCTTCTCGTAGCTCCCAAGGCAGCCAGCAGTCGAGGTACACGCGATGCCGGACGGGGTTCCACTTCAACGCCGTACGGGGTCTCCGTCGCCGCCGCATCGGTCTCCGCCCTCGATAATCTCCATAACCTATTCAGGTGATCACCTACCAACTATCAAATAAACACAAGGAGACAACAGACGAAGGAGAAAAAGCACAGAGACGAACCACCAGCAGGCAGCGCCGTAGACCCACTTCGCCGTGATCGTGATTCGCCGTGATCGTGATGCGCCACGTCGTCGTCCACGCCTGAAGCTGACCTCACCGTGGTCGCGCTGCGCCCCGGCGTCGTGGTCGCGCTGCCATCGTCGCGGTGGTCGCGCCGCCGCAGCCTGACCTCGCCGTCAACGAGGACAGGAGGAGGCGATCGAGCTCTTGGTGGTAACTGATCCACAACGCCGGCGATCCCTGCTCTTCAACGCAATCATCGCCGGTTTGTACTTTGTCGTTGAATTATGTCCATAATTCCCCTTCGTTCGTTGTCTGGTTCTCAAATTTCGTGATGGTTTCAATTTTAGGTTCTCTTTGCGGTTAAGATGGCCTCAGATAATCCCATATGTGATATCACAAATGTTGATTCAGATAGTGCGTACCAGTTTCAATTTGACGAGATGATTTCAATTGTGCTCTGTATCTATTTCTGATTTAACTGACGCGGAAACAAACCTTGTTCTGAAGGTGATCACGACGATGTTCTCGTGTCGAGGGAACGTGATCTGAACAGTGGACGAGTGATCTGAACAGAGGACGAGTGAAACGCTTCCGCGAGAGACACCATGTAACGGTTTCAGGTTGCAACAGTTGCAGTTCGTCCCCTTTGAATTTTACTACTTCTGCCCAACTATATTTTTACCCCCTTGCTAAGTTTTTGTAACTTTTAATAAAATTGTTTCTCTGTTGTACATTCATGCTAAATTTTCTGTTTTTAAGCTCAATCTTGTACGTTGTTCATGATAATTTTAACTGATTGTTTCAGGGTACAAATCTGAGACTAATAAATTTGATTCTATGTTGTTCATGAACAATCTGATCGTAATAAATATGATTAACTGTTTTTATGCCATGGTCAACCCCTCAATTCAACTTGCTGTTATGTTTTGATTATCTGATTTTAGCCCATGGCCAACCTCTCAATTCAATTCGCTGTTATGTTGTTCACGATAAATTTTTCTGATTCTTTCAGGAGGGAAGGAGAATCTGAGCGTACCCGCTAAACGAAACCAGAGTACAAAAATAGCCGAGGTAGTATCTGCTGACCATTTTTTGGTATTTTGAATGTGCCTTCATTTGATGTTTTGGTTTGTTTTGAACAAAAAACAGGGGGTGGAGATACACTTACGGTAGATTGTAAGAGGGCTCACATAACTACTTTATCGACACCCCAGTCTACATCACGAGGTACCGTCGTTAAATCATCTTTTTTGTTAAGCTAAGGCCTATTCTGGATATAAATTTTTTTGTGAACGGATATATATGCAGGAACAAGCTGCACTGATGGGAGGGTTCACTGCACGCCATTGTCTGCTGTCACTGCGGATGTCAACGCAGGTGGAAGCTCTACTGAACAAGGTGTACCCAATGCTGACGCACGTGAAGAAATGCGGAACGCTAAAAACCGTATCCGCCAGCAAGAATATCGTAAAAGGAAAAGGGAAGAACGGGAGAAGGCAGCTCAAGGTAACGCGAGAGCAATTTGCATGTTCCGTAACTTCTTGGTTTACACTTAACTATGGTCAGGCAATTTGCAAGTTACCTGAATATTTTGTCTCTCTATTTAGGATGTAACATTCAGACTCCCACACTACCCACAGTGGAAAATGGACAGGACCAGACATCCAAGAAGAGAAAGTATGTCAGAAAAAAACAAAACCGTGACTGGTGAGTTGCATATGCTTGGTAATGTGTTGTGAAAATCAGTAATCCAAGTTATCTAAAATTGATTTTTGTGAAATTCAGGAAACAAACAAGATGCTATATCAACACCGAACCTACAGGGACTAGGTTAGAACTTCCTCACTGGAAACATGATCTTCACCATCGTTGCCAAAACGCTTATTCGAGTATTTTTTTTTTTGTTATGTTAGATCCCACACCATGCTCTGGGATTACAGAACAGCAACAAACTCCGGCATGAGCAAAGCGTTTTCCTGTTGATGCTACCCCTGTTAGTGCACTGACGGCAGAGGATGGTCAGACTGGTGCAAACTTCAACCAGTCTTATGAGGATGTTGGACACGTAGTAGATGATGGTTGGCTTCACAGAAACGATGATTACCTCCCAAGATATTCGCAGGTAATGCGGAATAATGATGGCGAAGGGGAGCAATTTGTAACACCTGATCAGACGCAGAGGTTTAATAGGACTGTGTATATGAAAGAATATATGAGAGAACTTAGGAAGAAACAGAAGGAGGAAAACGCAGCCAGGGTTGCTGGAGAAACCCGGACGGGGGCGATACAGGTTCCAGATCAGGTAACACTACTCTTCCTTTTGATGGATTTATGGTAGGGATGTTAGTCGTTGAGCTAATTTTATTCATTGTGCTGGAGGTGTTGCGCGTGACGATTATGTGCGACATCACGGCAACTTGGTCGTATTTTGGTCATTTGGAGTTAGCCACTTGAGTGACTTTCTGTTATCCGTGCATCATATCTAGAAATATGATCAGAAACATTTTACATCATCATGTATTCCCGTTTGTAATAAATGTTTTTGGATTTAACTAAATATGGAGTTTGATCGAACGATATACTACAGCGAGTCATAATTTATCTGCTTCAACAATATATACATAATCTTATGAATGAAGATGCAGGGATGAACAAATAAGAATCATATAGTTTGATCGTACGTTGTGGTTTCGCGTGAAAATAACAATATTCTACCCAGTAATTTTGTGGCTTCTTTTTGCTACATCTTTGTCTTAAGGATACAATGTTTTGAATAGAAAATATGCAATATTTTTAAATTAAGTAAATCAAATGTGAGATACATCGTGGCACATCTCCCACTGTTGCAAGGAAAGCATGCTACACACTCTGAATAAAAGTACATCGCATACGTGTCATTATTTTTCCTATCTTAAAATATGCAATATTCTTCCATTAAACATACAATGTTTTTCTGCTGGGTATTTTGTGATATCGCCTGTAAAGCAAAAATGTTGAACCCAGTCAGTTTGGAGCTTCTTTTTTCCTACGTCAGATCTTAAGGATACAAGTTTTGTATAAAAAATATGCAATATTCTCCTATTAATTAACTAAATCAAACGTTAAATACAATCTGGCATATCTGTCAGACGCCAATCTTTCTAAACAAGTAACTATGCCACTTTTTTTCCTTTGAAAATATTAGGCGCGTGCACTTCATATTACTTTCCCGCCAAGACACATGGTCGTCATCGAGTCTGAAGGAAGGGAAAGTTTTTGCAGCCTGTATTTCCCTTGGGTCAAAATAAGCAAGTTTCCCACAATTAGCAAGTGAACACGCGTGGATAAAAGGAAACACTAATGCGAGGAAAAAATTATTTATGGCTGGTAGAACTAAGTAAGGAAACTTATACTACTGATATGGTAGACGTTTAATTTTGGTTCATGTTTCCTTGCTAGCCTGCCGCGTATACCACATCCCTTCACATCCTGCCATATTTATTTGATTATTTCCTTCCTTGTTTACAGTTAACGACGACAAAAACATAATTAGGAAGGTTCCTTTGCATAGCTAAGTAACGTTGCTTCATGGTTATTTCCTTCCTTGTTTACAAGAATTTTGTCTATATACTGCCGGCACAACATAATTATTAGGAAGTTTCCTTCGCATAGCACAGTCATATTGGGCCATGATTATTCGTTTCCTTTTCTACAGGAAATTTTAATTCAATTACTACATGGTACAAAATAATCATTTGGTTTCTAATGATAACAGAGTCACGTTGAGGAAGTTGTGGATCAGGTTGTCGCCGTCCTCAACCAGGCAATCGTTGAGCAGGCAATTAATCGTCGCCGTTGTGGAGCAGGCAATCGTTGCCGTCGTCGTCCAAGCAATCATTCAGGTGACGTCCATTCCCTTCGCTGGACCCTATTGGACGCTTGGCGACGTCCAATGATCGTTGGTTTGTCGAGTTTGATTTAGGCTGCGCCGGGGGTGGTGCATATTCTATAGTTTCTTGTTTGGGTTTGAGTGCACAAATTTGTTGTTTTGCTGTAGTAGTTTGACTCTGCTCTATTTTTGCTCTGCTGCTCTGCAACCAGATTGTGTTAGTTTTAAAATCAATCAGAGAATTAGATAGATCAATTTCTGCTCCTACACATATGTTCTTCTCAATTTGTGGTCTGCCATTGTACATGTATGTTCTTCTCATTGTGTTTCTACCTGAATCGCTCTAAAAATTCAAAATTAATTGAGAACACATTCTGTAAATCTGACCAATTTTATTTAGGTCCCTCTACAATGTCTGATGTTACGAACTCTGCTTTAGGTTTAGGTTACAATAACATGACAACTTCATGGAGTAACCAAGGAGCGACGCCAGTCAACATCCTTACAGCTGTGTTTTTTTTTTAATGGTTATAATGCGCTGTGGTTTTGAGTCGGTCAACTTTTTTTATGACTCGTCTTTTTACGAACAATCTGTACGTTCCTATTTAATTATATACTCCCTTTGTTTGCTTTTTGTTGACGTTAGGACAAAGCAATTAGTTAGTTCAGAAATAAACTAGCAATCTTGTCTTGACATCAACAAAAAGAGTTTGGAGGGAGTAGGTACATGGCTCGATCAACTTCTCGAACATTAAACCAATTTAGTGGGTCGCGAGGGGATCTTGTTTCTTCGGTAATGGAATAAAACAACAAGTTTTGAGAAATTATTATTGAAATTACATATTCTGGCTAAGATTCCAAATGACATACTTACTTGTAACAATTACGAACGAACATAATGAGTATTAACGTGAATTTTGATTGGCTGATCGAAAAACAAAATTACATGTTTACGGAAAGAAAATGTTTCCTTAACAGATTTTATTTATTATTAGTTGCAATTGTGCCCTTGCATGTATATCGCAGATTAATATTTAGTTTGATGTATTCCAATTTGTTTATATGCAGATATGGCATATTTTTATATTTGGAAAGAACATGTTGCATAATAACTAATATGTTGTAACTTAGATATTGTTTAGTAATCTATGACACGAAGAGAAATGCCGATCAAGTAGATCATAATGCTCATAGTATTGCCAAGTGATGTTAATATTTAGGCACGTGCGTGGCGCAAGTGCATTGGTACTATGTTTTTAAGTGATAAAGTTTTAATACCAGGAGGAGTTCTGAGCATTCCCGCTGCCATGATGCGTGGAAACAAGCCTAAGAGAGCCGATTCCACCGGAGTTGTTCCGGAAGGTGCGATTTAATTTTGAAATTCCTGTACCTTTGATAAAAGTAGAAGAAGAATTTTTGTTTATGCACTTATTGACATGTTAAGCGTTACTTTCCTTTTCCAGACTATGTTTGCACATGCGATGACCTTGCTATCATCGAACCTGTAAGACGGATTCCAGCCGAACCCGGTAATAAGATACTATCAGATGTTGGGACAACGTTTGTGAATAGATATCTTTTCGAATGTCTGCTTCAGCCAGAGGCATTTTTGAACGATTCTGTAAGTACACCAGACACATCTTGATAATGCGTAATTTTCAGAAATTAATGGGATGAAAGAATCATCATATATCTATATGATTTACGCATGGTTCAACGTGTTTTTAATTACAACATACAGGTTATTGGTGTTTATATACACATGTTAAGAAGGCATGCCCATCTTTTGGATCGGTCCGGTGCAAAAGTTTGGTTGGAGGACGCTCACGTGTCCGGAACTATAAAGCGGGACGGAGAAACCGACAAGCAGTATGTGAACATCAATAATGGTCACCCCATCCAAAAGATGGGTGAACAAGTACCTGCAAGATGATTTGGTAACAATAATCTGTCCATGACATGTAGCTTTCCTTTTAGCTATTGTTTTCTAAGCAATATAGTGTTTGTTTATTTGCTGGTTGATAACACGTGTTCCTTCCAATAAATATAAAAAAATCACACTGGTACCTTGCTGTGATAAATGCCCGGAAAGGTTAGATACATGTGCTAGATTCACTAGGTTTAACCTTCGGACGGCAAGATCTCCACAACACTGTAAGCTACACAGCCAAAGTCTCATCGTTTCAGTAATTCTCTGCATCTGTCAACCTCTAATTGACAAATTTTTGCTATGTCACAGTTGCAAGGTTTACAGAAGCAAATAAACCACGCCTCTGACCTGAAAGAACTCAACATGGACAAGTGGCCTAACCTCCAAGTTGCTACCTGGCCTGTTACAGAGATTGATTTCGGACACATAATGCAGACGGATGGGTATTTTCTCGGCTATTGCATTTCATTTATATATATATCATATATAAAGCCCATTTACCATTTCAAATTTACAAATTTATTGATCTATTTCTTTAAGATGTTCCTGCGGGTTATTCCTACTAAACTTCATGGAGTATTGGACGGGTGACGCGCTGTCCGACCACTTTACCCAGGTACCCACTAGCCCTCCCCAAAATAACCTATATTTCGTAGTACTTTACATGCAACTTAATTGTCTTGCAGACCGACATAGTTAATTTTAGGCTTAAATTAGCAGCTATTTTGTTAGGTTCGGAACTCAATGAGAGGAAAGGAATTGATCTTGCAATGGAAGATACTGAAGAAGACGATAACGGAGATTTAGATGGTGTGGAACTTATAGAAACCCCACCGGCTGTGTTCCACAGTTCAAATGAAAAGAGAATGAGGACATATTTCGTCTACTCCTCAAGGTATTCTCTTTCCATTGCCGATGTGCCTATGTCTGCCTGTCGAGTTAATGAACCAGTTGTGGTGGTATATCTGCGGCATAGATGCTGCTGATGCCCTAAAGTATGTACTATCAGCATTTGGTATACTCATTTTGCATGTGTGCTATTTAATGCAAACCTCATGTATTTTGCACATCTTTCATTTTTTCATGACCTATGGTTAAAATATATTCTTTTGATAGGAGAGAATGGGTGAAGAGCAAGCATCCTTATCTAATTAGCTTGCCACTAAAAAAATATCAAGGATTTACTAACTATACCGGGTAGCATGCATCCTGACTTGTTTAACCTAGGTGTTTGTATGTTTGCTTGCGATGAAACACAAGTATTCATAGACTCCCCCTGTCCACTACATGGACCTTGAGTTTTGTGTAAGTTATTTAATTCAGTAACTAACTATTGCATGTACGAGTATTGTTATCTCACAAGTGAACTCCCTGTGACATGCGTCCTCAGATGGTCTCCAATCTTTGCAAGCCTCCAGCTTCATGTAAACCCCTTGATGTTCAACGTCTGGCGAAAACTCTGTGTCATTGGGGGGTACGCGATTACCACATATCCAACTGCAAACTGGTAAGATCCCATGACGCATTTGTTTTATTTTTAGTACTATTACAATGCATTCACGATATCTTTATTCGCTTAATCTAGATTTTGCTGCCATTTGTCCATGATGGGATTTACTATCTGTTCTCCTTGAATATGGAGAGACAAGTTGTGCATGTTCTTGACCCAAATAAACGTTCCTCGTGGTTCGTATTCCCTTATGAATCTAACTACATCAGTAAACACGATACGATAGCCAAGTATTTTAAGCTTCCCATGGACGAGGCAAATGACAACAATTTGGTTGATATTGCAAAGTGGCAGCTAAGCATGCCTACCATCTACAATCCCAGTCATCATGAAAGGTAAGGTGTTTGTAAACCCACCAACTTTATTTGTTTTCTGATATGCCACTGAAATTCTGATTCGTTTGTTTCAAATTGTAGCAACCATTCTGCCTTTTTGTTTTGGAGATTACGCGAGCTTGGAATGGACTGAATGTGAACCATCAATGGATGTCAAGGGTACCTGTTTCCATTTGCATATTTCGTTATCGTCAACATGTTTCACCTAAGTAACCGTAATTTCCATGAAAATGCAGAACGCATCCGTGGCCAGAGCGTTTTCTCTTGGACGTCCTCAGGTATGAGCCGAATGAATCTGAAGAAGGCATACCTGTTGATGTGAAGGAGTTTTTGAAGAGGATTTCTGGCCCTTTTTAGATGGGCGTAAAAGAGCGCTCCTCTAGATTTTATTAGTCGGCTGAATCTTTGGATTAGTGTGGTAAAGGGAACTCATTGTGTGAGATACTCTGAAAATGTGTTTGCTTTTACAATTATTTGTAATTCTGGCGCCTGGTAAAATCTATGTTTGATCGTTATTGCTTCTTTTCATATAGTTGATTTATATCAGTGTACATGTTTTTAACTGAACCAATATCTTTCATTGCTCTTTTTTAATTATTTTTCATTCAAAAAATCAGTGAAGTCACTAGCCTGACAGATGACTTCCCTGTAGGAGCCGTTTTTTAGTTTTTTGTATTGGACAACGAAATGCTTTTCACGTCCGCAATATTATATTGAGGAATATTCGCGCGTGCGTGTTGCACGTGCATTTTTACTAGTTAAGCTTAACGGAGCAGTCTCTCAGCACGCTTGGCGTGAAGGGACGATGGATAAATTTTCTCTATGCTTTCATTGTAAGATTGAGAGGTTGTGGCATGATAATAGTGTAATGCGATAACACTTGATAAAGAGAGGTTTTGTTGAGGATACTTTGACATGGACAAAACACAGTGAAAACAACAATGATATTGGTGTGTGTGCCAGGTTGACGTTGAAACTAAGGCAGGAATGGCAGACAACAATGGTGCATATGACAAGGACTTAATGATGTTGCATACAAGGCTTGAGCTTTTCAAATTGAAAGTCGTCCATAGGTTGTCCAACACTAGTTTCATGGATTTGTTATAACTATTTTTTAACGTGTTGTCGAAATCTAACACCTTGCTCAAGACCACCTACTGCAAAGAAACTCACCTACATTGCAAAGAAACTCATCTCCCCATTTTCATTCGCCGTGCAAAGAATACACATATGTCTAAACCATTGCATTCTGCATCGTAACAGCACAAACCTGCCCCCAACGATCAAAATGGAGAGCTGTGTTTGACATGGTGAAGAACATCAATGTTGTTTCGGGAAGCCACTAAAGGGATTAAAGCAATCAGACGCTACAACCGATGTTCTGTTTAAGAAGCAATCACTCTTCTACAGATAGTTTTCATATTGAAAAGCCTCGCAAGTTTTTCACGCCATCGTCGTAATGTACATTGAGAAGGGTGTCTTTGATCTGAATCTGGGCTGCCTCAAGAAATAATCAAGCACCTTGATGAGAGCGGCCCAATGCAATGAAGTGGTGGTTTCAGGAAGCCTGGAGGCATGTAGAAGCTCGTGGCTGCTGGTCGCTTGTGGTCGAGCCTACAACATTCCAAAATCTGGTCGATGCTCTGCAACATTTGACATTTACTCGACTGAACATTTGACATTTGTCGTCCAGCAGGCATGGCTTCACATGATGATCCTCGCAAGCCTCAATCAGTGTTGTCAAAAGCAGATCCTTGATTATGTTCACAGTGCTATTGAGTATGGTTTCGTAATTACTCTGACTTTTCCCTCGGAGCCTGCCGGTGGTTTATTCCAACATGGATTGGGCAGGTTGCCCAGACACTCGCAAGTCTACCTCTGACTATGGGCGCGTTCGGCGTTTTAGAGTCTAAAATTTAGAGGGGTTTAAACAAAAAGAAATTTGTCTTAAATAAACTTTAATTATAAAACTAACTGCAGAACCCCCTTCTAAATCGCGAGACGAATTTAACGATGGTAGGTAAGCCGTGATTAGACGATATTTACTGTAGCATTACTGTAGCATCACTGTAGCAAAACATAGATTAATTAGGCTTATTAGATTCGTCTCGTAAAGATATACCCATCTGTAAAAAGGTTTTGTCATTAGACTTTATTTAATATTCCTAAATAATAAGATTCTCTTTAGAGTTAAATTTTAGAGGCTTTAAACTTGTACACCGAACGCGCCCTATATATGCAGGGTATCGACATGTGGCCAATGGTGTCGTTGAGGTATCTTAGTTTAAGAAACTACTATATGAACTCTGTTGACCACTCCTTTTGCGCATGTTAGTCTATTGCGAAGCACCAACGCACTAAGCATGTCGAGATTGATCCCCACCTTGTCCTAGAGGGCATCGCCAATAGCTACAAAAAATCTACACTTCTATGACTATTATGTAGTGACAATTGATTAAAACGTCTCTACGACACTCTGTTTGATAATGATTCATATGGGTTAAATTAGTTTATAGTGATGAAGATTAGATGTGCATCATAAAAACCAGCCAGCAATCGTCACAAACTAAGCGAAGCAACAAATGCTTGTTTGTCATTTGAAGCTTAAAAGGAGCGCCACAATTTTATAACAGTGGCAAATCATCATAACTTTTAATTTAGGTCACTAGTTTTATCCTCTACCGGAAGGCATTGTGGATCCCACAAGTACTGTTTCAAATAAATAGAAACTGAAAGCTGCAAACGAAGGCCCCTACCACTGCACCAGCAAACAATAAAAGTGTTGCTATTATATTTTGACTTTGCTGCTATGTGGTTCGTATCTTGTGCTTTATTTGCCACTCTGTCATGTGCTTTGTTGCTCCCATATAATCTGGAACAGCCGAATATACTGATGAAAACATTGGACTTGTAGGTCTTGCAAAGAAACTTATCATCAATTCGCAAAAAAAAAAAACTTATCATCAAAACTTGGCTTAGTTGATGCGCGATCGGAGATTGTAGTTTGGCTTTTCTATCCATCTACGGAGAATCCTAGGTTCTCGGTGCGCTAGATGTGTGAGTAAAAGGTGGATCGAGGTTTTGAATTCTGAACGAGGACAGAATTGCCATCTACGTACGCCATGTTATTCGACTCTCGAAACTCCCTCCAAACTTAACAGTACAATTGCGGCACAAGAGGAGTTCCGTATAAGCAATGGGCATCTATCTATGTGTCCCACTCATCCTCGCACGCAATTGTTTTTCTTTTTCGAAATGGAGGGCGCTACGAGTGCAACGACCACGCCAACGGTGCCCCGGAGGCGGCCAGTCGTGCTGTACCCGACGCGGGGGACGGGACACCTGTTCGCGATGGTCGAGCTCGGCAGGACCCTCGGCGCGCGGGGACTCCCCATCACCATCGTCGTCGTCGACGCGCCGTACCACACGGGCGGCCCGAGCACCGACGTCTTCGCCGACGTCTGCGCAGCCAACCCGTCCATCTACTTCCACCGCCTCCCGGCAATCAACCCGCCGCCGCCCGTGGTTGCGTCCAAGCACCACGAAGGGATCACCATGGCGGCCGTCCGCGCCCACAACCCGCAGCTCCGCGCGTTCCTCCAGAACGCGTCCCCGCCGGCCGCCATCATCGTCGTCGACATGTTCTGCGGCGCCGCGCTCGACGTCGCCGAGGAACTCGGCGTTCCGCCCTACTTCTTCTTCACCTCCGGCGCCGCGGACCTGGCGTTCACCCTGCACCTCCCGGTCCTGCACGCGCGCTCGGCCACCGCGGCGAGCTTCCGCGACATGGGGGACGAGCTCGTCCACGTGCCGGGGATCCCGCCGTTCCCGGCGACGCACGCGTGCGAGGCGGTCATGGACCGTGACGACGCCGCCTACGACGGCTTCATGCGCGCCTCGGCCGCCATCTGCCGCTCCGGTGGCGTCATCGTCAACACCTTCCGCTCGCTGCAGCCGCGCGCCGTCGACGCCATCGCCGCGGGCCTCTGCACGCCGCCTGGGCTCCCGACGCCGCCGGTCCACTGCATCGGGCCTCTCATCAAGTCGCAAGAGGATCATCTGGGCGGCGAGGATTGCCTGGCGTGGCTGGACAGGCAGCCCAGGGCCAGCGTTGTGTTCCTCTGCTTCGGCGGCCTCGGCCGGTTCAGCGCCGAGCAGACCAGAGAACTTGCGGTCCTGTGGGTGGTCCGCGCGCCGCCCAACGACGACCCGGCGAAGAAGTACGAGAAGCCGACGGAGCCGGACCTGGACGCGCTCCTCCCCGACGGCTTCCTACTTCGTACCAAGGACAGGGGCCTGGTGCTCAAGTCGTGGGCGCCGCAGCGCGACGTGCTGGCGCACGACTCTGTGGGCGGGTTCGTGACCCACTGTGGGTGGAACTCGGTGCTGGAGGCGGTGATGGCAGGCGTTCCATTCCTTGCGTGGCCGCTGTATGCGGAGCAGAGACTGAACAGGTGGTACCTGGAGAAGGAGCTGCAGCTGACCGTGGCGTTACAAGGCTGCGACACCGGCAACGGTTTCGTGACGGCCGACGAGGTCGCGGCCAAGGTGCGATGGCTCATGGGCTCCGACGGCGGGACGGTGCTCCGGGAGCGGACGCTCGTTGCCATGGCACTGGCCAAGGAGGCGCTGCGCAAGGGCGGCGAGTCTGAGGCTGCGCTGGCGGGGCTAGTGGACTCATGGAGGAGCGTTTGACGTTGCAAAAAGAACCAAGTTTAGGTTCTGGATAGGATCGGATGTACATTACTCCCTCCGTTCCAAATTATAAGTCGTTTGACTTTTTTAAGCTCAAGTTTGACCGCTCGTCTTATTCAAAAAATTTATGCAAATATAGTCAAATTTAAGTTATTTATCAAAATCTTTTATTAGCAAAGCAAGTCATGATAAAAAAAATTGATATTTGGCACAATTTTTTGAATAAGACGAATGGTCAAGCTTGAAATAAAAAAAGTCAAACGACTTATAATTTTGAACGGAGGGAGTAGTTCATTGCAGGTGAGCCACCATGCACAATCTCAGATTACAGTGGCCTCGTGCGTCCTTACCCTTCAGATTTCTTACCATGCACACCATGGATGGACACTTCGACATAAACCATTCAATACGTACGTTTGATTGATAAAGAGGAGTAGTCACATGAATAATTATTGTACATTAATTGGTTGATATGGATCCGGTCAGGATCTGCTCATCGTTAAGTTTACAAGAAGTACGATCAGGAACGCAATACATATTTTTGATTGACATATAGAGAGTAGAAGTAACAAGAATAATCATCGTAAAATTCGGTCAGGATCTGCTCATTGTTAATCTGAGGAATTGAACGGTGTCGCATAACACGTGCATGGCACCGGGGCACAGCCCGAGTGCCCTGCATCGTGCACGGACCAAAGAGGACAGAGCACAAGAACAACATCAACAACCCGAAAATAATTCTAACACCGTCAAGATAGAAGTCGGCAGCTAAGGTGTCAGCGAACCAAATTCTACAGCAAAGGCAACACCAAAACTAAATTCTACATATGACTGTCTATCCATTGTTGAATTGCTTGAACATGCTTTTGTCTTGCTCTATGGATAACCATGGCAAGTTCTTCAAAGAAAATCATTCTACAATTATCTACAGCTGGGTCAATATTGTCAAACAACCCGCTACCTGAATCCCGAACATGAAAATCCCGGCCCCGAAAAACCCAAAATCGATGCCCAAAATGTATTCCCGGTTTGAAGTCTGGAAACCCGAATTTATTTCGGGATAATTGGGGTACCCGAATTTCCCAAACAACCCAAAGTAACAAAGTTTCAGCAGCCCATGTACTCTACATCTAATTTCAACCCGGCCCATACAACAGCCCACTAAGGGAGGCAAGCAGTCACGCACAAAAAATCTTCTTATCTCAAAAAAAAAAAAAAAAAAACCGCACAGAGAAAAGCTTCAGAATCTCGTTAATTTTTTAGAAATGAGGATATATTTCAATATTCCAGCATCTGCATCGACAAATGCATGTGGTTGTTCGAAAGGTTCATTATTACAACCAACCAGAAAGGGACATATCCCATCAAAAAACTTAAAAAAAAACATCACACGCCATAGTTTATCCAATTAAAAACCAAGTCTATTACTAAACGACCAGCCATTAGAGGCAAAAACTTCCATGATGGAATCTCGTTAATCACTCTGTAGTTGCGATGTTGCCACTGCTACTCGTCAATCGTAGCGACCAGCGACCCGGCACCCGAGCGCCTAAGCTGTTGGCACATCGTCGAGAGAGCGCCCAGGCAAGACCAACTGAAGATGAAGCACGGCGGAAACTCTGTTTTCCGAAGATTTTGCTGAACTCCCGAAGCCCGAGCCCGAACCCGAACTTTCGGGTACCCGAAATGTTGGGTCTTTCATTTTTTAGGCTAATTTTGGGTGTTGATTTTGGAAATCCGAACTTGGCAAAATCCGACCCAAAATTTTTGGGTAACCTGAAGAGCACCCGTTTGGTAGACTTTTGTACGACCAAGAAATCCAATGATTAAAATTACTTGAGTGGTGGTTCACATATCAATCAAATGACTTAAAACATTTGGTCAGACAAAAGTCGGACAAATGAGTCTACTCTGAAGCATTTTCCGTAACCTGAATGCCCAGTGCTAGTCACAATATGGAGAAGGTGGATACGACGGATGATAAGTTTCTTTGCAAGACCTAGAAGTCCAACTTTTTTCATCTGTATACACAGCCGTTCCATGGATGGAAAAAGAACCAGCGGAAACAACGGATTTATATGATAGCAAGAAGCACTACACATGCATGACACAAAACACATCGTAAAGAGTGGCAAATAATTAAAGCACATGACGACACATGGCACCACTTATTTTGCTCAACACTTTCCGCTGTAAACAAGTGCGAGCGACTTTCTTCTCGATCGACGTCTCAATCTGTTGCAACGACCACGAGCTGCTTCCCCACGTTCTTCCCCGAGAAGAGGCCGATGAGCGCCTGGGGCGCCTTGTCGATCCCCTCCACGACGTCCTCCACCACCTTCACCTTCCCCTCCTTGATGTACCCGGCCATCTCCTCCTCGAACCTGGCGTACGTGTGGAAGTAGTCCATGACGTTGACCCCCTCCAGCCGGACGGCCATGGGGATGATGACGCGCAGGTTGCGCACCCCTTCGGGCTCCTCCAGGTTGTACTGCGAGATCATCCCGCACACCACCACCCGCCCGCCGTGCCGCATCTGCAGCAGCGCCGCGTCCAGCGTCGCGCCGCCCACGTTGTCGTAGAAGAGGTCGATGCCGTCGGGGAAGCGCCGCTTCAGCGCGGCGGCCAGGCTCGCCTCGGACTTGTAGTTGAACGCGTCGTCGTAGCCGAACTTGGTCTTGAGGAGGGCGACCTTCTCGTCGGAGCCGGCGCTGCCGACCACGTAGCAGCCGGAGATCTTGGCGAGCTGCCCGACGATCTGGCCCACGGCGCCCGACGCCGCCGACACGAACACGGCGTCGCCTTTCTTGGGCCTCCCGACCTCCACGAACCCGGAGTACGCAGTGAGCCCAGTCATGCCTGCATGCGTCGATCGTCTCACTTTTTTTTTTTTTTTTTTTTTTTTTTTTTTTGAGACGCGTCGATCGTCTCACTTGGAATGGAAAGTACTGAAGCAAAACTAAATGATCTTGAATTGCTCACCGAGGACGCCAGAGTAGTGAGACAGTGGCAGCTCGGGATGGGTAATCTTGAACAGAAGGGGCTCCGGCTGGGTGAGGAGGGTGTACTCCTCCCACCCGCTCATTCCCCAGACGAGTTCGCCCGCCTTGAACCCCGGGTGCGTCGACTCGACCACCTTGCACACCCCGTAATTCACCAAAGCCTGATATTGATTGCACGCAGCTGATTAACTTTTTTACTAGTTCAGCCTCAAGCTCCGAAACAAGTATATACCAAGACTGACGATAATTAAGATGTACTGTTTGATCTATATATCTGCTTAATTACCTCTCCGATGGCGAAGGGTGGGACTGAGACAGCGGCGCCCTCCTGGGGCTTGCTCATACGGCCGCGCATCCATGGGTCGCAGGACAGGTACAGGTTCTTGACCAGCACGCCCGTCACACCAGCCGGCACGCGCAGCTCCACAGAGTCGGCCACAACCTCCATGTCCTCCACCACGGGGTACCCGGTCACGTAACTCTTGAGCACCACCTTCCTGTTCCCCACCGCCGATGCCGCCTCTTGCCCGCCGCCGGCCATTTCCTACACCTGTCCTTCTTCTGCTACTACGCTCAGCTGCGAGCTCCCTCTGAGTGTTGACATTGCGTGCCAACTCCTCGTATGGATTTATAGGCCGGGGAATCGGCGAGAAATATGGCAGGTGCTATGTCATATGTCAGCCGTGACAGTAGCAGTGACCCACTAACAAATGTATTAAGATGGGTAGGGTTCTTTTTATAATCTCAATACAAAACCCTACCCACTAAGGAACTAACAAATGTAGTGTGTTGGCTATTGCATCATGGGCCTCAAACCGAGCTTTGTCATATTTTATTTTCAAGATCGACCTGACGATTTGCGTGTTTAGTTTTTCTCTTGAAAAATGTAAAAAATGATCTGTACAAAATGAAAGAGGGAAGCTGGTGCTGATTTGCGATCATGGGGGCAGGCTGCAGCAAACCACGACCGGCAAGGTTGTGTCAAACGGTGGCTACCTGCAAATTGAAACGACGAGGAAGTAGAGGTCAACTTAGATAAGGCTCGAGCTAGCCCAGCGGCCAAGTCCGATTTTGGCATGTACATTTTAATCAATTTTGTTAAGTGTCGAAAGGCGAAACTTTTATTTGAAAATCGGCACCAAAATGTTGTCCTTGCTTAACTGCTACATTCTCAAAGTATTGCATACAAAAATTTCAAAAGTGTAAAATGAGTATTCACATAGTAGTTTTGACCCTTTTAAAACCCTAGCCAACGACACATATGGGGTTGTGCTCATGTGTCACTGGCTAGGGTCTTTCTAGCTAGGGCGATCAAGCGGATGATGCCCAGAGGTCCCCTATGTGTGTGGATTCCTCTTGGCGATGGCCTGCCTCCACCTTCGTACCATCCATCTCTAGGTCAAAAATAAATCCAATAGATAGTGAAACTTTTTTACCTCCTCTGCCGAAGTTAGCAGTTAGGCGATATCAATAACATTGATACACAAAGGAAAGAGATATGGTGCCAATCACCAAAGAGTGTTCATGCTAAAGTTTGCTTAGACAATGTTTATTAGTATTTCTAAGAAAAAAATACTCTGGGGACATCTATAAAAATACATGAGAATTTTATGGGCTTTTAACACCAAAACGTTTTGCCATTCAATTTTTGATATGTCATGAGATCTAACTTGAGCGTTTTAAGCGCTTTTGCAGGTTCTATCACTCACATTTTCATTACACCAGTCACCATCATCACCCCAAAATCATTAAAACAAAATTTAGTTCATGTGTTGGAAGGCCTTAAAATGCATGAAATCTCTTACTTTTACACGCACAAGTCTTGGCAAAAAAATAATCAAATAAAGTTTAGAGGTTGATACCTTGATACCCCTCAAATGAGGTTTAGCATTTTTTCATTATTTTCACGCAGTGCTTAGTTACTTCCACCTAGAAAAGTAGTATATCAAGTGGTTATTTAAATTTGTCTCTTTGCTATGCTACCTGGATTCTGCAGAAGATTTATGCATATAGCTAGCCTATATGATTGGCTGGGTTCCTTTAAACAACGTCTACCTCCCCTATATCCTATTCGTGGACCAAGAGTACTACATTGTCATTTGTTATTTTGTCCAGAATGTACACTAACAGAACGGGACTGCTAGGTTTATTTGCACGGCGTGTTGCAGAATTCATGATCCGTGGCCATGACTTATTAAGCACTCCAATCAGTGACTGGAAATTGAATTTTATTATGGTTTATTGAATTTTACTATGATCAACATGGAATATAAAACAATAGTTTAGATTTTTATTCTTACAAAGTGGCTACCATTGCGGTAATAGCATTGGTGCAGTTGCAGAATGTATCAAAATATATGTACAATCCAAAGACAAAACGAGACATGCACTCTGTTCCGGTCATTGCTTTTAGTAACCAACATTGGCGTCTACCAGTATTTTTCATTTGGAAGCATCTGCGTACAATTTTTTTTTTTTAAAGAGCCGGTTGTGCTTAAGGCAGGAAGGTGACATCTGGGAGATGCATATACCTAAGTGGTAAAGGTGCTACCTAGGACCATAAGCAGCTGATGAGGTAGTGACTATGCGTGCCTTTAGAAATATTGATTGTTTGTTTCCGTTGAAAAGGTTTGGCAGCAGATGTCTTAGAGATTATACTGTAGTAGGTACCGATTAGAGTGGGTGCATCGGCAGATAATATTCTTTTTCTTAATTTAAGCCGGTCAAAGTTTTTCTGGCATCAACACATGAAAAGGAATGAGCAAACAGCCAGATGCTGAGTAGCATGGATTGCAACGACTGAAAAGTAAAATATGGCAGCCTGTGTGATAGCCGCCCAAGTTGCATTCATTTTAATCGAGCTAGCCAGCTGCCCATAGAAGAAAAGCTATGATAAAAACCTAGTCAAGATAAACATAGACCTCGCAATGTAAGATTTCTAAATGAATAAAAGAGAACTGTGAGTACTCAATGAGCAGCATCCTCCATAATCACACAAGCACCTGCAAACTCAAAAGAACTGTGAGTACGAAGATACTTACCAAGACTTATCCGTGGACGCATACTAGTCTGAACTGCAAAGATAATCCATATGATTAAGTAGCACGGATAAAATCATAGGATGACAATTTAGCATAATTAAAGCAATAATTAAGTAAAATGACATAAGAAGAAAAAGCATAAATATAGAAATACCTCATGGTCATAAAGACACATAAAACAATCCCATGACCCCAAACGTGACAAGATCAAGTATCATGATATCACATTTCCAAATGTTCCAATTACCATGTCAAGTGAGGTTCTAAACTACGTTAAGCTTAATGTACATTAAGCATAATCATGACTGGGGTCACAGTGATTCAAATCGGTTATACACCCTCTAGGGGAGTAAACTATACCCATGGGCACAAGTCCATCCGCTAGGCCCAAGTGTCAACTTTTCTACCTTTCGTGTCCATGTAGTTGAAAAATCCTCATGGTGCCGAGTACGATGTCCTTGCCGGTGCCTGTAGGTCCTCCTTGACCAAACGCACCTCCAACTTCACACCATGAGGTCATCATCTAAATGTAGGGTGCAAACTGGGAAATTCGGCTTGTCTTGCCATTATCTCTGACATGTCTCAAAAATGGAAAGTGATTAGGACAACAAGAAAAATGCACGGTCCTTGTCGACCAAGTAAGGCTACCAAACTATGCACCCGATCAGTCGACAAAGTAATCATTTGTTGTAATGATCATGTTTCAGCCCACAATATCCAACAAAGTATATAAAAAGGTTTCTGTGGTCACAAACGGTGGTGATCTTGCCACCATTCACCTTCAACTATGCTAAGCATGGCTAAGCAATGACTGGGAGTTCGCCCCTTTGACGAGCAACATAGCACATGGATATCAACGAATAATAAAAAAAATGGATAATGCAACAGCTGATAGAATTCATCCCATAATTACTGCTAATGCCCGACTTATTGCAAATACATAATCATAGCGATAGCAATATTAAAAACACATCAAAATAATGTAAAATATGCATAGGTGCTTTCCTTGAGTCTGCAGGTTCTCCACATCCAACAATAATGGCATGTTGCTCTCCGATATGTCATTCACTGAAGAAAAGAATGCATCGGTATGATAATGCATGCCACACTGTGAGGGATACTCCAAATAACATGAAAAATTATGGAGATGAAGTACTTAAAGATAAAAATAGAATGCAACTAGAATCACTCAGATAAGAGTTGTTTAACTTATGTTATTAACAAAACAAGTATAGGTACAATCCGAAAGCAATCCGATCTTGTTGAATGGTGGATTAAAACCTAGAACTAAAATTTGCACGGATTTGGGCAGGGAAGAGGAGCGGGCGGAGGAGCAGCTACTCTGTGCGTCGTGCGTCCACATCGCTGTGCTGCGGCATCCTGCACGCTTCGTCCATGCATCGCCGCCCCACGCCCCGCGCTGGCGAGTAGGGGCCTGCCACGCCTTAAGGTCTTCGTGCCGGAGTGATGCATGTGCACAACAAATCTCATGGGTGGCACGTCCGGACGATTCCTCCATGGCGATTGGCCTTGGACCCCCCCCCCCCCCCCCCCCCCCCCTTGATTTGGGTGCCATGGATAATCGGGCCACGGGCGAGAGGAGGACCTTGGTGCAGCCACTTGTGGGCTCAAGGATGGCGGGGGCCGATGCCTCCACGAGTGGTGGAGTATCAGCAGGAGGCTTGGAAGAAGCAGGGGCGGGGCCTCTCGCCGCAGGACGTCAGGATCCATGGCAGGCAAGGTCAAAGGGCCTCGATTTGGATCACGGGTCGGCGCAACAACTAGGCCACTACGGAAAATCTGTAGTTTGTCGAGTGCTAGAGGCACTCGGCAAAGCCACTATTGCACTCGGCAAAGGGTTTGCCGAGTGTTTACACTCGGCAAATAGTACTCGGCAAATTCTGGTCGGCAAAGGGCTCTTTGCCGAGTTCTTTCTGTCGGGCACTCGGCAAAGGCTTTGTCGAGTGCTATAATACACTCGGCAAAGACAGACACTCGGCAAAATTTAAATTAAAAAAACATCCGAAAAAAATAGCAAAAATATTTTTTTTAATAAGAGAAGGCCCCCACCGGCTAGCCACAAGTCCCAATTCATTAACTGGCAAGTCGCGGTATTTTTTGCATACTACGCGTCCGGTGAGATTCGAACCCATGACCTCTACTTCGCGTGAAACTCTCCTTACCACTACACAAAAGCATCACATGTGCTCATCCTCCCTTTTGATTCTAGACAAATTATACTAAACTGAATGTCAATTGATTATTTGAAGACCTAAACGAATTCAAATCAAAAGGTTGTCAACTATGAAGTTTCATAACTTTTTGAGGTCTACAACTTTTATTTTGGTCGTTTTACCATTTGAGGTCATTTGAAAATTTTGAATTTCAAATTTGGACTCTTTCAAACTAAGTTTCCGTTGACAAGATGATTTCAAATAAATAAGTTGTCAACTATGAAGTTTCATAACTTTTCGAGGTCTACAACTTTCATTTTGGTCGTTTCTCCATCTAAGATCGTTTGAAAAATTCAAAATTTAAATTTAAGAATATTCAAACATCTATTTCGCTAGCAAAATTAATTCAAATTAAAAAGTGTTGAACTACAAAGTTTCATAACTTCTGAGGATCTACAACTTTTATTTTGGTTATTTATTCATCCAACATGGTGATAGTAATATTATTCACAAATGTTATATATCCCTCTTATAGTTTCATGAAACTATATAGGAGATGTAGATTTTGTGAATAAATTTTATAGCTTTTTGTCGAATGAAGAAATGACCAAAATACAAAGTGTAGATATTAAGAAGTTATACAACTTTGTAGTTTAAAACATTTTGATTTGAATTAATTTAATACATCAAAAAATCAATTGAAATTTTATTTGCCGAGTGTAATAGGGAAAGCACTCGGCAAAGACCCATCTTTGCCGAGTGTCAAGGTGGGACACTCGGCAAAGAAATCTTTGCCAAGTGTTTTTTTAGGCACTCGGCAAAGATCTTGTTTGCCGAGTGTCTGAAAAAATACACTCGGCAAAGACCTGGACACTCGGCAAATGTCGGGTTTCCCGTAGTGGGCGTGGGCATCTTGAGGCCGGGGGATGGCGGTACACTGGTGGGATTTGGCGGTGGCACCGTTAGTGGGAAGAGAAGACGGGAGCGACGCGCGCGACCGGAAGGGAGCGGGAAAGGAAATAACGTTTCGTGTCAGTGGAGGTTGGAGTAGGGGAGAGGTGAGATATTCCCTCTATTCAGCGGACTTGGTAAAGGTTGTCGCAGCACGTGTAGTAAGACAGAGGACTTATCGCGATGCCCGCGGACCAATTTACTATGTCTCTGTGGGAGGGGAGCATTTGGTGCATGGAGTAAAATAGGAGATGGGATAGGGGAGCTGCTGGAGTAAGTTTTTTAGCCTATGCATCAAATGCATGACAGCTCTTTTAGGATAAGGGAGAGAAAAGGGGAACTGCTGGAGTTGCTATAAAGGGAAGGAACAGAGGCGGTGGGCGAGTTATGGGATTGGCAAATGGTGACGCGGGAAGCGGAGATGATGTAAAAACTCACGCATCAGGTTTAGGAAGGAAAGCGAGTGTCTGTGTTATCAGTCGCCACTCGGCGTGGCTTACGCTGGCGACGAATTAAGCGATGGATGAATAGACGACCTCTACGAAATTAATATATTGGTATTGTTATAGATATAGATAGAATATAGAAAGGACACCATGTAAATAGCCTAGATCTAGTATATTAGTACGTGTATGATCTGTGATTATGCTGGTGTATTTTGCTATGCAGGATTAGGTTATTGACGAATGTTAATATTTTTATTTTGCTCTATAGGATTTGATCAGGAATACGAGCATTATATTCGGGTTTTGGCTGGACTGTTTAATCGGCCACTTTTTTTTTATAATACGTATCTGCATTAATAGATAAGGAAAACATACAGATACTCGTACGTATTCAAAGGATACGTAAAGGACAGCTGTCCCACCCATTTCACACGGAGGCCCCTACACACAACAGAAAACACACACTCATCCATGGCATCCGCCATCGCCGTCCCAAGTCTCTGCCACCTCCAGCACCAACGACCTCAATCGGACCCAGATCTAGGAGCGCCCCATCGCACAAAGGCTTTTAGTTGAGCCGAAGTAGACACTCACCGCTGACGGAGGGATGAAGCTGTCGCTGAAAGCACATCGGCCGGGGCCACGCCCCGAGCTCTCCTGAAATTGAATCGAAGCTCGTGACTGTGTAGATTAATGATTCTAAAATAGGCTATAGTCATTAAAGAATCCAAACAAAGACTGAATAAAGTAACGGGCCTCAAAATGGTATAGGCCGAAAATAAATATTTTACCGTAATAAAGGAAAATGGGAATGTGAACGGGCCACGAAAAGGAGACTTACATGGGCCAAGCCAAAGAGTACTGAGCTCGCAGTCACGTCCCATCACAGAGGGAACTTATCTCAAAAAAACAAAAATCACAGAGGGCTTAGTGATGTTTTCTATCCTATGTAGTGACTATATGCTTAATAGTTTGTACATTTTCAGAAGCTAATAGCGAGAAAACAAACATCATTCATCAAGTTAATAGAGATTCATGCTTGGTCTGGGTGACAAACAGATTTTGGTCACGGGCGCGTCATGGAGTTCGAGCTGTGTCAAAACTTTTAGGTTTTGACATAAGTGAAGTGAATCTTCACATAGGGTCACATGTGTTGCAAAAACTTTGGCAAAAATTATTTTCATGCAATAATTATGAGAAATAATTACTTTTTGCATAACTTGATGAATGGTTTTCATGCAATAATTATGAGAAATAGTTAATTTTTGTATAACTTGATGTGACACGAGTCCATTGGCCGAAAATTTTATACTCTGGAACTGGAAATAAGGAAGTTTAGCCCGCTAAGAAAAGCTCGAGAGAAAGGTACTCCGTAGGTAACTTGAGAAATTTGGGTTAATCATACTTCCGATACCGGCGTGAGCGAAATGTTCGGATCGGCGATCTGAGGGACGAGTGGCCGAAACCTCGCGTCCGTCGGCGATGACGCCCGTCTCGCCGGCGGAGTCACCCTCGACGGTTGCGCCGGGCTCTCCTGCGACGCCCGGCACCGGGTGCGCCAAACACGAGGTCTGCCGGGCTGTCGTCGGTAGCTGTGTCTCCGGCAAATGATGGCGATGACGAGTGGACTCCGGTTCAACGTACGCATTGCAAGGAGGAATTTCTGTGCCACAGATCCAATTGGGGATCGTCGGCTCGGACGATCTCGTTTTTGGGCACTAGAAGATGAGGAGGATCAAGATGACATGGTCGCCACTCCATCAACAGAAGGTGTGGTTCGAGCAGCAGAGGCAGCAGGATACACAATCCAAGAGGTGATTCAAGCGGAGAAGGAGCTTCTCGCCAATGAGGTAAGTTTCTCTTCGCCTGCTACATCCAACGGAAAGTGTCCAATGGCAAGGCGAATTGTCCATTCCTTGACTTTTGATAGACCAAAATCACCGGTAAAGTCATGGAAAGGACCATTGCCTCAAAGTCATGGAAAGGACCATTGCGTCCAAGACGTGAATCTCCATTACGAACAATTGGAGATGCTTTTATCAAGAATTAGTTCAGAAGGGAACGAGGAGGACGTTTGAGTCCTGTACAGTTCAAGATAGTCTTACCATCAACGTGTACAGATCAAAAAACAAGTCCAGTGTCAAATTCGAAGAGGACTGATGGTGATGAATGGCCGAAACTGCAGTCCAGAGATGAAAATTTGGGTTTCCAACCAAACATGAGCTCATCTCAATCGGTTTCGCGATCGCCGGAGTTGTCCGGAGGTTCGCCGGAGACGATGAAGTTGTCAGTCCAAAATTTAAAGCCAGTCCCTATTTCGACGCAGTTGAAGCCACTCACGCCGAATAGGACGCTGCTTCAAAATTCAGAGGATATTGATACACCATTAAAGACTGAATTAAAATTACAGCCCAACCTAAAGCCAATTAAGGTGGGTGCCGGGCCTAATTGGGCATGGAGGCATCCGTCAGTGGGCCTACAGAAATTTTTTGCTCGCCAAGGGAGACCCGAATCAAATCGGAATAGGCAAAATTCTCAGCAACAGAACCCTATGACTCTTGTTTGACACCGTATCCTATGAGAACCAGATTCGTATGAGAACTATGAGAACTTCAATCTGAGCCACATGATTTTGATCCAATGGGGCGCATGAATTCAGGTGGGAGGGGGGATTTGCAAAGTGGGCAATGATTTTGCAAATCCCCCCTTCCACCTCTCTCTATGCGCCCCCATTGGATCAAGATCATGTGGCCCAGATTGGAGTTCTCATAGTTCTCACACAAACCTGGTTCTCATAGGATACGTTGCCCTCTTGTTTCGCCCACTCTTCCGCCGCCGCCTTTCGCACCAAACCAGCGCACATCGTTCGCCAAAGTGGTTCGACGGGCAATGGAGTCTGGACAAGGCAATGATGCAGGATCGGGTGATGGAGCAGGGAAGGGTGCCGATGGCTGTGAACGGGGATCGGCGACGCAAGGTGCTGTGATCAGATGTGGTGCCGCCATGGCTGATGGACCTAGGAACGAAAGAGGGCAAGGCAACGAGTATCATGGCGGAGGCTACAACAGAAACAGAGGACATGGGCCAGTGGGAAGGAATGGAGATTTTGGGAGACCGTGGTCACGGCCCTACTAGCGACCATGGCGCCACAATGGACCGGGTCATGGTGGTCGTGGCCCTGGTGGATATGGTAATGGAGGTCGAGGTCCTGGTGGCTACGGAGATGGGGGCCGTGGACATGCAGCTGCTGTACATGGCGTGCAGGGACATCAACAGATGCCACTGCATGTTGTTGAACAGCATGCGCCTGCTGTTCATGGCGCTGGACAAGTGCCACCAGCTCAACCAGTGCAACCTGTTCAACCTTCTGCTGATGCGGCAATAACACCCGAAGTACCGGAAGTGTTTCTCACGGAGAAGGCAGGCAAGGCAGTTGCAGCAGAGGCCACATCGGGGGTGAAAAAGGACAAACCGAAATTCTGCTTTAGATGTTTCAAGCCTGGACATAAGAAAGAAGAATGTACAGCAAAGTTATTGTGTGGCATTTGTCTGAGCACGGAGCATCTCACAACCAAGTGCACTGTTTACAAAAACCCAAAGCAATTGGCTCATCCTTGTGGTTATGAGACGGATGGACTGGGATTTTATCATATTCCGCATGCACCGGTGCCAAGAATGACAACAATACCGCTCTAGTGAAAGTAGAAGGTGGAGTTCTCTCGATTCCGCAGCTAGTCCAAGAACTTGTTCGGTTAATTCCAGAAAGATGGGATTGGAAGGTGAATCAAGTGGAAAAGAACTCATTTGTTGTACCATTTCCCACCAAGGCAGACTTGCAGCGTTCAGTTGCTTTTGGAAAAGCAGATATCAAGGATCATGGGGTCAGTCTTCACTTCGAAGAGTGGATAGAGGAAGATGAGGGAGATGAACTGGATACAGTGTGGGTGAGAATCTTCAGGCTGCCAACTAAACTGAAGGAGTATCCTGTGTTGTGGGCACTTGGATCCATGTTGGGTGCAACCCAAGCAGTGGACATGGTTGCTTCGACAGAAAATAGTTATGGACGTGTCCAGGTGGCTGTCATGAATGTCAGTCGCATTCCAAGGAAACTGGAAGTCGTCATTGGTAAAAGGTTCTATCATCTTCACTTACAAGTAGAGGGAAGGGACCCTGAACCTGCTGGTGATAATATGGACATGGATGGCGAAGAGGAGGATAAAGACAGAAAGGATGGTGCCGATGGAAAAATGGGAGAGGATGGTGCCGATGGAAAAATGGGAGAGGATGGTACAGAAAAAACACACAAACAAGATGGGAACAAAAAGCTTGACAAAGGAGAGGCATCTCAGTCAAACAACCAGAACCAAATGGCTAGCGAGGTGAAGAAAGTCACTAAGGCCGTAATGGCTGAAGAAATTGAGAGCATGGAAGGAGATTTCGACATTTTGAGGGCTTCTAAATATCCAAGTTGTTATTCTAATCCCGACACGTACTGTTTAAACTTTGATAATGAGGTTCGAGATTGGGGTAAAACTGAAGCCTTTATTAATGTTCAAAATGTTGCTTCTATTTCTCCTGTAGAGCTTAATTTTCAGGGACTGGACTCCATGAGTTGGGCTGCTGAGATGCATACTGGCATCAGGGAAGCGGCCTTCCGGTCACTGGTCTGGAAACCACGAGCCAAAATGGCCTGTTGCGCAACTCACTGCAGAGGCGGGCCTGCCAATGACAGCTGTGCAGATGATGAGCGGCGTGGCAAGCCTGCCAACACCAGGAGGCCCGGTGGCGACTGCAGTCTTGCAGGCTGCGACTGGGGGCCTGCTGGACGGTGCCGATCAGTTGGAGCATGCCAAGCCCGATGGCCTGGATGCTTCTTTGGAGTTCAAACAGCAGCAAGTGACTATGTTCTCAGTTCTTGGACAGGCAATAACGCCGGAGAAGAGGAGCAGGCATCGGCAACAGTCGGTGGATGAACACTCACAAGACCGTGCTGAAAAGCTTAAGGCGAAGAAGAACTTGGAATTCGGTGAAGGTATAAAAAATTCTGTTCTATATTTTTCAGATTCGCAAATAGAAAATAATATAAAGGCTGTAGGAGTGTCGCTAGGATATGATTCTGTTAAGAGTGTCACTTGTATTAAGAATTTGGAAATTGATAGATTATCTGTGGTGCCTAAGAAAATGGTGAAGAAAAATATAGAGATTGAGTCGGAAAATAGTGATGATGACAGTGATGATGGTTTAGATTATCTTACTTTGGGAAACCTGTGTGGCCACTTAACTGAGGAGAATATGGGAGAAAACAGTAGTCATTTTTTAAATGATTTTAAAGCTGTTCCTAGAAAAAAGAAAAATAATTCTCAGAAGGAAAGTAAGGGCACGGTTTCAATGAAAAAGATTAAAAAACTACAAAGGTCTAAATGAAAGGTGTCTTCTGGAATAGCAGAGGTCTTCGAGACTTGGCTAAATTCCTTTTTCTAGCAGACATCTCTCTTGAACAGCACCTCGATTTCATAGCTCTTCTGGAAACAGTAAGAGATGATTTTACAGAAGCTGAATTGAAACACTTTTGTGGTGGAAAAAATTGTCTTTGGAGTTGGACATCACCTAGAGGCAGATCAGGCGGCATCTTAGCGGGCGTTAGGCTAGATGCATTTGATATTGCTGAAATCTCACATGGCAACTTTTATATAAAGTTTAAGCTGAGAAATAAAGATGATGGGTATGAATGGGTCTTAATTTCTGTCTACGGTGCCGCACAAAATGAGAATAAGGAAATCTTTCTTTCTGAATTAGTGCACACTTGTAGAATAGAAACACTACCTATTTTAGTGGGAGGTGATTTTAATATTATTAGAGATCCAAGTGAAAAGAACAATGATAGATGTTAGGATTCTTCGTGAAGAAAACCCAGCACCGGGTGAAGCACGGAGAGAGAGCGTGAGAGAAAAGGAAACGGCTTCGCGTGCTTCAAAGAGAATCTGCGCAACACGAAGCCTAGGCCATTGCATTCACAATGGTGTTACATAGCAAAGAGTCGACCCCCTCTCCAGTGCACGGGAGGGGGTATTTATACCGTGATCAGGGATTACAAATCAATGCCTAAACTACCCCTAATCACGGAGAATAATGTACAGGATATTCGGTACAAAAATGTCCGGAGGGCACAATAGACTTTTGCCATCTTCCCGTCGAGGGTACACCAGAAACCCTAGTTGCTGACGTACTTGTCCTCCGTGCCGCTCCGGGCCCACCCATGGGTCTTCGGTCATACACGAGGCACCCAGCTGAGCCTCGTCCGAAGTCCATAGCCTTCGCGTAGCAGCGACCCTTCGGACGATGGATCTGCCCTTCGCGCCCCGCATCAGGTCCCGCGGATCTTCGGACATGCGCGAGGCGCGCCTCCGAGCTTCGCCCGAAGCCCTAAGCCTTCGGATGACGGAGACCCTTCGGGCGCTCGGTACGCCCTTCGTGCCCAGCATCAGTCCCTGCGGAAAGAAAGACAAACGACACACGAAGGGTAATTTGGTTAGCCTGGTTAAACCCTTCGGTTTCAAGGAGAGGGCTGTCCGGGATCGAATCCTGCTCCGCGGATCCCCAACAGTAGCCCCTCGTGGGCGAGGTTCAACGCCGATGAGCCGAACCCTCGAAGAACAACCGGATGTGGCCGGAGCCGATCCTGGAAAAACTTCTCTCGCTCATTGGGGTTGATGCTGGCTGTAGAGTGCGAAGATGATTTTGTGTTGTCCGAAGGTCGAGAACGCGGTGAAAATATGGATCTTATCCGCACTCGCGGTTTTCGAGGGCGCATTAACTGCCCGGTTTTTTACCCCCCTATATAAGGAGGGGAGGGGGCCAGTCATTTTCCGCGCTCACCTCAGTTCCTTTGTGATCTTCGGGTTTTCGCTGTTGTTTTCGCGGTTTCGATTTTCATCGCTTCTCCCTTTTAGTCTTCGTGACCGTCTTAAGGTTTGTAGTTGGTCGCTCTTCGGGTTTCCGGATGGGTGCACGATGATTCTTACTGTAAGCTTTGTCTTCGTGCAGCTTTAGGCTCTTTTGATGGCTGCAACGAACAGACTGTTGATCTCGTCGACGAGGAAACGGCGATGTCAGGCGAAGAGGCAGCTTTCAGCCAGGAGGGGGCTATGTCCCTTGATGGTGATGGTCAGAGGAGTTGTTGGACTCCCTGCCCCAAGGCGAAACTGGCTCTCGCGATCCGGAGGAATGTCTCCGGCAGGCGCGAGCCCGGGGTCCCGGAAGCTGCCGTTGGAGGCAAGTCCGGAGGCCAACAAGCTCCGGAGGACGTTCCGGTTGAGAAACCCTCGGCAGACGACGCGGACGCTTCGGCTCCGGTTAAAGGTAAAGGATTTGAGGCTAATAGGGATTATGAGATTTATATCGAGAGCGCTTATGCTGGGGACTTCGGGAGAAACGCTTTAAGGCCGGCGTTGACGCTGGATCCCTCGTTGCAGAGGGGCAGGGTACTTCTGTTTCGGTCATTCTTCGAAGGTTACTGACGCTCGGATTCGGACACCTGCAGTTATTGACAAGACTTATCGTTTGAACCGCTCTCGGGTTAACGAAGCTGAGCTCGTCATGTATGTTGAAAGGGGGTACTTCGAAGCTGGAAGGGCCCGCCATCCAGGCGACGAGGAAATTCCGCAGCCCAAGCCTAATGAGGCGGTGGTGTTTCGGGATTATTTCGAGGCCGGGCTTCGGCTTCCTGCCCTATTCATCCTCCAGCGGGTGCTTACAGCGTATGGCATTCATATACATCACTTGACGCCAAATGCCTTCGTGCAACTGTCGAAATTCATCTGGGCAGTAAGAACATTCAATGCGAAGGTCAACTACGAAGCCTTTTTGCGCTTCTTCAGTTGTCACTTGCAGAACAAGAAGGTGTACTATGACAATGATGTCCTTCTTCTTCAGTATGGGGTAGCTTCAGTAAAAAGTCGAAGCTCGATAAGGTTTCTTTGGTTACCGCTTCGAGAATCGCTGGGATAATGATTGGGTGGACCACTGGTTCTACGCTGAGGTACCCGAAGGGGAGAATGATGATGGGTCTTTGTGCTACCCGCTAGCCAGTTTGCTGGTTCCAGCGGAGCCCATTTCTCTCCTGCTTTCACTAGCCGCGGCAAGACCTTCCAGCCTTGTTGCGATGCTTTCAAGAAGCCTGCAAGATCATCAGCGGCCGTACCGTTGTAGAGGAGTTTATTGCTGCTGGTATTTGGCCTGTGGAGGGTGGCTGGAAGCCGGATGGCAACGAGAAAATTAAGCTCGAGGAGCGCAAGGTCACTTACCGCCGCCCGAAGTTCAATGGCTTAAAAGGCCTGAAGGTCTTCGGCCATTGCAGTTTGTTGAGATGGTCGAGGAGTGCGCTAATCTGCTCTGCGACCCGTTCAGTGCTGCCGAAGATATGACGTGGAAAACGGTCTTATCCCGAAGCGCCGTATCAATCGGATCTTCGATTCGCTGAAGATCAGCTATGGTAATCACGCCGTGCCCTTAGCAGAAAACGGCTCAAGAAAGGGGAGACGCCCGAGATTACGACGACTTGCTATATCAAGATGAGGGGCTGGGAAAAGAAAACCGAAGCTCCCGCCGGCGGCGCTGGGTCTTCGGGTTCAGGTGCTGGACGAGGTCGGGCTCGAGCGGTTCGCGTCCGCAGAAAACTAGCGCTGTCGCTACGACGAGCACCGTGCAGGCCGAGCGCCGGAAACGCAAGAGGGTCGTGTCTCGAGGTTCGAAAAGCTCCGGAATCTCGGATGCAGTTCGAGGCGGGTCGAGTTCCCGCTTGGCTTCGGGCAGACTGAATTTGCCTCAGGTTCTCGCTGGTGAGGATGAGTCTGTGGCTGGTGGTGCCGGGTTGGTTGGTTCTGGGAAATGCGCCTGTTCTCCTGGCTGGAGGCGCTTTCCGAAGGCCGGGACGGGGTTCCCGTGATTGAGCTGTCAGATACAGAAGAGTTACTGGATGGCGCCAGCAGTCTTCGGGTAGATGTTGAGGAGATGCAGGGCATGGAGCTGGGCCGGAGCGCCGGGGACATGGTTGGAGATGATGTATTGGGCTCGACCGGCATAGGACGGTCTGAAGACACCGGAGCTCCAGTGCTTCGAGAGCTCTGATGGTTCGTCGTCTTCGGGCGGTGACTCTGACTCGAGCTCCGACGCGGGGAGCTCGTATGGGACACGAAGGATGATAACTCTCTCGATGTTTCGCTGGCGGTGATGAGTGGCTTAAGGGAGTACAATCCCGAAGGTCCTTAGACTTATGGCTTTAGTTTTCTTCGCGTTACTCTTTTATATTGTTTTTTGTTCTCACGTCGAAATTGTCTTGCGTAGAGCTTCGGGCCACGCTGGAGGCAAACTCCGCTCCTAACCTCGCCGATTTACTGCTCCGGCAAGGCCAGATGGTAATTGGATTGAAGGATTTCTCTTCGTTTGTTTTGTTGACCTTGGTCTTTGTTAAACTTCGCTTCTTTGTC